>OZ024763.1:11975592-11988092 GCA_964016885.1 Eledone cirrhosa
TGAGGTAAAGCCTTTACCATGAAAATACAATAGTATATATAGAGTAATGTAAATGTTATGTGAGATATTATGTGAGGTAAAGCCTTTACCATGAAAATACAATAGTATATATAAAGTGGAGGCACATGGCTTAGTGGTTACAGCTTGCAATCGAACTTAGTGGTTAGGCTTGCAATTGAAAGGTTGTGAATTCAATTCTCAGACCGGGTGATGTGTTGTTTCCTTGAGCAAGACACTTTATTTCACATTGCTCCAGTTTACTCAGCTGTAGAAATGAGATGATAGGACTGGGGTCCCTATCATACCACTGCAATTGGTCGTGGAGGTGCCATGGCAAAAAAAGCACCCAGCCCACACTGTAAAGTGGACGTGTAGGCGCCACGGAAAAAAAAAAGCACCCACCACTCACTGTAAATGAGGTTGGTATTAGGAAGGGCATCCAGCTGTAGAAATCAAGCTAGAATCAGTTCCCGTCCCACCCTTGCAAGCAGGGAAAAGCGGACGTAAAATGATGATGATGATGAATGTAGTGTAAATGTTATGTGAGGTAAAGCCTTTACCATGAAAATATAATTGTATATATAGAGTAATGTAAATGGTAAAGAGTTAAGGGGCTTGGTATGAAATGTGTTAACCCTTTAGATACCAAACCACCCCAAACATTCACTGGGTCTATGAAACAAAACCACCCATTTTAAAGGGTTGCTATTTATATTAAAATCTACTCCCATAATTTGATATAAAAATCTTTTGATATGTTATATTTTAAATACCGTCTTGATAATGAAATAATTAATGATTTTAGTAAACCCCCTTCAAATTTGTCATGAATTAATTGAAATACAGAAATGTTGTAATGAAAGGGTTAAGCTAGAAAAAGCTGGTTGATTTGGCTGCTGTCAGTATGTCAGTGTGTGTGTGAGAGAGAGGGGGTGATGTGGGTGTCTTGTTTAAATTTATCACTGCCTGGTGCAGGCAATCTGCCTTGGGTGATGTGGTTTCATTAAACAATAAAATAAAATATAAAATCTCAACTGTTGACTTTCAAGCCATCATTTAGAAAGAGATGTTGGTGGTGGTTGTTGGTGGTGGTGGTGGAGGTGGTTGTTGTTGTTGTTGGTGGTGGTTATTGTTTTTGTTGTTGTTGGTGGAGGTGAGGGTAGTGGTGGTGGTAATGGTGGTTGTTGTTGTTGGTGGTGGTTATTGTTTTTGTTGTTGTTGTTGGTAGAGGTGAGGGTAGTGGTGGTGGTAATGGTGGTTGTTGTTGTTGGTGGTGGTTATTGTTTTTGTTGTTGTTGTTGGTAGAGGTGAGGGTAGTGGTGGTGGTAATGGTGGTTGTTGTTGTTGGTGGTGGTTATTGTTTTTGTTGTTGTTGTTGGTAGAGGTGAGGGTAGTGGTGGTGGTAATGGTTGTTGTTGTTGTTGGTGGTGGTGGTGTTTTTTTCCTTGCTGCTGCCAAATAAGGGTGGTTATCACGACTACTACCACCACAACTACCATTATCATCACCACTACCCCTGCTGCTGCTGCTACTACTACTATTATTACTACTACTACCCAACCAACAAAGATTTATCACCTTTTACTTTTCATCCTCATCATCACTACATTTAGTATCACCACCGCCGCAACTACCACCATCACCACCATCACCGCAACTACCACCATCATCACCACCACCACAACTACCACCATCACCACCATCACCACCGCCGCAACTACCACCATCACCACCACCACCGCAACTATCACCATCACCACCATCACCACCACCACAACTACCACCATCACCACCACCACCGCAACTACCACCATCACCACCATCACCACCACCACAACTACCACCATCACCACCACCACCGCAACTACCACCATCACCACCACCGCAACTATCACCATCATCACCACCACCACAACTACCACCATCACCACCATCACCACCGCCGCAACTACCACCATCATCACCATCACCACCATCACCACCGCCACAACTACCACTATCACCACCACCACCGCAACTATCACCATCATCACCATCACCACAACTACCACCATCACCACCATCACCACCGCCGCAACTACCACCATCATCACCACCACCGCAACTACCACCATCACCACCACCACCGCAACTATCACCATCATCACCACCACCACAACTACCACCATTATCATCACCACCACCACTATTACCACAACCACCACCATTACTACTACCACAACTACTCATAACAAAGATTTATTGCTTCCTTCTCTTTCTCATCACCACCACAACTACCACCATCATCATCATCACCACTACCATCACCACAACTACCATCATCATTACCACCAGCACCATCATCATCACCACTACTATCATCACCACCATCACCACACTTATCACCACAACTACCACCACCACAACTACCACCACAACTACCACCACTATCACCACTATCACCACTACCACCACTATCACCACCACCATCACCTCCACCACCACCATCATTAACCCTGTCCCTCCACCTAAATCAGCCCCCTCTCCCATTTGTTTGAAGTATCATTACATAAACTATACACAGTGTACTAATTATGTTTTAGATGTTTAATTAATAGCTGTAATTAATAGTTAATTAATTAATGGTTTAATTAGTTAGTATGAAATGAATGATATGACAATGTTTATTTAATGAAATAAAACACCAAACTGACAGCACCTCCCTCATTTATTGTCCACATATCATCATCATCACCGTTTTACGTCCGTTCTTCCACGTTAGTATAGGTTAGACAGGTTGTCCTGTTGTGGGCAATGCCAGGTCGGGTGACCATGTCTTGCTCATACAGAACTCATTTTGGCTTGGTTTCTACAGCTGGATGCCCTTCCTAACACCAACCTCATTTACAGTGAGTGCTGGGTGCTTTTTTTCCGTGGCGCCTACACGTCCACTGTACAGTGGACTGGGTGCTTTTTTGCCGTGGCACCTCCACGACCACTTTGCAGTGGAATGATAGGGACCCCAGTCCCTATCATCTCATTTCTACAGCTGAGTAACTGGAGCAATGTGAAATAAAGTGTCTTGCTCAAGGAAACAACACATCACCCGGTCCGAGAATTGAACTCACAACCTTTCGATTGCAAGGCCAATGCTCTAACCACTAAGCCATGTGCCTCCAATGTGAATGCTAAAGGGTTGACACATCATTCCATAGACACATGTACCCATAACATATTCTACAGACATGTGTACCCTTAATGTGATTCTCAGAGAAATTAAATGTGACGCAGTGTGTGACATGGCTGGCCCTTCGTATCAGACACACATCTGACAAAAACTGGCTCCGGTTCTACAGAACATCCTTTTTTGACACCAACCCACACAAAACCAGCTCTGGTTTTATAAACAAAAACCCTTTTGGTACCAACCCCTAAAAGAAGATGATGTGACACTGTCACTTTGCCATATATATATATATATATATATATATATATATATAACGAAGGAAATGTGGTAAGGAACCAGGTGGACCATAATGCACCAAAGTACTCAATACTTGAGGTAGTAGAGTGGGTAATAGGAACCAGTAAGACCCCGACAGCTTTTCCGCTAAGCTCAATTCATTTCACCCGCACCATGCGAAAACACAACATCGACTTCTCTACCAAGAACATCCCAATCCCACCAAAAAAACTTTACCTTCGGATGCTCACGCAAAAAATCGATCTATTTGCGAAAAGACTTAGATGGAGAACTTTTTTCTATGACAGATATTGCGACAACCAAGACTTCGGCACTAAGGAGAGATTCGGATTTATTACCTACAAATCTCCGCCCCTGAACCCCTTGCTCGCACCCTTCGAGAATGACCTCTTCCAACTGGTCAAGAACATTAAATTTAAACCCAGACACAACCGATTCCTACAAAAACTCCGTAGCAACCTAACAGAGTATGATAACACAAATGACATCATGGTGCATTCGGATAAAACTGGGAACCTATACTTTGTCAACCCTGACAGATACCACACACTGATCAGGAGCAGCCTAAACTCCACCTATAAAAAGGCCAACCACTCTTGCATCGAGGACATAAATCGAGATGGACAACAAATTACCTCCAGCCTCGGGGTCGCCGACCGCACGGAACCTCTAGACCCACGGACACCATACTTCACACTGAAGGACCATAAATCCGATTTTGACCGTAAACCCTCTATCAGGCTTATTAACCCAACGAAGTCCGACATAGGGAGAATCAGCAAAAAAATCCTAGACCGCGTGATACCAAAAGTCAAGCAACACACCCGACTTAGCCTATGGATCAACACCCAGGAAGTAATCTCCTGGTTCAGCAATATGGAGGATAAACGAGAAACTAAATTCATACAGTTCGACATAGAGAGCTACTATGCTTCAATCACCTTACCGCTACTTACTGCCGCCTTGGACTTCGCCGAAACACTTGTGCCCATCACCGACCAGGAAAGAAAAATCATCCTCCACGCCAGGAAGATAGTCTTACTCTTTGACGACTCTAAATGGATAAAAAGAGCTCCCGACTCACCCTTCGACGTCAGCATGGGCGCCACGGATTCGGCGGAGGTCACAGATCTTATAGGATTATTCCTAATAGCCAAACTCACTGATATGTTTCCTGCATTCGGTGGTGGATTGTACCGTGATGATGGGCTCCTTACCTTTAAAGGGTACAACCCCAGTAGTACAGATCGGGTCCGGAAACAATTAATCAGATTCTTCCGCGACTGGGGATTTAAAATAACCCTACAAACGTCCCTGACCCGAGTAAACTTCCTGGACGTGACCCTCGACCTCGAAAACGACCTGTACTACCCATACAGGAAACCTAATGACAATCTGCACTACATCCACCGCCGATCAAACCATCCTAGGAACATCACAAACAACCTGGTCAAAAACATCTCCCTCCGCATATCCCGTTTGTCAGCTAATGAGCGGATATTCGATGAACATGCGCCTTATTACAACCAGGCCCTCAAGCGGAGTGGTTTCCGGGAGGAAATATCCTACTGTCCAGCTCCCATTAGCGGAACCAGCAGGAGACACCGCCGCTCACGCAATGTAACATGGTTCAATCCTCCCCACAACGCAGAGGTGACAACTCCCATCGGGAAACTATTCTTTAGGCTCATTGAAAAACACTTCCCATTACAACACCGCTACCACAACATAATTAACAAAAATACCATCAAACTCTCATACAGCACTACACCAAACTTCGCACAAAACATCGTCTCCTCTAACAACAAAAAACTCAACCCCGATAGCAGAAATAACCTAAATAGCAGTGGAGAACCGACCAGGAGGTGTAACTGCCCGGATAGATCTATTTGCCCACTCGACAATAGATGCAGAGACCGTAATGTGATCTACCAGTGCAACGTGAGGACGGATACCTCCAACAAACCTATATAGGACTTACCGCATGTGACTTCAAGACCCGGCTATACCAACATAGACATACCTTCCGAAACCCGGCCCGGCGTCACGCCACTACACTTTCGGGCCACATATGGGACCTCAAGGACAACAACATCACCTATGATCTCACTTGGAGATTACTGTCCAGAGCCAATTCTTACACGGGAGGACGCCGTCCGTGCAATTTATGCTCGGAGGAAACTTTACAAATGCTGTTTTCGACGGACCAACTCCTAAACAAGAAAGATGAACTGGTCACTGCATGTAAACATAGATTGTGTAGGACTTACCTCGCCCTCAAACCCCATAATGACCCAGGGGGGTAGACTAGGGCTATAACACCCCACTTGCCGATTTTGCAATGGGTAACCCCTGCTTGCCAAGGAAGACGTAAGATCTTCTTTGTTTTCTTTTATCGCTTCCTTTATTTCCTTCCCCCCTCTCTCCTTAGTCCTTCTACCCCAGCTCTTCTCCTTTGTCGGCGTCTTTTCTCGCCCACCCGAGGCTGCCCTTTGGCCCCATGTAGCCTTAGTACCCCCACCACCCCCTCCCCTAGTCTATGATAGATTTGGCGGACTCCGCCCTTTATAGCAGTTGGCTTAGATCCCGGATACCTGCCCCCTTTTTCCGACCGCTCCCACTATTCTCGGTGCCCTCTATATTTCTTAGTGGCACCTATGCCTTATTTTTTCGTTTCAGTATTTCTTGCTTCGCTTTTCTTCTGGGCAGGGTGGATTCTGAATTTATTTCTCCGTATTCTACCTTTATTTCGTACAAACTTTCATGTAGCTTGTTTTAGATCTTTTAGAGTTAGCATTAGTATATATTTTTCTCGGGACTCAGAATTATTATCTCGTACAAGTTCACTTTGCTGCACTGGGTCATTGCTGGCCCGGGATGGAAACCTTTATTGTTTATTTCGTGGTAGTCTCTTTAGTATGTTGGCCCCTTTTGTTGACCCGTCACCGTATCATTTACGTACTTATACCTCTTAAAAGGGTCCTTGCCTATTCCGTCCCACCTAGTTCTTTTACTTATTTCGTTATTTCTTTATTTATTTATTTATTTACTTCTTTCTTTCTTTCTTTATTTCATTCTAGCCTAACAATAGCCTGACACCTAGGTCGTAGAATTTAATTTACTTTACTTTTTTCTTTACACTTATTTGCTTTTCTTCACTCTCAGTATTTTTTCTTTCCTATTTCTACCCCCCATTGTTCTACCTACCGTTCCGACTTCCTCCCCCTCCCCTGTATCTTCTTTGACCTCATGCCCAGCTGTAGCTGGCACTACCAACGCTTGATTGGGTCTACTCCACCCCCTCCCCTCTTTCTCCTACTGGCAGGTTTAGCCACCATCTCCCCTACTAATTTGCAACCACAGAATTACTACTGACTTTTGACAATCACTTTGACCATATATGGAATTACCCCTTGAGAAGATCGGCTATTTAAATACCAGGATAAATTTTCATTTAGTCCAGAATTAGCCGTCGAAACGGCTTGAGCTCAGCTGTCGGGGTCTTACTGGTTCCTATATATATATATATATATATATATATATATATATATATATATATATATCCATGCATGCCCTCGTGTGCCCCCAGCAGCACGTTGAGCCAGTGCTTATCTCGGTCATGGCATGAAGCGACTGAGAGTACAAGACTCACCCCTGGACCGGATGCCAGTCCATCACAGGTTTAAACCCTCAGATATTGCTGGTACTCATTTTCAGTTGAGTATACTGGAGCAACGTGAAATGAAGTGTTTTGCTCAAGAACACAACACACAACCCAGCCCAGGAGTTGAACCCACAACATTATGATTGTAGGTCCAACACCCTTACCACTAGGCCACATGGTATATATATATATATATATATATATATATATATATATATATGTACACATATACAGTTTCTAATATATTATTACTTGTGGATTGGCAGTATCGGTAGAGGGTCAGACGCCATGCTTTCCACCATAGTTACATCCCTTTACAATCTGAGTTCAAATCCCACCGAGGTTGACTTTGCCTTTCATCCTTACGGGGTCGATAAAATAAAGTACCAGTAATGCACTGGGTAATTGCTGGCCTTGTGCCTAAAGTAGAAACAATTATTACTTCCTAAATCTATAAAAAAAAAAGGTTCCTTTCATCAGACATTCCACACTTCACTCTATTATACCTTGTACTATTAAATACAGCAATTACTTCACATTACAACCTTCACTGCCATCTCCTCCACAACCACCACCACTTATCTTCTTCTTTACTTCCCACCTTTTTCTTCACATGTGATATTTGTTAGTCACACACCCCCACACATCCTTCCACCCACACTTTATATAGTTTTACTTCTCACACCATTTCTTCACCATATACTGTATATGTATATATAGTACCCTTTGAATCACTTGTATATACATCACCTTAATGAACACTCATTATATACACACCTTACTAATTACTATATATATGTATATATATATATATATATATATATGTGTATATATATATATATATATGTGTGTGTATGTATACATATATATATATATAACACATATATATGTCAATTTACTAAACACTTAGTATTATTTACATCACCTTACTAAATACTTATATAACACCTTAGTAATTATATATATCTATATATATCTGGTCTACTGCGACTACAACTTTGATATATACCTAATTATATATATAAAAAGGTGACAGTTATATCATCATCATCATCTTCATCATCGTTTAATGTCTATCTTCCACGCTAGCATGGGTTTAGATGGGAATTGTCCCACTTGAGGCAAGATTGGTTGTCTTGCTCGTATAGGACTGTCCGGCGGGTTTTTTATGGCTGAATGCCCTTCCTAACACCAACATATATATATATATATATATATAAAGCCAAAATCAGTTCCATATGAGCAAGACATGGTCACCTGACCTGCCATTGCCCACAACAGGATAACCCACCTAACCCATGCTGGGTTGGAAGAATGGACGTAAAACGATGATGATGATATATATATTTAATTACATAATAAACAACACAATATAATTCCATTACCAAAGGTTTTGAGAAACTAGGCAATTCTTACAGAAATGTCCAGCCCATTCATCAGACTAAATAATTATGTTTTAGATATAAATTTTGAAAATGATTACACACACACACACACATATATATATATATATACGGTATTAAATAAATGGAAACTATATTTATAAAACCATATTTATTTCATTGTACATATTTCAGGGATACCAAATTAAAATATGATATGCCTTCATCAGACAAAATACAATATATAAACAGTTTTATAAATAATTTTGACATACCCTATTAGATGCAACCATTATTTTTGGAAGCTGTCTGGATAGCTTCCAAAAATAATGGTTGCATCTAATAGGGTACGTCAAAATTATTTATAAAACTGTTTATATATTGTATTTTGTCTGATGAAGGCATACCATATTTTAATTTGGTATCCCTGAAATATGTATAATGAAATAAATATGGTTTTATAAATATAGTTTCCATTTATTTAATATCGTATATCTACTCCAAAAACTTGTCGAGTGCTTTATATCAGTTATAAAATATTTACTTGTTGTATCCCAACAATTTTAAATAGAACTTTTGCATATATATATATATATATATATATATATATATATATATATATATATATATATATATATATATATATATTGGGTTGCAGCATAAATTGCCGCCGTTTTTTATTTAGAAGTTTTATAAGAACGGCGAGAATTTATGTTACAACCCAACACATATATATGTATATATTCATTATTTAAGCAAATCAAGACCACAAAACTCACGTAGTAGACGTTAGTTAAAGAGTGTCAACATTAATTGCAGTTTAATGTAAGGAATAATAATGTCAGTTTACAATTGTTTCACTACTCCATATAATGTTTCTGCATATTGCGCATTGAGCACATGCCTTAGGCTTTTGGCCAAGGAATGATTATGTTCGTTCCTGACTCTGGAATCGAAAGCTCCTCAGGTATGTGTTCTCACATGTAGACTCGCATACTTTTCCTTCTATATACAGCCTCTGTCAATTGTCTTATATATGTAATATATGACACTGGTGCCACAACAAAAAGCACCCAGTACACGCTGTAAAATGGTTGGTGTTAGGAAGGGCATTCAGCCATAGAAGCCATGCTCCCACTACATGCTGTAAAATGGTTGGTGTTAGGAAGGGCATTCAGCCATAGAAACCATGCTCCCACTACATGCTGTAAAATGGTTGGTGTTAGGAAGGGCATTCAGCCATAGAAGCCATGCTCCCACTACACGCTGTAAAATGGTTGGTGTTAGGAAGGGCATTCAACCATAGAAACCATGCTCCCAGTACATGCTGTAAAGTGGTTGGTGTTAGGAAGGGCATTCAGCCATAGAAACCATGCTCCCAGTACATGCTGTAAAGTGGTTGGGGTTAGGAAGGGCATCAAGACATAGAAAACTTACTCCCAGTACACTCTGTAAAGATGTTGGTAATAAGGAAGGATATCCAGCCTTAGAAACCAAGCAAAGAAAAAAGTGGCTGGGTAGGACCTAGCCATCTGACTATTCTGGCCTCACCACACAACAGTTGTCAAACTCATGCAACCATGGAAACTAGCTGCTAAATAATTATATATGTATATGATTTTATTTATCATATATATATATCTTGTTGTACTTTGGGAGGGTCATGTTGCCAATAAAAACACAGGCACCTGTTGGTTTTCACTTCAAGTTAATATAAATCTCTGGTTGGTTCCTATTAACAGCATGACCCTCTCAAAGTATAATAATATGTTTCAACACAGGTATTTAGATAAGAAATCTTGCAAAACAAATTAAAAAATGAAGTGTGTGTGTGTGTGTGTGTGTGTGTGTGTGTGTGTGTGTGTGTGTGTGTGTGTGTGTGTGTGTGTGTGTGTGTGTGTGCGTGCGTGCGTGTATAAATCACTATCTTTATAATGTTTACCTTGTCTTTGGTTACACCTGAGTTGTTTATTATTATCTACTTTACTAATAATCCCTCTCACTTCCTCTCTATCTCTCCCACCCTCTATCTTTCCCCTCTGTCAGTCTCTCCTCTCTCTCTCTCTCTCTCCCCATCTCTCTCTCCCCCTCTCTTTCCCCCTCTCTTTCCCTCTCTCCTTTGACATTTTTCACCAGTTCCCATATGAATATCAATAGTAATAATAAAAACAATCCCACCCCCCTTCTCTCCCCTCCTCTTTGTCTCTGTCTAAGCATTGATATGTTTCCGGGGGGGGGGGGGTTCCCATGTAATGATGATGATGATAACAATACACCCCCCCTTCCCCCCACATGCCACACAATTTATATACACAGTCACCACGACAACAACCCACACAATATATTCTGCACATACACTAATCAAATTATATATATATATATATAAACATACATATATATATATATATATATATATATATATATAAACATACATATATATATACATATATGTGTATATATGTATATATATATATATATATATATATATATGTATATATATATATGTGTATATATATATACATATATATGTATATATATATATATATATGTATATACATATCTACATATATATATGTATATATATATGTATATACATATGTATCTACATATATATATATATGTATATACATATATATATATATACATATATATATATATACATATATATATATACATATATATACATATATACATATATATACATATACATATATTTCACCAGCATAACAACAACAACATCCCACTCACAATACATATTCTACACAATTTCCCACCTATCTAATCTGTGTTGAAGTGGGTGTGTTTTGTGTATTTATGGAATGTATATGTACACACACACACACACTATAAATGTACAAATATCTAGGTGGGAGCAGGGTCACGGAATCAGTGTGTGTGTGTGTGTGTGTATCTGTGTATATATATATAAGTAGAAGTTGTATCTAATTTGTTGGAAGTCCGACAAACCTATTTCCACTATCCAGTGAATTTCCAACCGATAAGCTATGATTTTCATGGGTATGTCTCTATCTATATTTATAAAACAAACTTTGTATTTTATCTGATGAAAGCGTACCAATGTTGTCTTGGTTGCTCTTGAAATATATATAATAAATATGGTTTTATAAATACAGTTTCCATTTATTTAATATCATTGTATATATATCATCATCATCATCATTTCATTTTACGTCCGCTTTTTTCCTTGCTTGCAAGGGTGGGACGGGAACTGATTCTCGCTTGCTTTCTACAGCTGGATGCCCTTCCTAACACCAACCTCATTTACAGTGAGTGCTGGGTGCTTTTTTGCCGTGGCACCTCCATGACCACTTTGCAGTGGAATGATAGGGACCCCAGTCCTCTCATCTCATTTCTACAGCTGAGTAAACTGGAGCAATGTGAAATAAAGTATCTTGTTCAAGGAAACAACACATCACTCGGTCTGAGAATTGAACTCACAACCTTTCGATTGCAAGTCCAATGCTCTAACCACTAAGCCATGTGCCATATATTCTTTTACTCTTTTACCTGCTCCAGCAATCCAGCTGAGGCCATGCTGGAGCATCGCCTATATATATTTATATATATATATATATATATATATATATAAACATACATACAGTGAAGCTACATGACTTAATGGTTAGAGCGGTGGGTTTGCAATCTTGAGATTGAGTTTGATTCTTGAACCAGGTGATGTGTTATCTCCTTGAGCAAGACACTTTACTTCATGTTGCTCCAGTTTACTCAGCTGTAGAAATGAGTTGTGACGTCACTGGTGCCAAGCTGTATCGGCCATTGCCTTTCCCTTGGACATCATTGGTGGCGTGGAGAGGGGAGGCTGGTATGTGTGGGTGACTGATGGTCTTTCACAAACCACCTTGCCTGGAGGGGGAACTTTCTAGGTGCAAGTCCCTTGGTCATTTGTGACCAAAGGGTGTCTTTACCTTTTTATATGTACATATATATATATATATCATTACCTTTTTAT
>OZ024763.1:11995592-12010592 GCA_964016885.1 Eledone cirrhosa
GGTGGTAGTAGTGGTGGTTGTGGTGGTGGTGGTGGTGGTAGTGTAGTAGTGTGTGTTGGTTGTGGTGGTGGTGGTAATGTGAGGTTGTGGTAGTGTAGTAGTATGTGTTGGTTGTGGTGGTAGTGTAGAATGTGAGGTTGTGGTGGTGTAGTAGTCTTGATGACAGTAGTGTGGTAGTGGAGGTAGTAGTGGTGAGGTAGTGGTATGGTAGTGGAGGTAGTAGTGGTGAAGTAGTGCAGGTAGTAGTGGTGTGGTAGTGGAGGTAGTGGAGGTAGTAGTGGTGTGGTAGTGGAGGTAGTAGTGGTGAGGTAGTGGAGGTAGTAGTGGTGAGGTAGTGGTGTGGTGGAGGTAGTGAAGGTAGTAGTGATGTGGTAGTGGTGTGGTAGGGGAGGTAGTAGTGGTGTGGTGGAGGTAGTAGTGGTGAGGTAGTGGTATGGTAGTGGTGAGGTAGTGAAGGTAGTAGTGATGTGGTAGTGGTGTGGTAGGGGAGGTAGTAGTGGTGAGGTAGTGGAGGTAGTAGTGGTGTGGTGTGGTAGTGGAGGTAGTAGTGGTGAGGTAGTGATGAGGTAGTGGAGGTAGTAGTGGTATAGTAGTGGTGAGGTAGTGAAGGTAGTAGTGGAAGTAGTAGTGGTGAGGTAGTGGAGGTAGTAGTGGTGAGGTAGTGGAGGTAGTAGTGGTGTGGTAGTGGAGGTAGTAGTGGTGAGGTAGTGGAGGTAGTAGTGGTGTGGTGTGGTAGTGGAGGTAGTAGTGGTGTGGTAGTGGAGGTAGTAGTGGTGTGGTAGTGGAGGTAGTAGTGGTGTGGTAGTGGAGGTAGTAGTGGTGTGGTAGTGGAGGTAGTAGTGGTGTGGTAGTGGAGGTAGTAGTGGTGTGGTAGTGGAGGTAGTAGTGGTGTGGTAGTGGTGTGGTAGTGGAGGTAGTAGTGGTGAGGTAGTGGAGGTAGTAGTGGTGTGGTAGTGGAGGTAGTAGTGGTGTGGTAGTGGAGGTAGTAGTGGTGTGGTAGTGGAGGTAGTAGTGGTGTGGTAGTGGAGGTAGTAGTGGTGTGGTAGTGGAGGTAGTAGTGGTGTGGTAGTGGAGGTAGTAGTGGTGTGGTGGAGGTAGTAGTGGTGAGGTAGTGAAGGTAGTAGTGATGTGGTAGTGGTATAGTAGTGGTGTGGTAGGGGAGGTAGTAGTGGTGAGGTAGTGGAGGTAGTAGTGGTGTGGTGTGGTAGTGGTGTGGTAGTGGAGGTAGTAGTGGTGAGGTAGTGGAGGTAGTAGTGGTGAGGTATTGTGGTGTATATTACAGTCATACATAATTCAGACATTTGAAGTTTCAATAACATTTTTAAAATTGAAAAAAAAATGTCTTGATACACAACATTCCTGTTGAACATACGTGTGTATATATGTGTATATATATATATATATATATATATATTCCTGTTGAACATACATGTATATATATATACATATATATATTCATTACTGTTGAACATACATGCACATATATATATATATATATATATATATATATACATTCCTGTTGAACATACATGCACATATATATATATATATATATATATATATATATATATATATATATACATTCCTGTTGAACATACATGCACATATATATATATACATACATATATATATATTTATACATTCCTGTTGAACATACATGCACACACATATATATATAGACATTCCTGTTGAACATACATGCACATATATATATACATATATATATATACATTCCTGTTGAACATAGATGCACACATATATATACATTCCTGTTGAACATACATGCACACACACATATATATATATATATATATATATATATATATATATACATTCCTGTTGAGCATTCATGCACATATATACAGGTATATATGCATATATATATATATATATATATATATATATATATATATATATATATATATATATACATATATACATATATATATACATATATACATACATATAAACCCATGCTAGCGTGGAAGATGGACGTTAAATGATATATATACATTCCTGTTGAACATACTGACATACACACATATATACATGCACACGCACGCACACACGCACACACACACATATATGCGTAATAAAAAAATATATACACATTCCTTTTTGACATACATACACACATTCCTGCTTAACATATAGATATATACATATATATATACATTCCTGTTTAACATATACCCATATAGATATATACACATATATATACATTCCTGTTGAACATATACCCATATAGATATATACACATATATATACATTCCTGTTGAACATATACCCATATAGATATATACATAGTTATACATTCCTGTTGAACATATACCCATATAGATATATACATAGTTATACATTCCTGTTGAACATACATACATATAGATATATAGTTGTTCCTGTTGAATATATACACATATACAACAGAATACACACACCCTGACACACACACACACATGTCCCTGACACACACGTCCCTGACACACACTCATGTCCCTGACACACACACGTCCCTAACACACACACACACATGTCCCTGACACACACACGTGTCTCTAACACACACATGTCCCTGACACACACACACACACACACATGTCCCCGACACACATGTCCCTAACACACACACACATGTCCCTAACACACACACACACACGTCCCTAACACACACACGTCCCTGACACACACATGTCCCTAACACACACACACACGTCCCTGACACACACACACATGTCCCTGACACACGTTGGATGATAAGAAAGTTAGTTATATTAGTAAATCCCTCCAAATTCTGGATTGTTGTCAAAACTATTGGCAGAACGTCGTGAAAGTTGGGTGATGAGAGAACAACTAATATTGTGAATACAAGCGGCCGAAATAGGAGTCCACCATCTTTGGAGTAACGCTACTCAATAAAGTGTGTAGCCCGAAGTTGAGAGAGTCACTCCAGTTAGAGCTGCTACTTCTCTGAATTGAGAGATCGCAGCTCTGATACTATGAATGTCTCGGGAAAGAATCGCTGGACAGATTTTACCGGCAAGAGACCCAGAAGTCGACCCCGAGCAAGATGATTGGATAACATCCATTGATTTGGCTGGCCCTGCTTGGGGATCCAGCCAGATCAGTTGGAGACGGTTGCTTCTGACAGGACCCGCTGGAAGGTGTGGTTGAGGTCTGTGGCACCACGACTCTCTCAGGAGTAAGTGGGTGAAGAAGAAGATTAGAAAATTATAGACAGTGTCTTTCATTGGAAATATGGTAATGAAAGGGTTAAAGACATGGACAGTGTCTTTCATTGGAAGATGGTAATGAGAGGGTTAATGACATAGACAGTGTCTTTCATTAGAAATATGGTAATGAAAGGGTTAAAGACAGAGACAGTGTCTTTCATTGGAAGATCGTAATGAGAGGGTTAATGACATAGACAGTGTCTTTCATTAGAAATATGGTAATGAAAGGGTTAAAGACAGAGACAGTGTCTTTCATTGGAAGATGGTAATGAGAGGGTTAATGACATAGACAGTGTCTTTCATTAGAAATATGGTAATGAAAGGGTTAATGACATAGTCAGTGTCTTTCATTAGAAATATGGTAATGAAAGGGTTAAAGACAGAGACAGTGTCTTTCATTAGAAATATGGTAATGAAAGGGTTAATGACATAGTCAGTGTCTTTCATTAGAAATATGGTAATGAAAGGGTTAAAGACATAGACAGTGTCTTTCATTAGAAATATGGTAGTGAAAGGGTTAATGACATAGACAGTGTCTTTCATTGGAAGATGGTAATGAGAGGGTTAATGACATAGACAGTGTCTTTCATTAGAAATATGGTAATGAAAGGGTTAAAGACAGAGACAGTGTCTTTCATTGGAAGATGGTAATGAGAGGGTTAATGACATAGACAGTGTCTTTCATTAGAAATATGGTAATGAAAGGGTTAAAGACAGAGACAGTGTCTTTCATTGGAAGATGGTAATGAGAGGGTTAATGACATAGACAGTGTCTTTCATTAGAAATATGGTAATGAAAGGGTTAAAGACAGAGACAGTGTCTTTCATTGGAAGATGGTAATGAGAGGGTTAATGACATAGACAGTGTCTTTCATTAGAAATATGGTAATGAAAGGGTTAATGACATAGTCAGTGTCTTTCATTAGAAATATGGTAATGAAAGGGTTAAAGACATAGACAGTGTCTTTCATTAGAAATATGGTAATGAAAGGGTTAAAGACAGAGACAGTGTCTTTCATTAGAAATATGGTAATGAAAGGGTTAATGACATAGTCAGTGTCTTTCATTAGAAATATGGTAGTGAAAGGGTTAATGACATAGACAGTGTCTTTCATTAGAAATATGGTAATGAAAGGGTTAAAGACATAGACAGTGTCTTTCATTAGAAATATGGTAGTGAAAGGGTTAAAGACATAGACAGTGTCTTTCATTAGAAATATGGTAATGAAAGGGTTAAAGACAGAGACAGTGTCTTTCATTAGAAATATGGTAATGAAAGGGTTAAAGACATAGACAGTGTCTTTCATTAGAAATATGGTAATGAAAGGGTTAAAGACAGAGACAGTGTCTTTCATTAGAAATATGGTAATGAAAGGGTTAATGACATAGTCAGTGTCTTTCATTAGAAATATGGTAGTGAAAGGGTTAATGACATAGACAGTGTCTTTCATTGGAAATGTGGTAGTGAAAGGGTTAATGACATAGACAGTGTCTTTCATTAGAAATATGGTAATGAAAGGGTTAAAGACATAGACAGTGTCTTTCATTAGAAATATGGTAGTGAAAGGGTTAAAGACATAGACAGTGTCTTTCATTAGAAATATGGTAGTGAAAGGGTTAAAGACATAGGTAGTGTCTTCCATTAGATATATGGTAGTGAAAGGGTTAAAGACATAGACAGTGTCTTTCATTAGAAATATGGTAATGAAAGGGTTAATGACATAGACAGTGTCTTTCATTAGAAATATGTTAATGAAGGGTTAATGACATAGACGGTGTCTTTCATTAGAAATATGGTAGTGAAAGGGTTAAAGACATAGACAGTGTCTTTCATTAGAAATATGGTAGTGAAAGGGTTAAAGACATAGACAGTGTCTTTCATTAGAAATATGGTAGTGAAAGGGTTAAAGACATAGGTAGTGTCTTCCATTAGAAATATGGTAGTGAAAGGGTTAAAGACATAGACAGTGTCTTTCATTAGAAATATGGTAGTGAAAGGGTTAAAGACATAGATAGTGTCTTTCATTAGATATATGGTAGTGAAAGGGTTAAAAACATAGATAGTGTCTTTCATTAGAAATATAGCAATGAAAGGGTTAAAGTAGTTATTTAGTTGCTTTTTCTTGATATCTCCCCCTCCCCTCTACTATATTTTTTCCCAATTTCAATAATTAATTCTTTATTGCATTGAAATAAAAATACTTTTGTAAGATTTACCAAGATTAATTTTAATAAATGTAATTTTTTATATCTGTTATAATAGCATTGTAAATTAAATATGATTTTTATGTTACTACCATTATTCTAAATAATTGGTTGTTGTTAATGGTTGTGGTGGTGATTGTTGTAGTGTTGGCTCTGTGTGGTGGTGGTGGTGGTTTTTTGTTAGTGTTGTTACATTGAGAAAAAATAAGTGAAAGATTCTGAATGGTTTATCTTTTAAACATTTGTGTGTGTTTGTGTGTGTAATGTATGTACATCTGTTTATTTATGTGTAAATGTGGATTTCTGTGTGTATGTGTGTTGTATATGAATAAATTTGTGTGTGTGTATAAATGTATGTGGATTGTTGTGTATGTATATATATATATGTGTGTGTGGATTGTTGCGTGTGTGTGTGTGTGTATATATATGTATATGTATGAAGATATATATACTATGAATTGAAATAGACTGATGGTTGCCAACACAAAGACCCTTCCTGGGGAGGAATGTACCCCCCCCCCCCCCCCCCCCAACACAATTTAGTAGTTAGAGATTGACAGAACTGAAACTAGAGGAGAAGGACATGGAAATTAGGGAAGCCCTCAACTGGTGACAGATTCTGGGGTACCCTGCTTGATGGTTGTAACAGTCAAGAAGAAGAGTTGGAGGGTGATATGGTGGTGGAATGTCAGAGTAGCCGAGGCCGTCAATGGTAAGGGCATGGATAGACTGGCTAAAATGGCGGAAGCAGAGGACAGTATGAAAAAGTTAGAAGAGAAGCGAGGAGCCAGGTACACTTGGCAAGGAGGTGAGAAACTGTAGAGTTTATTGTTGAGGATGAAAGACGAAAGGTGTGAGGTGATGAGGTAGTGAGGGAAAATCAAGATGTTGTTGGGATGGTGGTGGTGGTGGAGTGTACGTGGGTACTGTTCATGGTGGTAGTGGTGGGTGGAAAAGTGTATGATGGTGGTGGTGGTGGTGGTGAAGTTCATGGTACTGTTCGTGGTGGTGGTGGTGGTGGTGGTGAAGACGTTTATGATGGTGGTGGAGGGTGGAAAAGTGTATGGTGGTGGTGGTGGTGAAGGGGTGTATGTTGGTGCTGTTCGTGGTGGTGGTGGGTGGAAAAGTGTATGATGGTGGTGTTCATGGTGGTGATGATGATGATGATGGCGGTGGTGAAGAAGTGTATGATGGTGGTGGTGGTGGCGGTGGGGTTTGGGATCTGGAATAAGTAAAGCTGCTGTACTGGTTTGACAGTATTGAACTTGAGTTGTTTTTGTTAGCATTGTTGTTGTTATAAATGTTGTAGATGGGGTCACCGAGTGGAATAACTTCCTTGAAGAGGTTGTGTCATTTGACCTGGTTTTCTCAATATTTCATTGTAGGCATATGTGTGTCTCTCTATATATATTATCATTATATATATATATATATATATATATATATATATATATATATATATATATATATATATATATATATAAGGTGGATTGGCAGTATCGGTAGAGGGTCGGATGCCGTGCTTTGCAGCAAAGAGTTACGGCCCTTTATGATCTGAGTTCAAATCCCGCTGAGATTAACTTTGCCTTTCATCCTTACGGGGTCGATAAAATAAAGTACCAGTAATGTCCTGGTTAATTGCTGGTCTTGTGCCAAAAGTAGAAACAATTATATATACATATATATATATATATATATATATATATATATATATATATATACAATATATTAATAAATGGAAACTATATTTATAAAACCATATTTATTTCATTATACATATTTCAAGGACACCAAAGCAAATTATGGTGCGCTTTCATCAGATAAAATATAATATAGATCAGTTTTATAAACCAATATTGACATACCCTTAAAAGAATGCGACCATGTCTGATCCCAACAAATTAAATATAACTTCTACATATGATGATGATGATGATATATATATATATATATATATAGAGAGAGAGAGAGAGAGATATGATATATATAGTGTGTGAGTAATTCATATATAATATGTATATATAATTGTTTCTACTTTTGGCACAAGGCCAGCAAATTACCCAGTGCATTACTGGTACTTTATTTTATCGACCCTGAAAGGATGAAAGGCAAAGTTAACCTCGGCGGGATTTGTATATATAATATATATGATGTATGTATAATATATATACATACACACGCACATACACATCATCAGGTCATCCCATAATCAATGTTGTATTTTTGGTAGTAAGTTTGGCAGAGATAAAAAAACATCAGTTACACACTAATTTAATGAAGTATATATTCCCCCCTCTGAATCAATAATATTCTTCCTGTAACACTGTGAAATATTTCTTATGCCATTCCTGTAGAAATGAGATGGTTTGGCAGAGGAAAAGTCACGTTGATCCATTTCAAGTGCCTCTAAAGAATTGCACCGTTTTCCATTGATAAAATGTCGCTAACTTCGGAATAATTGATAATCGGAAGGAGAAAGGTCAGGAGAACATTAGAGGTCAGTTAAATAATAGACTGACACTCTTGAGAATGAAGAGCAGAGCAGGGCAGGGCAGGGCAGATGTTGATGTGTTATCTTTGATTGTTTTCACTCAGTTCATTTGTAATCCATTTGCCAGGCTTAGTCACCATTCCAAGTTTCTGTAAATGTCTCTTTGTTAGAATACATTGAACCATCAGTGGTATTTATGAACATCAAAAACACCTTCACCATACACTTTTTGCACATTTTAAAAAGTATTTGTTGCTCTGTTGGCTTTTTTGAACTTGTAAAGCATGGCATATATTTAGTACCCTTCTGTGACTGCCTTAATATCATGGGTTCAAGTCCTGGACCAGCTTGTGTGTTGTCTTTTTGAGCTAAACATTTCATATCATGTTGTTCCAATCAACTCTGCTGAAAAGGAGTACCAGCAGAGTAATGGAGGTTAACCTTGTGATGGACTAGTGTCCTATCCAGGGGGCTGGTATGTACTTTCAGTTGCTTAACAGGAGTTAAACCAGTGTAAACTCTGGTCTGATGAGCCTCTTGCTTGGAACAGAATATATATATATATATATATATTTATATATATATATATATATTTATATATATATATATATATTTATATATATATATATATATATATATATATATATTTATATATATATATATATATATATATTTATATATATATATATATATATATATATTTATATATATATATATATATTTATATATATATATATATATATATATATATATATAGAGAGAGAGAGAGAGAGAGAGAGAGAGAGAGAGAGAGAGAGAGAGAATTAAGGTGTTCACTCCAGCATAGCTGTGTTTGATACACGCACGCACACACACACACACACACACACACACACACACACACACACACACACACACACACACACACACACATGAGTGTGTTGAAACGGCAACAGCTCAGCTGTCAGGGTCCTGGCTCATTCTTAAAACCATACTCTACTACCCCAAGTATTGAGTACTCTGGTGAGTAAGGCTGAATCCATCTTAATTTATGTATATATATACAGGGTCCTGAATCTTTTCATATATATATATATATATGAATATATATACATATATGTGAATATACAAAAACCTGGCTAGAGGGGTTTGGGTTCATCTTTAAATGATGGACCTCCCAGAAAATATGACGAAAGAATTGTAAGAGCTGGGAGGCTGTGCTGGAAACGACCAGTCCAGCCCATGCAAGCATGGAAAAACGAATATGAAATGATGAGGATGATATATATATATTTGATGTGTGTCTGTGTATTGTTTTATAAGATGTGGGAATCCTAAACATAAAATAAGTACATGTTATAACATGCTATAACCCTCTATCATTTACATTACTCTATATATACTATTGTATTGTCACAGTAAAGGCTTTACCTCACATAATATCTCACATAACATTTACATTACTCTATAAATACTATTGTATTGTCACAGTAAAGGCTTTACCTCACATAATATCTCACATAACATTCACATTACTCTATATATACTATTGTATTGTCACAGTAAAGGCTTTACCTCACATAATACCTCACATAACATTCACATTACTCTATAAATACTATTGTATTGTCACAGTAAAGGCTTTACCTCACATAATATCTCACATAACATTCACATTACTCTATATATACTATTGTATTGTCACAGTAAAGGCTTTACCTCACATAATACCTCACATAACATTCACATTACTCTATATATACTATTGTATTGTCACAGTAAAGGCTTTACCTCCCATAATATCTCACATAACATTTACATTACTCTATAAATACTATTGTATTGTCACAGTAAAGGCTTTACCTCACATAATATCTCACATAACATTCACATTACTCTATATATACTATTGTATTGTCACAGTAAAGGCTTTACCTCCCATAATATCTCACATAACATTTACATTACTCTATATATACTATTGTATTGTCACAGTAAAGGCTTTACCTCACATAATATCTCCCATAACATTTACATTACTCTATAAATACTATTGTATTGTCACAGTAAAGGCTTTACCTCACATAATATCTCACATAACATTTACATTACTCTATATATACTATTGTATTTTCACAGTAAAGGCTTTACCTCACATAATAATATCTCACATAACATTTACATTACTCTATATATACTATTGTATTTTCACAGTAAAGGCTTTACCTCACATAATAATATCTCACATAACATTTACATTACTCTATATATACTATTGTATTTTCACAGTAAAGGCTTTACCTCACATAATAATATCTCACATAACATTTACATTACTCTATAAATACTATTGTATTTTCACAGTAAAGGTTTTACCTCACATAATATCTCACATAACATTTACATTACTCTATAAATACTATTGTATTTTCACAGTAAAGGCTTTACCTCACATAATATCTCACATAACATTCACATTACTCTATATATACTATTATATTTTCACAGTAAAGGCTTTACCTCACATAATATCTCACATAACATTCACATTACTCTATATATACTATTATATTTTCACAGTAAAGACTTTACCTCACATAATATCTCACATAACATTCACATTACTCTATATATACTATTGTATTTTCATGGTAAAGGCTTTACCTCACATAATTATGTTACATAATATCAAATCTATGTTATTTTGATATCTATTTTGAGAACAATACCTTAACATCAGTATGAGTGGATGGTTAAGACCATTTTAAACAGAAAATGCTAAAGGGTTGAATAATAGCTTAGAAAATCAGGTAAAATACTCTAATGGTCAGAGAAACAGAAAAACGTGGCCAGTTATTGCCTCTGGGATTCCTACATTTTCTAAAAGAATTTCAGATTGTCTAGTGCTTTGACGATTTGTATATAAGGAAGATTATATATATATATATCTGAGTTTGTCTTGTTATTCCTGAACTATATATATATATATATACACACACACACACTGTCAGTAAGTTATGTCCTACACACAGCTTGGATGTTCAGCCAAATTCCTGTCAGCCATGTTATTTTGGTACAACTTAATTGGTTAATTTCCTATCTAATCTTGTATTACTGTTCCACCCCTTCCACACACATACACACACTCACAGACACACACACACACACACACACACACACACTCATACACACATACAAAGCCACACAGACACATACAATCACACACACACACACACACATATACATATGAATGTTAATGTCTTATTTATGAATATATATTTATATATTTCCCATTCACCTTAATGTTGTGTATATGTGTGTGCACACGTTTGTGTGTGTGTGTATGTATGTATATATATATATATATATATATATATATATATATATATACTAGTATGTAGGAACGAAAATAGGGCACTGGTCCCCTCTGGGAAATGGCCATGCTCAGTGTGTAGGAAAGGAGTAGGCAGAAACTCCATTTTATGTCCCAAATGCAAAGTAAGGGTGCATAAAAGATGTAGTGGGATCACAGGTAAGCTAACTAAGAACATAGATTATATGTGGCCGGTGCTCAGGTGCAATAAGTAGTAGCAAGTGCCCACAGGATACTAGCTCATTCCATTGCACATATGGTTCTATAGAAATAGTAGACACCTTCCGTTACCTGGGTGACAAAATCAGCAGTGGTGGAGGGTGCTCCGAAAGTACAGTAGCTAGAGTCAGAACGGGATGGAAAAAGTTCAGAGAGCTTATACCACTATTGGCCGCTAAAGGGTTCTCTCTAAAAATGAAAGGCAGGCTGTATGATGCCTGCATACGAACAGCAATGCTACATGGCAGTGAGACTTGGGCATTGTGTGCAGAGGATCTGCGCAGACTGGAGAGGAACGAAGCTTGCATGCTCCGCTGGATGTGTAATAGTAATATACGTGAACGGCAAAGCATTAATGAACGAAGTGAGAAATTAGGAATAAGATGGATCAGATGCTGTTTACTCGAGAGAAGACTACGTTGGTATGGTCACGTGATGCACATGAAAGACGACGGCTGTATAAAAAAGTGCAGGGCGATCAAAATAGACGGTAGCCACGGAGTAGGCAGACCCAGAAAAACCTGGGGCGACTTGATAAATTCCGACCTCACACACTTACACCTCTCCAAGACAATGTCACTGGACCGAGATCTTTGGCGCTATGCAGTAATACAGAAGACCCGCCTTGCCTAAGTACAAAGCGAAACCTACAGTCAGTAGGCACCTCTTAACCAAAATACACCCCCGTCCCAACCCTACCCCCACCGCCATCTACACCACCCCTTTCTCTGTAAAATTATGTTGGTACCACAACATCCAGCCCTAAATAAATGAGGTCGTGTAGGTGTCACGACAAAAAAACACACAGTCCATGCTGTAATGTGGCCATGTAGGTAACACGGTAAAAATCTCCCAGTCCACACTGTAAACGTGGTTGGTGTTAGGAAGGGCATCCAGCCGTAGGAAACCTGCCAGACAGTCCTATATGAGTGAGATAACCAATCTTGCCTCAAGTGGGACAATTCCCGTCTAAACCCATGCTAGTGTGGAAGATAGACGTTAAACAATGATGATGATAATATATATATATATATAAGAAAATGTTTAACCCACTCTACTACCCTAAGTATTGAGTACTCTGGTGTGTTATGGTCCATCTGGTTCCTTACCACAACTCCTTCGTTATATATATATATATATATATACACACACACACGCAAGCACGCATGTTAATATATATACACACACAATTTTGTTGGCTAAAGCCTTTGTTTCATCTTTTTAGTCATTGACCATGTCTCTGCTCCCTAAGTTATTACTGATATGACACACTGGTCAAACACTCAGTATCCCAGACACACTGACCTCTTCTTACGATATCATGTAAGTTGCTTAAACCTCAGCCTCAAACTTGGGGCCATCTCTAGCCTCCCACAACATGGCAGTATTCTCACATTGAAAGTTCGCTCTCAGTTCTGATAGTTTCATGCTTGGATTCTTAGACTCAACAGAGCCTAGTTAGAATGGTAGACTCAACAGAGCCTAGTTAGAATGGTAGACTCAACAGAGCCTAGATTGAATGGTCTGTAGTATCTGTTCTGGTTATCTACATTCTGGTTTCTGGTTTCTGGTTTCAAATCCCACCAAGGTCAACTCTGCCTTTTCATCAAGTACCATCATGCACTGGGGTCAATTTAAGAGTCCCCCCCTCCCCCTCCAAAAAATTGTTGGCCCTGTGCCTCAGTCAGAGGCCATTATTTTGGTTGTTATTTCATCCTTACAGGGTTAATAAAATAAAGTACCAGTAATGCATTGGGGTCTATTTAATCTACTTTCCCCTCCCCCCTAAATCAGAAACCTAGGGCGGTGGATTGGCAGTATCGGTAGAGGGTCGGACGCCATGCTTTGACGCATAGAGTTACGGCCCTTGCCATTCTGAGTTCAAATCCCGCCGAGGTTAACTTTGCCTTTCATCCTTACGGGGTCGATAAAATAAAGTACCAGTAATGTACTGGGTAATTGCTGGCCTTGTGCCAATAGTAGAAACAATTATTATTATTGTATATATATATATATATATATATATATATATATATGGAAAGTTATATTTAAATTGTTGGGTTAACAACGAGTAAATATTTATATATATATATAGGGTGTCTCAAAAAATGTATACATACTTTGATTACCTATAAAGGCAATATTTATTAGAATGTTGTTGGAGTGTGTATACATTTTTGGGGGACACCCTGTATATATCCATGCTTTTGTGTGCACATCTGGATGTATGTATTTCTGTACACATTTGTGAACATATAAGAATGTATATATTTATATAGACACTTGTATGTCTGTGTGTGACTATGTATGTGTGACTGTGTGACTGTGTGTGTGACTGTGTCTCTGTGTGCATATGTGTGTGTGTGTGTGTGACTGTCTATGTATGTGACTCTGTCTATATGTGTGTGTGTGTGTGTGTGTGTTGAGCACACATTTATTGATTTATTGTAGAGTTGAATGAAATCTGTTTAAACACTGCCTGGCATCAATTGCTGTTGCTAACTTAACATCCCTTCACTCTGGTGGTGGTGGTGTTGGTGTTGGTGTTGGTGTTGGTGTTGGTGTTGGTGTTGTTGGTGGTGGTGTTTATGGTGGTGGTGGTGGTGTTTATGTTGGTGGTGGTGGTGGTGTTTATGGTGTTGTTGGTGGTGGTGTTTATGGTGTTGTTGTTGGTGGTGGTGTTTATGGTGTTGTTGGTGGTGGTGGTGGTGGTGTTGTTGGCGGTGGTGTTTATGTTGTTGGTGGTGGTCGTGTTTATGTTGGTGGTGGTGGTGTTTATGGTGTTGGTGGTGGTGGTGGTGTTGGTGGTGGTGGTGTTTATGGTGTTGTTGTTGTTGTAACTGATGTTATTGTTGTTGATGTTGCTTTTGATGTCATTTTTATAGCTAGTGTTAATATTGTTGTCGTTGTTGTTGCTATACATCACATGACTACCTTTGTTGTTGCCCCCCCCCCCCCCCCACGTTGCTAACTTCACATTCCGGCTGTGACCCTGTTGCTATTGTTGATGTTGTTGCTATACACTACCTTTGTTCCCCCTCCCCCTCCATTGCTTCACATCCCTGCTGTGACCCTGTTGCTATTGTTGCTATTATATTACAGGACTACCTTTAATCTCTCTCTCTCTCTCTCTCTCGTTACTAACTTCAGCCCTCTCACCATACACTGTTTTGTTGTGGTGTTATTGGTGGTGGTGTTGAAGTGGTGGTGGTGTGGTGGTGGTGTTGAAGTTTTCGTGTGGTGTTATTGGTGGTGTGGTGTTGTTCGTGGTGTGGTCGTTTGTTGTTGGTGGTGTAGTGTTGCTGTGGTGTTATTGGTGGTGGTGGTGGTGTGGTGTTATTGTGGAGCTGTTGGTGGTGTAGTGTTCATATGGTGTGCCATAGGGTGGCGTTGAGTGGTTGTGTGGTACACTGTGGTGTGATATTCAATATATAAAGCCATCTATAGTTGAGGAAGTAGTCACAGAGTCTGAGAGATTAGCTAGCTTCCTCTTTGATTCTACA
>OZ024763.1:12018092-12028092 GCA_964016885.1 Eledone cirrhosa
TGTGTATTTGGATAAAGAAAGCTATCCTTGACTGTAACTCTGCTACTTGGTGTATTTCAGTGCAGAGAAGCAACAACAAGAGTAAGAACAACACTACCACCACCTTCACCACAATCACTACTACCACAACCACTACTACCCCCTTCACCACCACTGCTACCACCACCACCACCACCATAGTAATGGTGGTGCCAGTCAGCTACAGAAAGAAAGGTTGTTGGAAGCAGTGGAAGAAATCTGCTGTTTAGTTGGAACTATATTCACAGTTGTATCTCGTGTGTGTGTGTCTGTGTCTATGTATGTGTCAGTGCGTGTGTGTGTCTATGTATGTGTTAGTGCGTGTGTCTGTGTGTCTATGTATGTGTTAGTGCGTGTGTGTGTGTGTGTGTGTGTGTGTGTGTGTGTGTGTGTGTCTGTGTGTCTATGTATGTGTTAGTGCGTGTGTGTGTCTGTGTGTCTATGTATGTGTTAGTGCGTGTGTGTGTGTCTGTGTGTCTATGTATGTGTTAGTGCGTGTGTGTGTGTGTCTATCTATCTCTGTGTGTTTGTTTGTATGTTTATATGTGTCTGTGTGTGTGTCTATGTATGTGTATGTGTCTGTGTGTGTCTATATGTGTGTATGTGTACCCATAATTGTTTCTGTCTGTACATCTGTTTGTCTGGAACTATATTCACAATTATAGCTTGTGTGTGTTTCTTTCTTCATCTGTGTGTGACTATATATATATGTGTATATAAATATGTGTGTGTGTGTATATATATATATATATATATATATGTTTGTGTATATATATATATATGTGTGTGTGTGTGTGTGTATTTGTCTGGCTTGGCTCTTCTATTCACTTACTACCTTCCCTCCCTCAATACAACACATTCCCCCATTTCCTTTCTCTTAGTTTTCCTTGGTTCATTCCTTCTCTCTCTCCCTCTCACACACTCTTTCTCACTCTTTCTTTCTTTCTTTCTCTCACACACTCTCACTCTTTCTTTCTCTCTCACTCTCACTCACTCACTCACTCTCACTCACTCACTCACTTTCTCACTCTCTCACATATAAATATGTACACTTATCAAACCACCCCTGCCCACACAACCACCACCCTCATCTTTTCAATACCAAAGCTTTCTTCCTTTCCTGGTGCACTCTCACTTTCTTTCTCTCCCTTTCTCATTCACATACACACACATTACTCATCTGCACACAAGCTCACTGAACACACACACACACACACACACACACACACACACACACACACACACACACACACACACACACACACACACACACACCACTGCTACCTTTTCACTACCACACCATTCTTCTCTCTCTGTCTCTCTGATACACAAACATAGCCGCCACCACCACCAGACTCTCCCCCTCTCTCTCAGTTATCTCCCTTTCTTACATTCCAATGCCATCTCCTGTGAGGTGAGACACATTCCTTCAGCCAAGTGTGTATAATATATATATATATATATATATATATATATCCAACCTGACCTAGTCAGTGGTGTATATATTGAGTTATTATAATGGTGATGGTTGTTTGTGCGTGTATCATGTTGTGGTGGTAGTCACGTATGTATGTGTATAGATATATGTATGTATGTATGTGTGTGTATGTATGTATGTATGTATGTATGTGTATGTGTGTGTATGTATGTGTATATATATGTATGTGTATGTATGTATGTATGTATGTATATATATATATGGAGGCACATGGCTCAGTGGTTAGAGCATTGGCCTTGCAATCGAAAGGTTGTGAGTTCAATTCTCAGACCAGGTGATGTGTTGTTTCCTTGAGCAAGACACTTTATTTCACATTTCACATAATGATATTTAATAAATGGAAGCTATCTTCATAAAACCATATTTATTCTATTATATATATTTCAAGGGTACCAAAGCTTTGGTACGCTCTCATCAGATAAAATACAAAGTTTGTTTTATAAATGTTGACATAACCAAGAAAAGATACCTTCACGGTGGTTCAAGTTTTTCTTGGATAGTCATCAAGAAAAACTTGAACCGTGAAGGTATCTTTTCTTGGTTATGTCAACATTTATAAAACAAACTTTGTATTTTATCTGATGAGAGCGTACCAAAGCTTTGGTACCCTTGAAATATATATAATAGAATAAATATGGTTTTATGAAGATAGCTTCCATTTATTTAATATCATTGAATATTATACTCCAGAAAAGCTGTCGAGTGCTCTGAATCAGTTATAAACATTTATATTTGTTGAATTACCAACAAATTGAATATCCTTTTTGCTTATATATATATATATATCAGGATGGAATCAGTTTGAAACTGGTTAGACCATTACTCAACAGAGTACTCAATACTTGGGGTAGTAGAGTATGGTTATATTATAAAGAGCTTTTATTGTATGTGCATAGAGTGAGCGTCTCTAACGGCTCAGCTTATACTATTTCCCTGTGTCTAAGCTTAGTCATCAGGCAAACCATTCTTATAACATTATCTACACTTCACCTTCCTTAGACGACTTAGTTGAAAACTCGTGTGTACTAGAAACAGCTCATATATCTATGTATATATTCTTATCTGACCTGTAGTCTTGTGGACCGTTGGGGTGACACAGATGACCTGCTAACCAGCTCCTTCCATTCCTCTCGCCTCTCCGCCTTCCTTATGGTTGCACCCAGCCTCATGCCTGTCTATTCCGGGATGTTGTCCTCCCATCTCTGCCTCTCTTCCTTCTTCCTTGTGTTGTTCCCTGCAGAACAGTCTTGGCAAGCCCTGAAGATCTTGTCACAACATGGGGCAGTCTTGGCAAGCCCTGAAGATCTTATCACAACATGGGGCAGTCTTGGCAAGACCTGAAGATCTTGTCACAACATGGGGCAGTCTTGGCAAGCCCTGAAGATCTTGTCACAACATGGGGCAGTCTTGGGAAGCCCTAAAGATCTTGTCACAACATGGGGCAGTCTTGGCAAGCCCTGAAGATCTTGTCACAACATGGGGCAGTCTTGGCAAGCCCTGAAGATCTTGTCACAACATGGGGCAGTCTTGGCAAGCCCTGAAGATCTTATCACAACATGGGGCAGTCTTGGCAAGCCCTGAAGATCTTGTCACAACATGGGGCAGTCTTGGCAAGCCCTGAAGATCTTGTCACAACATGGGGCAGTCTTGGCAAGCCCTGAAGATCTTGTCACAACATGGGGCAGTCTTGGCAAGCCCTGAAGATCTTGTCACAACATGGGGCAGTCTTGGCAAGCCCTGAAGATCTTGTCACAACATGCCTATACCATCTCAATTTGAGTTTTTTTTTCAATGTCTTCATAGGGCCTGAAGGCATACCAAATTATGTGTGTGTTTTTATATATGTTTATGTATGTTATATGTCTATCTCCCATGCTGGTAAGAGTTAATCCCAGTTGTCGTGTTCTGAGGTTGCATATATCATGTGATCTTGTCTTGACTTGACTTCGTTTCTGAGGTTGTATATATCATGTGATCTTGTTGTGAGGTTGCATATATCATGTGATCTTCTGAGGTTGCATATATCATGTGATCTTGTCTTGACTTCGTTTCTATAGCTAGCTACCCTTGATACCTCTAACCACAGTGTGTACTGTGAGCATTTATTTTATCATGGTACCAACACCGCCACTCTACAGGATGTTTTTATCATGGCACTAACACTAGATAATATATAAGAGATATATAGTAGTGAATTATAAGGCACAAATATACACTTTCATCTCTTTCTATGTATTATGTAATTGCCTTTATATGTGTTTCAATGGTATGTGTTATACAATCGTTAGTTATGATCTCTTCAGAGAGTTCTCACCGGTATAGTCCATATATCATCATCATCATACGTCCATTCTTCCATGCTAGCATGGGTTAGACGAGTTGTCCTCTTGTAGGCAATGCTAGAGAAAACATTTTTTTGTAGTTAGCAGTGGTAGTAGCTCCCTGAACTTCTTCCTTCCTGTCTCTGCTGCTAATTCGATCACCCAGGTAGCAGAAGCTGTCTACTGTTTCTACCATATATTATATATAATATATATATATATATATATATATATATATATATATAACCAAAAGTTAAGCAAGGTTCATTGATTAATAAATGAATATAGTTTTACAATAGATTAGAAGCACTCAACAGTAGGAAGTTTTCCGGAGTTATTAATATTAATAAATAGATCAAAATAAAATATATTTTGTTTATATTTTGATATTTTGATTACATTGAATGTCTATATTTATTATTATTTGAATTAATATATATATATATATTCTTTCTTCTCATGTTTTATATATATATATATATATATATATATATATATATATATATATATATATAATTGTGGTTTTTAGAACCTTTGTTTTTTTCCATTATCTTTGTCTTGTGCACTCCCATTTTTTTTATTTACACACTTATGGAGGCACATGGCTTAGTGGTTAGAGCATTGGGCTTGCAATCGAAAGGTTGTGAGTTCAATTCTCAGACCGGGTGATGTGTTGTTTCCTTGAGCAAGACACTTTATTTCACATTGCTCCAGTTTACTCAGCTGTAGAAATGAGATGATAGGGACTTAGGTCCCTATCGTGGAGGTGCCACGGCAAAAAAGCACCCAGCACCCACTGTAAATGAGGTTGGTGTTAGGAAGGGCATCCAGCTGTAGAAATTAAGCCAGAATCAGTTCCCGTCCCACTCTTGCAAGCAGGGAAAAGCAGACGTAAAATGATGATGATGATGATGATGATGACACATGAAATAAAAAAAAAGGGGGTCCACCTAAGAACCTTTGAGAAATACAGTGTACCCTCGGCATTCACGGTCCTGGTTATTCGTGGAAACTACCGCATATTTGTGGAATCATAAATATCTTCCACAATTTTTTTGTTTTTTCCCCTGGCAATATATCTATTTTTGAACACCAAATTACCAAGAACAATATACCGTATTGGCCAGCCCATTGGACGCCTCTTCATATAAGACGCTTCCTCTTTATTTTTATTATATTTTATGTTATGTTTTGACGTTTACAGGTATTTTTATGGACCACGTCCAATATTTGCAGATTTTCATCCTCTGCGGCTGCTCTAGGAACATAAACTCTACGGGGGGGACAACTGTATTTGAAATAATTGTTTCTACTTTAGGCACAAGGCCAGCAATTACCCAGTGCATTACTGGTACTTTATTTTATCGACCCCGTAAGGATGAAAGGCAAAGTCAACAGTTGAGAGGACCAAACTATTATTATGGTCCTTTACATTGCAACATACACATTTTAAATTTCGAAATAAAAAATAAATTCTTCCTCATCGTTGAGAAGAAAGTAATGTAATGAGAAGTTATTTCTAATTAGTGTAAGACTAAGATTTAATGAGTTTAACGAACATTTTTTTAAAGGAAGTTTTATTTTTATATTTATTTTCCTCGTATTTCTGTGTCATACCTGTTGCTCTGTTGCACAGAAAACACTCAACACTCAACACTCTCATGGAAAATTGCTACCCCCCCCTCTCTTTTTCTCTTCTTCGTCTCTCTTCTTTCTTTCTCTTCTTTCTTTCTTGTCTCTCTCTCTCTCTCTCTCTCTCTCTCTCTCTCTCTCTCTCTCTTTCTTCTTTCTTTCTTCTTTCTTTCTTGTCTCTCTTTCTCTCTTTCTTGTCTCTCTCTCTCTTTCTCTCTTTCTTCTTTCTTGTCTCTCTTCTTTCTTTCTTGTCTCTCTCTCTCTCTTTCTTGTCTCTCTCTCTCTTTCTCTCTTCTTTCTTTCTCTTTCTCTCTTCTTTCTTTCTTGTCTCTCTCTCTCTCTTTCTTGTCTCTCTCTCTTTCTCTCTTTCTTGTCTCTCTCTCTTTCTCTCTTTCTTCTTTCTTTCTTGTCTCTCTCTCTCTCTCTTTCTCTCTTTCTTCTTTCTTTCTTGTCTCTCTCTCTTTCTCTCTTTCTTCTTTCTTTCTTGTCTCTTTCTCTCCTCTCTCTCTCTCTTTCTTCTTTCTTTCTTGTCTCTCTCTCTCTCTCTCTCTCTCTTTCTCTCTGTCTTCTTTCTTGTCTCTTTCTCTCTTTGTCTCTCTCTCTCTTTCTCCTTTCTTTCTTGTCTCTCTCTCTCTTTCTCCTTTGTCACTCTCTCTCTCTCCCTTCCTCTTTTTTCATTCTTTCTCTCCCTCTCTCTTTTTCTCTTTCCCTCTCATCCTTTTTCCTTTCTATCTCTTCTTTCTCACTTGACATTCTTTTTTCCTTCCTTTCTTTTTCCCTTTCTTTCCTTTTTTCTTTCTTTCCCTTTCTCTTTCCTTCTTTCAATTTCTTTTACTCTCTCTCCCGCTCTCTCTCGCTCTCTCTCTCTCTCTCTCTCTCTCTCTCTCTCTCTCTCTCTCTCTCTCTCTCTCTCTCCCGCTCTCTCTCGCTCTCTCTCTCTCCCGCTCTCTCTCGCTCTCTCTCTCTCTCTTCCTTTAATTCTTCCCTTTCTATTATCTTTCTCCCTCTTACCACCTATCATGCCCCTCCCTCCTCTCTCTCTTCCTTTCAATTATATTGCCCCCCCCCCCACTATCTTTCTCTTTTCTTTCTTATTTCCTTTTCTTTCTCTCAGCTAAACTGAAACAAGATTTCATTCTAACAAATAATTTTCTAACTCTTTTCAACTCGTGTGTATGTGTATATATATTATATATGTGTGTGTAGTGTATATATATGTGTGTGTGTTGTGTATATATATATGTATATATATGTGTGTGTGTTGTGTATATATATATATATGTGTGTGTGTGTTGTGTATATATCTATATATATATATATATATATATATATATATATATATGTGTATGTTTTTCTCTATTATACAATACAAAAACATTTTACAAATATAGATTGTGTGAACATTTTTAATTTTGTTATGCAACAGAGGAAAACACAGCAACAAACACAAGACAACAACAACAACAACACAGCCAATACAGGAACAACAACAACAACACAGCCAATACAGGAACAACAACAACAACACAGCCAATACAGGAACAACAACAACACACCCAATACAGGAACAACAACAACACACCCAATACAGGAACAACAACAACAGCAACAACACACCCAATACAGGAACAACAACAACAGCAACAACAACAACAGCAACAACACACCCAATACAACAACAACAACAACAACACACCCAATACAGGAACAACAACATACCCAATACAGGAACAACAACACACCCAATACAACAACAACAATAACAACACACCCAATACAGGAACAACAACAACACACCCAATACAACAACAACAACAATAACAACACACCCAATACAGGAACAACAACAACCACGAAAGTACACTGACATCTGCAACACACACACACACTGGCAGTCACACACACACACTGACACAGACTTTGACGAGACACAGCATTGTCACACACTCACACATGGACTGACATTGACATTCAGTCATACACTGAAACACACACACAAACACACACACACACACTGATACAGTCATACACACACTGGCAGTCACACACATACACTGGCAGTCACACACACACACTGACACGGTCAGACACACACTGACACAGTCACACACACAGTCACACAGACATCACACACACACACACACACACACACACACACACACACACACACACACACACACACACACACAGTTTTATCATTAATTCTCCCTCCTTTTTTTTAAAAACTATTTCTTTAGAAGAATCTTTTGCAGATTCATGAAAATTTAATCTTTTAAATTCTCTTTTAAATTTACAGTTGGTGGCGGTGGTGGTATTGGTTGTGATGGTAGTGATGGTTGTGGTGGTGGTGTTGGTAGTTGTGGTGGTGGTGGTGGTGTTGGTAGTGGTGGTTGTGGTGGTGGTGGTGTTGGTTGTGATGGTAGTGATAGTTGTGGGGGTGCCGGTAGTGATGGTGGTTGTGGTGGTGGTGGTGGTGTTGGTTGTGATGGTAGTGATAGTTGTGGGGGTGCCGGTAGTGATGGTGGTGGTGTTGGTAGTGGTGGTGTTGGTAGTGGTGGTGTTGGTAGTGGTGGTTGTGGTGGTGGTGTTGGTGGTTGTTCTCACAGTTATTGTTATCACAACTACCACCATCACCACCACCAATGCCAACATCACCATATATATATAGAAGTGGTTACACAACAGTTAGTTCACCATACCGAGAACAATTGTTTCACCTTAGCGGATCCTCAGCTCGTAATGGACATGGTTATAGGGAACAGGAAGGACAACCGTGCAAACGCGCATGCGCAGAAATGATCACTTCATACAAGCAATACTAAATTACGTGCGAGAGGTGTAAGGGAGATAACGCTGAAAGTCCGAAAGTTTCTAGTTGATAAGAAAATTAGGATGCTGTTGTAATTCAATCCGGAGCTTTGTAGTTATGTAAGAGGTGTTTCCCGACAGGTGGACAACGTGTGAAGAATTCATTTCTCGAGTTTAGGCAATCGCTATTGCGTAATCTCTTTAGAATATTTATTCGTTCATCAATGCATAGTCCACACGACTTAGTGATGGCTTTCCATTGAATGGAGTAGTCTATACTTGAGTCCTTGAGGGACCATACGTGGCTCGCGAGTTTCGTGGATGAATGTCTGTCCGGGTACCTAAAGGTCGACTGGTGGTTCAGGAAGCGTACCTTAAATCGGCCCTCCGCCATACCCACATAAGATTTGACCTCCTGTGGTTGATATGGTCGGTTGGAAGTGACCAGAGCTTCATAAACTACAGCGGGTGTGTTGCATTGCTGTTGAAGGGGACAAGCTTCGGGCTTACGGCAAGAGCACCCTGGAGGGGTGTTGCTCTTAGGGCTGTTGGTGATGTGACCCTTCATGTTCTTAGCGCAGGAGTATCATAGTTTTACTTTTGTGTCGGTTAAAAATGGAGCGGTATTTATGACCTATGGGAAAGTGTTTTTTTTTTTTGCCTACATTGGTTTTAACGTTGGGAGGAGAGAACCAGATAGTTTTTCTATTGTTACACTTTCTTTTCTTATTGCTGTTGTTGTTAGTGGGAGAGTAAGTGATAGGTTGCGAGAAGCCGCCGTTAGCTAACGCCGTGTTATAGTAGGGTACCGCTCTGTCAAAGATAGCCTTATTAGAGGAGAGGTTTGAGATTCTAGTACTGATGTTCTTTACGAAGTTTCTAAGAACAGTGGGAGAGTGGCATGAGTCCTTGTGAATGTAATTGAGTTTTTCGTTAAGCTTATGAAGTCGCATACGTCAGCACTGTCAAACGATCCCATGGAGACGTCGAATAGGTCTGAAGTTGTTGGCTTCTTTGCCCAGGCTACTCCGTTGTTGAAGAGGAGGGTTTTCCAGCAGTGAGCGATGATTTCCCTGTCTAAACCATGGACGGTAGTGTAAGTGGTGGCAAAGTCCAACGCTTTGTTTAACAGGGTCTCTGAGATCGACGGGTAAAAATCAACAATGTCAAACTGTGTGAACTTCGCTTTTTGGGATTTGAAGGAGTTAAACCAGTTAATTAGGGAGTCGCTGTTCTCCCACTGGGGTAGGTTGGACTTGGGCCTAAGGGTCTTAACTATGTTTCTAAGTATGGCCTTACTGACTAGTCCCATATCTGTGCGTGCCGGGTTTATTAGTCTACACGTGGGGTTAGCAGTAAAGTCTACCTTGTGATCTTTCAGGGTGAGGAACGCCTCCCGCTTAGCTAGAGATTGTAGCTTCTTATCTACCTTAAGGTCGGCGGAAAGTTCCTTGGCTTCTGTATTAATGTCGCGGTAGGCCACAGGGTTAGCTTTCTTATATCTGGAAGTAATAGCGTTATGGGCCAGGTGGCGGAAAGTGGTGGTGTCGACCTCGTAAATATTATTAGTTTTGTCGGAAAGAACGAAGGTGTTATTAGAAGACCTAAATATCTTAATATCATTTGTAAGTTTAGTTTGAAAGGTGTTAGTCGCTAACATTTCCTTTCGCAAACACCCTAAGTCAAGAAGGTCCGCCTCAAAAGGAGCAAGTTCAGTTACCTA
>OZ024763.1:12033092-12035592 GCA_964016885.1 Eledone cirrhosa
TTGTGTGTATATATATATATATATGTATGTATGTGCATGCATGTAGATGTATGTATATATATATATGTGTGTGTGTTTATAGATGTGTATAAATATGTATGTATGTGTATATATATATATGTGTATGTATGTATGTGCATGCATGTAGATGTGTATGTATGTATGTGCATGCATGTAGATGTGTATGTATATGTGTATATATATATATATGTGTGTATGTATGTATGTGCATGCATGTAGATGTGTGTGTATATATATATATATTTCTATGTGTATGTTTGTACGTGTGTATATATATATATGTGTGTGTGTGTTTATAGATGTGTATATATATGTATGTAGATGTGTGTATATATATATTTGTATGTGTATATATATGTTTGTACGTGTGTATTATATATATGTGTGTATGTGTGTGTGTCTTTATAGATGTGTATATATATATATGTATGTATATGTGTGTATAAGCTGCCAATATCCAATGTGTGATGATGATAATGATGCTGTTACATAGGTATTAATTAATCTATCTAGTGCTAGCTAATCAGTAAGTTGTTAATTAAAGAGTCTGTTGATGGCAGTCTAATCACCTTCGTGTCCCAAACACTTTATGGATCACCAAATACCTTTGAAACTCTGCTTCCTTGTAATCTCTCTTAGTTTTTGTTCTTTTTAACCCCCCCCCCCCCCCCCCCCCAATCATGTTCTATGATATGAAGCTGTTTATTATAAAGTGTTATTATTTATCACTAATCAGGAGCTATGAAAATAAACAGCAACTAACATATTGGATATTGGGAACTTATACACAGATACACAAGCATATATACACATACAAACATATATATATATACATACACATCTCCAAATACTTACATACATATATATGGGTAAATTACTCTATATATACTATTATATTTTCACAGTAAAGGCTTTATCTCACATAATATCTCACATAACATTCACATTACTCTATATATACTATTATATTTTCACAGTAAAGGCTTTACCTCACATAATATCTCACATAACATTCACATTACTCTATATATACTATTATATTTTCACAGTAAAGGCTTTACCTCACATAATATCTAACATAACATTTACATTACTCTATATATACTATTATATTTTCACAGTAAAGGCTTTACCTCACATAATATCTCACATAACATTCACATTACTCTATATATACTATTGTATTTTCACAGTAAAGGCTTTACCTCACATAATATCTAACATAACATTTACATTACTCTATATATACTATTGTATTTTCACAGTAAAGGCTTTACCTTACATAATATCTAACATAACATTTACATTACTCTATATATACTATTATATTTTCATGGTAAAGGCTTTACCTCACATAATATCTCACATAACATTTACATTACTCTATATATACTATTATATTTTCATGGTAAAGGTTTTACCTCACATAATATCTCACATAACATTTACATTATTCTATATATACTATTATATTTTCACAGTAAAGGCTTTACCTCACATAATATCTAACATAACATTTACATTATTCTATATATACTATTATATTTTCATGCTAAAGGCTTTACCTCACATAATATCTCACATAACATTTACATTATTCTATATATACTATTATATTTTCACAGTAAAGGCTTTACCTCACATAATATCTAACATAACATTTACATTACTCTATATATACTATTATATTTTCATGCTAAGGGCTTTACCTCACATAATATCTCACATAACATTTACATTACTCTATATATACTATTATATTTTCACAGTAAAGGCTTTACCTCACATAATATCTAACATAACATTTACATTACTCTATATATACTATTGTATTTTCACAGTAAAGGCTTTACCTTACATAATATCTAACATAACATTTACATTACTCTATATATACTATTCTATTTTCATGGTAAAGGCTTTACCTCACATAATATCTCGCGTAACATTTACATTACTCTATATATACTATTCTATTTTCATGGTAAAGACTTTACCTCACATAACATTTACATTACTCTATATATACTATTATATTTTCATCGTAAAGGCTTTATCTCACATAATATCTCACATAACATTTACGTTACTCTATATATACTATTGTATTTTCACAGTAAAGGCTTTACCTCACATAATATCTCACATAACATTTACATTACTCTATATATACTATTATATTTTCACAGTAAAGGCTTTACCTCACATAATATCTCACATAACATTTACATTACTCTATATATACTATTATATTTTCACAGTAAAGGCTTTACCTCACATAATATCTAACATAACATTTACATTACTCTATATATACTATTGTATTTTCACAGTAAAGGCTTTACCTTACATAATATCTAACATAACATTTACATTACTCTATATATACTATTATATTTTCATGGTAAAGGCTTTACCTCATATAATATCTCACATAACATTTACATTACTCTATATATACTATTATATTTTCATGGTA
>OZ024763.1:12040592-12043092 GCA_964016885.1 Eledone cirrhosa
TCATCACACACACTACATCATACACACACAGCTCCTCACACACACACAGCTCATCACACACACACTACATCACACACACACACAGCTCATCACACACTACATCACACATACACACTACATCACACACACACACACAGCTCATCACACACTACATCACACATACACACTACATCACACACACACACAGCTCATCACACACTACATCACACATACACACTACATCACACACACACAGCTCATCACACACACTACATCACACACATACAGCTCATCACACACACACACAGCTCATCACACACACACAGGCCAGCAGCTTTGCCAGCAATCCACACACACATACTATACTACACTATATAAACACACTCTCTCTCTATATATATATATCACCACCTCTCCCTCCCTCTTTCTATATCTCTATCACCACCTCTCTCTATATATCTCTACCTCTCTTTCCCTCTCTCTATATATCTCTACCTCTCTTTCCCTCTCTCTATATATCTCTACCTCTCTCTCCCTCTCTCTATATATCTCTACCTCTCTATATCTCTATCGCCACCTCTCTCTCTCCACATTTTCTATATCATCCTTCCACACTCATCAATGGACTCTCCCACTCTCTCCCCCTCTCTCCCCCTCTCTCTCACTATCTCTTATTCTCTCCCTCTTCCCATTTCATCACAGATTGTTCTTAATTTCATCTGACTTTTGCATCCATTGACTTCACTTCACCACTAACCCCTCTCTCTCTCCCCACCACCATCCCCATCTCTCTCTCCCCACCACCATCCCCATCTCTCTCTCCCCACCACCATCCCCTCTCTCTCTCCCCCATCTCCCCCTCTCCACCATCTCCCCCCTCTCTCTCCACCATCTCCCCCCTCTCTCTCCACCACCATCTCCCCCCTCTCCACCCCCCATCTCCACCACCATCTCCCCCTCTCTCCACCACCATCTCCCCTCCCCCTCTCTCTCCACCACCATCTCCCCACTTCCTCTCTCTACCACCATCTCCTCTCTCTCTATGTGCCGTCATCTCCCCCTATATCTCTCCACAATCACCTCTTTCTCTCTCTCCACATACAAGCACATAATTTTTTCCCTCTCTCTCCACACACACACACACACACACATTGACACACACACACACTCTCACACACACACACACACACACTAAACACTAAGGTTATGTATTGCAATATTATATTCAGTGATTTTCATCATTCCTATCCAACTGTTCATCACTGACATTTGGGGGGGGGGTCTTGCTGATGGTCTTGATGTTGTTAGTTGGGGGGCGGGGGTCTTGATGTTGTTGTTAGTTGGGAGGCGGGGGTCTTGATGTTGTTGTTAGTGTTGCCAGTGAAATCATATAGAAACTAGATTTCTCATTTCTGCTAAATTATTTTTCTCTCATGACTTTGTATTTAAACACCTTTTCTGTCTGTCTGTCTGTCTGTCTGTGAATATATCTGTCTGTCTGTCTGCCTGTGAATATGTCTGTCTGTCTGCCTGTGAATATGTCTGTCTGTCTGTATAGGTATCTGTCTGTCTGTCTGCCTGTCTATCTATTAAGCTTGGCCCCAGACAGTTTTATGAAAGGTGGGTGAAAGAGGCAACAATGGCTCGTGTAAATGGGCCTTCTCTCTACATTGTTCTGTAGGTGAAGAAGAGGAAAGGGGGAGCGCCTCCTCTCCGGGCTGCCCCCCCGGGAAAAGGGTTGCACACTTTTCGGAGGTATGTGCAATCCCCAACACGCCCCCTCCCTTTTGAGGACTTTTTATTATTATATTATTCTTATTGTTATTCCTTTTTTTCTTTACTCGCATTTATGTAAACTCCCCCCTGTGTATTTGTCCCCTTTTTTTGTGCCCTCGTGGCAAATATATAGAAATCTATCTATTAAGCTCTCTCTCTCTCTCTCTCTCTCTCTCTCTCTCTCTCTCTTTATATATATATATTATGAAATACTGTGTGCTTCTTGCTCATAATAATTTCTATACTTTTCATTTATATATATATATAGGAAAAAGTATGACCCCGACGGCAGAGCTCAAACCGTTTCGATGGCTATTTCTGAGTCCAGAAATAGCCGTCGAAACGGGGTCATATTTTTTCCTATTACCCACTCTACTACCCTAAGTATTGAGTACCCTGCTGCGTTATGGTCCATCTGGTTCCTTACCCCAACTCCTTCGTTATATATATATATATATATATATATATATATATATATATATATATAATGTAGGAGGTGAGTTTTATTGTAGAACAATAAAGCAATGCAAATATCGGGTAAGTAGCACTCATTGGGGGGGGGGGGGGGGGCGGAGATCTTGCTGATGGTGTTGATATTGTTGTTAGTGTTGCCAGTGAAATCATATAGAAATATGATTTCAAAAACAAATATCGTCCCAGGATGATATTTGTTTTTGAAATGCACATAATAAAATACATGGAACTCTTTTAACCATCTTTTAATTTCTCCTTATATATATATATA
>OZ024763.1:12048092-12055592 GCA_964016885.1 Eledone cirrhosa
TTGTGGTAGTAGTAGTGGACTGATTGACCATGAAATTACCTTACTACTACTACTACTACTACCCACCTCCTACTACTATTACTACCCACCACCTACTACTACTACTACTCAATATAAGCTTTTATTAGCTAACAGTTGTCTCTCCCCCATCCAATTTTCTCTCTATCAATCTCTCTATTTCTCCCTCTCTAACCCCCTCCCTCCCTCTCCCCTTTCTAACCCCCTCCTTCTCCCCTTTCTAACCCCCTCCCTCTCCCCTTTCTAACCCCCTCCTTCTCCCCTTTCTAACCCCCTCCTTCCCTCTCCCCTTTCTAACTCTCTCCCCTTTCTAACCCCCTCCTTCTCCCCTTTCTAACCCCCTCCCTCTCCCCTTTCTAACCCCCTCCTTCCCTCTCCCCTTTTAACCCCCTCCCTCCCTCTCCCATTTCTAACCCCCTCCCTTCCTCTCCCCTTTCTACCCCCCCCCCCCCTTCCTCTCCCCTTTCTAACCCCCTCCCCTCCTCTCCCCTTTCTTGTTCCCTCTCCTCTCCCTCTCACTTTCACTCCCTCTCCTCTCCTTCTCTGTCTCTTCCGTTTCCTCAAATAAACGTTTTTCAAGTCCACTGTGTATATCACATGACACCACATGACATCACATGACACCACAGAACCCCTGCCCCACTCCACTCTTCCTGTGTTTGAACCCTGTATCAGTAGGACCACAGCTGTTGTATAGGGGGGTTATCACATCAATACTATCTGTAGACAGCATATGGACTCTTCCAAACACATTGGCTTCTTCTACAACACACCACCACCACCCTCATGTGTCTGCTTGTGTATGTGTGGTGTGGCTGTGTGTGCTGCATGTATGTGTTGTGTGTGTGATGCATGTGCATGTGTGTGTGTCTGCCTATGTGTGTGTGTGTGGTTGTGTGTGTTTCATTTGTGTGCTGCATGTATGGATTCTGTGTGTGTCTATGTGCATGTGTGTGTCTGCCTGTGTGTGTGTCTGCCTATGTGTGTGTGGCTGAGTGTGTGTGGCTGAGTGTGTCTATGTGTGTATGACTGAGTGTGTGTGTATGTCTGGCTGTGTGTGTCTATGTGCATGTGTGTCAGAGCGAGAGAGGGGAGGGGGGGGGGGTGCTGACACGTTTAACCCTTTGGACACCAAACCACCTGAAACCAGACTCGTTAAAGTGTTTATAATTATCTGAACACCTTCCATCATAATGTTATGTAGGAACCTTTGTTAAGTTATGTTCCAAACACCATCTTAATACATGATTATATATTTGTCTTTTGTTATGTTTACACAAACCGTTTACACAAGAAATTAAATAAAACCATTCCTAGTTATACAAAAATAAACTGTTTTAACCCTTTAGCACTTAAGCTGGCCATATCCGGCCTGAATTCTCTCACCTATTTCTATTCAAACCAGCTGTAACCGGCTGCTCATACTTATGCTAAGGTATTGTTCTCTAAATAAATAATATCAAAATCTCATAGATTCAATATTATGAGATAATTATGTAAAGTAAAGCCTTTACTGTGAAAATACAATAGTAAATATAGAGTAATGTAAATGTTATGTGAGGTAAAGCCTTTACTGTGAAAATACAATAGTAAATATAGAGTAATGTAAATGTTATGTGAGGTAAAGCCTTTACTGTGAAAATACAATAGTAAATATAGAGTAATGTAAATGGTAAAGGGTTAAATTATTTATATTTATTTAAAATCCTTGTATCATATTATGATATTGTTTTTCTAGGAAGATATATGTAACTGCATTTATTTTAGGAATTATTAAACCCAGGCTCTTATATCACAGCTATATTTCCCAGTGTGTTTCATTGAATTATAGTAATTATTTTTAATCCAACCATCGTCCTTCTAAAGACCTTCTAAAATATACAAAATTGTAATATTATTAAACCCAGGAAGGTCGGGTGCAGTTGCTAGTTTTCAGTTTATTTAAAAATTGTATGTTTGCTCTTATATGACAGCTTGCTATATTTCCCAGTGTACTTCATTAAATTATAATAATTATTTTTTGCTATAAAGTCCTCCTAAAACATACAAAACTGTATATATTTTAGATATTAATAAACCCAGGCAAGGCCGGGTGCAGTTGCTAGTTTTCAGTATATATATATATATATATGTATATATATATATATATATATATATATTTAAAATGTACAGTTCTTATATGACAACTATATTTCCCAGTGTACTTCATTGAATTATATATTTTTTTCTCTTTATTTTCTAGGTAAGTATCCAAGTGGAAAACATACAAAATATATACACCAGACTCTTCCTAAGTCTTGTTGGATTTCATTCTTTGCCACCTGGATATATTACATCTTGGAAGGAGATTTTACCTGTCATCAATGATCTACCTTGCTGCTTATCAGGGAAATTTACCTGGCTGCTTTTATATATATATGTATGTGTGTATATGTGTATGTATGTGTGCGTGTGTGTATGTGTGCGTGTATATATATATATATGCACACAAACACAAATACACACACACACACATATATATAATACACAAGCACACACACAAATATATATATTGTACAGGTTTGACAGAAATGTCTTTCTATCTCTTTTTGATGTCTCAATTCACTTCACTTGACCTTTGAGGTCAAGTAGTAAAACACCAGTTTTTTTTTTATTTTGACAGTCACAATCTTTAATCTTTAACCCTTAATGATATGTTTTTTAATTGATATCAGTAAATTGTTTAGTTTATTTTTTAAAAAAGAAGAAAAAATCCCCAGAATAACATTGTGTCAAGTTTATCTGTCTTAATTAATACTCTATATTGTGTCAAGTTTACCTGTCTTAATTAATACTCTATATTGTGTCAAGTTTACCTGTCTTAATTAATACTCTATATTGTGTCAAGTTTACCTGTCTTAATTAATACTCTATATTGTGTCAAGTTTACCTGTCTTAATTAATACTCTATATTGTGTCAAGTTTACCTGTCTTAATTAATACTCTATATTGTGTCAAGTTTACCTGTCTTAATACTCTATATTGTGTAAAGTCTACCTGTCTTAATTAATAGTCTATATTGTGTAAAGTTTACCTGGACATTTACAGTTGAATGTGTTGTCTACCTGGACATTTACAGTTGAGTGTGTGGTCTACCTGGATATTTACAGTTGAGTGTGTTGTCTACCTCACCATTTACAGTTGAGTGTGTTGTCTATCTGGATATTTACAGTTGAGTGTGTGATCTACCTGGATATTTACAGTTGAGTGTGTTGTCTACCTGGATATTTACAGTTGAGTGTGTGGTCTACCTGGATATTTACAGTTGAATGTGTTGTCTACCTCACCATTTACAGTTGAGTGTGTTGTCTACCTGGATATTTACAGTTGAGTGTGTGATCTACCTGGATATTTACAGTTGAGTGTGTTGTCTACCTGGACATTTACAGTTGAGTGTGTGGTCTACCTGGATATTTACAGTTGAGTGTGTTGTCTACCTGGATATTTACAGTTGAGTGTGTGGTCTACCTGGATATTTACAGTTGAGTGTGTTGTCTACCTCACCATTTACAGTTGAATGTGTTGTCTACCTCACCATTTACAGTTGAGTGTGTTGTCTATCTGGATATTTACAGTTGAGTGTGTGATCTACCTGGATATTTACAGTTGAGTGTGTTGTCTACCTGGACATTTACAGTTGAGTGTGTGGTCTACCTCACCATTTACAGTTGAGTGTGTTGTCTACCTGGATATTTACAGTTGAGTGTGTTGTCTACCTGGATATTTACAGTTGAGTGTGTGGTCTATCTGGATATTTACAGTTGAGTGTGTTGTCTACCTCACCATTTACAGTTGAATGTGTTGTCTACCTGACCATTTACAGTTGAGTGTGTTGTCTACCTGGATATTTACAGTTGAGTGTGTGGTCTACCTGGATATTTACAGTTGAGTGTGTTGTCTACCTCACCATTTACAGTTGAATGTGTTGTCTACCTGACCATTTACAGTTGAGTGTGTTGTCTACCTGGATATTTACAGTTGAGTGTGTGGTCTACCTGGATATTTACAGTTGAGTGTGTGGTCTACCTGGATATTTACAGTTGAGTGTGTTGTCTACCTCACCATTTACAGTTGAATGTGTTGTCTACCTGACCATTTACAGTTGAGTGTGTTGTCTACCTGGATATTTACAGTTGAGTGTGTGGTCTACCTGGATATTTACAGTTGAGTGTGTTGTCTACCTCACCATTTACAGTTGAATGTGTTGTCTACCTGACCATTTACAGTTGAGTGTGTTGTCTACCTGGATATTTACAGTTGAGTGTGTTGTCTACCTGGACATTTACAGTTGAATGTGTTGTCAATCACAGTGGACAAGTCAGGTCATTATACAGTGTAGACTAGAGAGACTGTGATAGTCCACACATTAAAATAGCTCCCCATTTTGTGTATTTCGCCTTTCTTTATATTATAGTTTTTATTTTGTTCCATCCAGGTTTGAACTTAAGCAATTTTCCCATTGTTTCATTTTCCTTATGTTGGATTAACATCTCACCATATTTGGAAGTATACACAGACATGTACATAATCTTAGACTTAGAAGCTCCTGCATCTTAGGACACATGAAGCAGTCAAACTGCTCCAATGACCACGGTCAGTTTCTAAAAAAAAAAGCCTAAAGCCTGTCTTAAGCCAGAGGGCTCGTTTGGCCAGTTACATGGAATAAAACGACAGAGTACAAGAGAGGGAGAATATCTATATCACATGGCCACCAGGGCCAGCAGATCTCAAATTGATGGCTTTTTCTTGGATCTGGTTTTTATTGAACAGTCATGGAATGTGTTGTGAGTGTGTGTGTGTACATGTATTTGTATGTGTGTATAATGTTAGATATTTTCTGATAAATCTTTAGATGTTAAAATTCAATATACCCAAGACAGGAGGACAGCGCCCCCTCCAAGAGTTAAGGGCACTTTACCATGTCTATTTCTCTATGTTTATATTCCACCCCACCCTACATCAAACCACAATGTTACTACCCCACTCTACATCAAACCACAATGTTACTACCCCACCTACACCAAGTAACCCCTTCCCATCTCAACATGTTCACATGAAACACCTCCCTCCATCACACCAAGATATTACTACCGCAGCCTACCCTACATCAAGTGACACCCCATCCCATCTCATAACATGTTCACCCAAACTTAGATTCCCTAGTTTTTATTGACAAAAGAAAGAAAATGTTTCTTTTATTTGTTTGACTCTGCTGCCATTAATGGAATTGGTTGTTTAACCCTGAAGAATTTAAAGTTGGCGCCACCACTGGTGGTTTCTGAAAGGTTAACACTTTGTTGGGCTGTGGATGTTGGCTACTGGCGCTGATACTGTGTGTGTGTTTACACATGCGTGAATGTGAATGTCTGTTTGTGTATATCTGTGTGTGTGTGTATGCGCGTGTTTTTATATGTATGTATACGTGTGTGTGTTTTTGTATGTATGTATACCTGTGTGTGTTTTTGTATGTATGTACACGTATGTGTGTTTTTGTATGTATGTATACGTGTGTGTTTTGTATGTATGTATACGTGTGTGTTTTTGTATGTATGTATACGTGTGTGTTTTTGTATGTATGTATACCTGTGTGTGTTTTTGTATGTATGTATACCTGTGTGTGTTTTTGTATGTATGTATACCTGTGTATGTTTTTGTATGTATGTACACGTATGTGTGTTTTTGTATGTATGTATACGTGTGTTTTTGTATGTATGTATACGTGTGTGTTTTGTATGTATGTACACGTATGTGTGTTTTTGTATGTATGTATACGTGTGTGTTTTTGTATGTATGTATACGTGTGTTTTTGTATGTATGTATACATGTGTGTGTTTTTGTATGTATACGTGTGTGTGTATCTGTGTAAATGTATGGGAGTGTGTATGTGTGTATAACAGTATGCAAGTGTGTGTACATGTGTGTGTATGTGTACATGTATGTGTGTGTGTGTATGAGTGTGTAACAGTATGCAAGTGTGTGTATGTGTACATGTATGTGTGTGTGTAACCTTTTAAAACAATGGCTGGTGCCAGTGGTGAGGTGTATGTGTGTGTTAATGGAGTGAATGTGTGTGCAATGTATTACACTTCTGTGCTGGTTAGGTGTAAATGAGAAACGTGTGTGTATATATATGTGTGTGTGTGTGTGTGTATATGTGTGTGTAACACTTTGATGTGGTTAAGCTGCCAATAAGCACACACACACACACACACCAGTTGAGTTTTACATCAATTTTATTATTAATCAGGTAAATAATCCTTTCATTAGGTTATTTAATTTTCAAAGGTCTTTTGTCACACACACTGTGACCTTCTAATTGCTGTTGGCCCCCTGTGTCTCTTCTTTGTTGCAGTATTGTGACAGATACTCCATCTTGACTGGAGTAACTGGAACAAAATCAAATTGGCTGCAATTTTGTCCCCTCCCCCCCTCTCTCTTTTTCTCAACAGTTCCCCAGTTTTTTACCAATATATACATCTCTCTCTCTCTCTCTCTCTCTCTCTATATATATATATATATATATATATATATATATATATATATATCATTTCATTTTACGTCCACTTTTTCCCTGCTTGCAAGGGTTGGACAGGAACTGATTCTGGCTTGATTGCTACAGCTGGATGCCCTTCCTAACACCAACCTCATTTACAGTGAGTGCTGGGTGCTTTTTTTTTTGCCGTGGCACCTGCACGACCACTTTGCAGTGGAATGATAGAGTCCCCAGTCCCTATCATCTCATTTCTTCAGCTGAGTAAACTGGAGCAATGTGAAATAAAGTGTCTTGCTCAAGGAAACAACACATCACCCGGTCTGAGAATTGAACTCAAAACCTTTCGATTGCAAGGCCAATGCTCTAACCACTAAGCCATGTGGCTCCATATATATATATATAATATAAAAGAGGGATGTTTGTTGGTTGGTTGGTGTGTTTGCGCATCACACAAAAACAAAAACTGATAATCAAATAAGGGTGTGCCCAGGAAGGTTTATTGATACTCATTTAAAAAAACAAAAACAAAAAAAAACACAGTCCACGCTGTAATGTGGTCATGTAGGTAACACGGTAAAAAGCTCCCAGTCCACACTGTAAATGTGGTTGGTGTTAGGAAGGGCATCCAGCCGTAGAAAACCTGCCAGATAGTCCTATACGAACGAGACACGGTCACCCGACCAATCTTGCCTCAAGTGGGACAACTTCCGTCTAACCCAGGCTAGCGTGGAAGATAGACGTTAAACAACGATGATGATGATGAAAGAAGAAAAACATCCTGGGTATGTTAACCAACCTGACTGCTATTTCTAGCAGGTTGGGAGATAACCGTAAAGGATTCGCTCTGCACGTCTGTTGTCAGCGAGCTCATGTTTCGCGACCAGCATCTCCATGGAATCGGTCGCTGGTTTACACACACAAACACAAACAAACACACACACACACACATC
>OZ024763.1:12063092-12073092 GCA_964016885.1 Eledone cirrhosa
CACCAACAACTACACCACCACCAACACCATCTACACCACCACCACCACCAACATCTACACCAACAACTCCACCACCACCAACTACATTAACACCAACAGCAACGTCAACAACAACACCAATAAGAACAATATAGGCACAAGACCAGCAATTTCACTGTTACTTCGTACCTAGTCCTCTACCTATAACAGGTGTTTGTGACATAGAGGGACCGATATTACACGGGTACTTTATGTCTGGTGCCCTCACTATAACAGGTGTCAGTACCTGGTGCCCTGACTATAACAGGTGTTTGTAACTAGTGCCCTCACAATAACAGGTGTTTGTACCTAGTGCCCTCACTATAACAGGTGTCTGTACCCGGTGCCATCACTACAACAGGTGTTTGTAACTAGTGCCCTCACTATAACAGGTGTCTGTACCTGGTGCCCTCACTATAACAGGTGTCTGTACCCGGTGCCCTCACTGTAACAGGTGTCTGTACCTAGTGCCCTCACTATAACAGGTGTCTGTACCTAGTGGCCTCACTATAACAGGTGTCTGTACCTAGTGGCCTCACTATAACAGGTGTCTGTACCTGGTGCCCTCACTATAACAGGTGTCTGTACCTGGTGCCCTCACTATAACAGGTGTCTGTACCTGGTGCCCTCACTGTAACAGGTTTTTGTACCTGGTGCCCTCACTATAACAGGTGTCTGTACCTAGTGCCCTCACTATAACAGGTGTCTGTACCTAGTGCCCTCACTATAACAGGTGTCTGTACCTAGTGCCCTCATTATAACAGGTGTCTGTACCTAGTGCCCTCACTATAACAGGTGTCTGTACCTAGTGCCCTCACTATAACAGGTGTCTGTACCCGGTGCCCTCACTCTAACAGGTGTCACTACCTGGTGCCCTCACTCTAACAGGTGTCTGTACCTGGTGCCTCACTATAACAGGTGTCAGTACCCGGTGCCCTCACTATAACAGGTGTCTGTACCTAGTGCCCTCACTATAACAGGTGTTTGTACCTGGTGCCCTCACTGTAACAGGTGTCTGTACCTGGTGCCCTCACTCTAACAGGTGTCACTACCTGGTGCCCTCACTCTAACAGGTGTCTGTACCTGGTGCCTCACTATAACAGGTGTCAGTACCCGGTGCCCTCACTATAACAGGTGTCTGTACCTAGTGCCCTCACTATAACAGGTGTTTGTACCTGGTGCCCTCACTGTAACAGGTGTTTGTAACTAGTGCCCTCACTATAACAGGTGTCTGTACCTGGTGCCCTCACTATAACAGGTGTCTGTACCCGGTGCCTCACTGTAACAGGTGTTTGTACCTGGTGCCCTCACTATAACAGGTGTCTGTATCTGGTGCCTCACTGTAACAGGTGTCTGTACCTGGTGCCATCACTATAACAGGTGTTTGTACCTGGTGCCATCACTATAACAGGTGTTTGTACCTGGTGCCCTCACTATAACAGGTGTCTGTACCTGGTGCCCTCACTGTAACAGGTGTCTGTACCTGGTGCCATCACTATAACAGGTGTCTGTACCTGGTGCCTCACTGTAACAGGTGTCTGTACCTGGTGCCTCACTGTAACAGGTGTCTGTACCTGGTGCCATCACTATAACAGGTGTTTGTACCTGGTGCCTCACTGTAACAGGTGTCTGTACCTGGTGCCTCACTGTAACAGGTGTTTGTAACTAGTGCCCTCACTATAACAGGTGTTTGTAACTAGTGCCCTCACTATAACAGGTGTTTGTAACTAGTGCCCTCACTATAACAGGTGTCTGTACCTGGTGCCCTCACTATAACAGGTGTCTGTACCTAGTGCCCTCACTATAACAGGTGTCTGTACCTAGTGCCCTCACTATAACAGGTGTCTGTACCTAGTGCCCTCACTATAACAGGTGTCTGTACCTAGTGCCCTCACTATAACAGGTGTCTGTACCTAGTGCCCTCACTATAACAGGTGTCTGTACCTAGTGCCCTCACTATAACAGGTGTCTGTACCTGGTGCCCTCACTATAACAGGTGTCTGTACCTGGAGCCTCACTATAACAGGTGTCTGTACCTAGTGCCCTCACTATAACAGGTGTCTGTACCTAGTGCCCTCACTATAACAGGTGTCTGTACCTAGTGCCCTCACTATAACAGGTGTCTGTACCTAGTGCCCTCACTATAACAGGTGTCTGTACCTAGTGCCCTCACTATAACAGGTGTCTGTACCCGGTGCCCTCACTCTAACAGGTGTCACTACCTGGTGCCCTCACTGTAACAGGTGTCTGTACCTGGTGCCCTCACTATAACAGGTGTCTGTACCCGGTGCCCTCACTCTAACAGGTGTCACTACCTGGTGCCCTCACTCTAACAGGTGTCTGTACCTGGTGCCATCACTATAACAGGTGTTTGTACCTGGTGCCATCACTATAACAGGTGTTTGTACCTGGTGCCCTCACTATAACAGGTGTCCTCACTATAACAGGTGTCTGTACCTGGTGCCTCACTATAACAGGTGTCTGTACCTAGTGCCCTCATTATAACAGGTGTCTGTACCTGGTGCCTCACTGTAACAGGTGTCTGTACCTGGTGCCCTCACTGTAACAGGTGTTTGTACCTGGAGCCTCACTATAACAGGTGTCTGTACCTAGTGCCCTCACTCTAACAGGTGTCTGTACCTGGTGCCTCACTATAACAGGTGTCACTACCTGGTGCCCTCACTATAACAGGTGTTTGTACCTGGAGCCTCACTGTAACAGGTGTCAGTACCTGGTGCCTCACTATAACAGGTGTCACTACCTGGTGCCCTCACTCTAACAGGTGTCTGTACCTGGTGCCCTCAATATAACAGGTGTTTGTACCTGGTGCCCTCACTCTAACAGGTGTCTGTACCTGGTGCCTCACTATAACAGGTGTCTGTACCTAGTGCCCTCATTATAACAGGTGTCTGTACCTGGTGCCTCACTGTAACAGGTGTCTGTACCTAGTGCCCTCACTGTAACAGGTGTTTGTACCTGGAGCCTCACTATAACAGGTGTCTGTACCTAGTGCCCTCACTCTAACAGGTGTCTGTACCTGGTGCCTCACTATAACAGGTGTCACTACCTGGTGCCCTCACTATAACAGGTGTTTGTACCTGGAGCCTCACTGTAACAGGTGTCAGTACCTGGAGCCTCACTGTAACAGGTGTCAGTACCTGGTGCCCTCACTATAACAGGTGTCTGTACCTAGTGCCCTCACTATAACAGGTGTTTGTACCTGGTGCCTCACTATAACAGGTGTTTGTACCTGGTGCCATCACTATAACAGGTGTTTGTAACTAGTGCCCTCACTATAACAGGTGTTTGTACCTGGTGCCTCACTATAACAGGTGTCTGTACCTGGTGCCCTAACTATAGCAGGTGTTTGTGACATAGGCAGAAGGGCAGATATTTTACTGGTACTTTGTTGTGTCAACTTTATGGAAAGCAAAGTTGATGTTGGTGGGATTGGAGCTCCTAATGTAAACACCCAAAACTAAACACTGTATTATGTCTGACACACAGACATGTCTGACACACAGACATGTCTGACACACTGACATTACTGCCAAGCCAGTCTTCCAACATAATAATAATAACAATGGTTTCTGATTTAGGCACAAGGCCAGCAATTTTGGAGGAAGGGGAAAGTCGATTAAATCGACCCGAGTGCATTACTGGTACTCTATTTTATTGACCCCGTAAAGATGAAAGGCAAAGCTAACCTCAGCTGGATTTGAACTCAGAATGTAAGGAGCCGTAACTCTATGCTGCGAGTCATGGTGTCTGACCCTCTGGTGATACTGCCAATCCACAGCCCTTATAATAAAAGAAATAATAATAATAATGTATCTACTTTTGGCACAAGGCCAGCAATTATCCCAGTGCATTACTGGTACTTTATTTTATCGATCCCGTAAGGACAAAAGGCAAAGCTAACCACGGCGGGATTTGATCTCAGACCATAAAGGGACGTAACTCTATGGTGCAAAGCATGACGTCCGACCCTCTACCGATACTGTCAATCTAATAATAATTGTTTCTACTTTCGGCACAAGGCCAGCAATTACCCAGTGCATTACTGGTACTTTATTTTATTGACCCCGTAAGGATGAAAGGCAAAGTCAACCTCGGCGGGATTTGAACTGAGATCGTAAAGGGCCGTAACTCTATGCTAGAAAGCATGAGGTCCGACCCTCTACCGATTCTGCCAATCCACAATAATAATAATGTTGATACAGCTCACACCTTGTAGGTTTAGCTGACTTCCTGTGAGTCTGCATTTCATACGAGGTTCTTTGGGGGGTAGTTGAATGATGGAAGCCTAGGTGCTGTCATATGTTACAGCTCACACTTCTGTAGGTTTAACTGGCCTCCTTCAACACTGCATTTCATAAGAACTTTCTTAGGTGTTTTAACTCTTTAGCATTTACATTACTCTATATATACTATTGTATTTTCATGGTAAAGGCTTTACCTCACATAATATCTCACATAACATTTACATTACTCTATATATACTATTATATTTTCATGGTAAAGGTTTTACCTCACATAATATCTCACATAACATTTACATTACTCTATATATACTATTATATTTTCACAGTAAAGGCTTTACCTCACATAATATCTCACATAACATTTACATTACTCTATATATACTATTATATTTTCACGGTAAAGGCTTTACCTCGCATAATATCTCACATAACATTCACATTACTCTATATATACTATTGTATTTTCACAGTAAAGGCTTTACCTCACATAATATCTCGCATAACATTCACATTACTCTATATATACTATTGTATCTTCACAGTAAAGGCTTTACCTCACATAATATCTCATAACATTTACATTACTCTATATATACTATTGTATCTTCACAGTAAAGGCTTTACCTCACATAATATCTCATAACATTTACATTACTCTATATATACTATTATATTTTCACAGTAAAGGCTTTACCTCACATAATATCTCGCATAACATTCACATTACTCTATATATACTATTATATTTTCACAGTAAAGGCTTTACCTCACATAATATCTCGCATAACATTCACATTACTCTATATATACTATTATATTTTCACAGTAAAGGCTTTACCTCACATAATATCTCGCATAACATTCACATTACTCTATATATACTATTGTATTTTCACAGTAAAGGCTTTACCTCACATAATATCTCATAACATTTACATTACTCTATATATACTATTATATTTTCATGGTAAAGGCTTTACCTCACATAATATCTCGCATAACATTTACATTACTCTATATATACTATTGTATTTTCACAGTAAAGGCTTTACCTCACATAATATCTCATAACATTTACATTACTCTATATATACTATTATATTTTCATGGTAAAGGCTTTACCTCACATAATATCTCGCATAACATTTACATTACTCTATATATACTATTGTATTTTCACAGTAAAGGCTTTACCTCACATAATACCTCACATAATATCGAATCTATGAGATTTTGAAAGTATTTATTTTGAGAACAATACCTTAACATCAGTTTCAGTGACCAGTTACAGCCAGTTTCAACAGAAAGAGGTAGAGAATCATGGCCGGTTTTGGCCAGTTTAAACATTAAAGGGTTAATAACTGGAGGCCCCAGTCCTATCATGAAAAGCAATGTGAAATAAAACATTTTGCTCGAAAGCACAATGCTCTGCCGGTCCAGGAATTGAACTGATGACCTTGTAATCATGAGTTAAACATCCTAACCACGGGCCACACACCTTTAAAGTGCGGGGTTAATATGGGAATTTGAATGTGCTAAAGAATAAAAAAAGATAAATTGAGGTATATATAGTATATATGGTATAATAGCCCTGATATGAGGGGATGGCCCCAAATAGAGATAATTACCCTCTCCACCCCTCATCCCACAGTCACCCTCACCACCAGAGGCAAATGTACCCTCTTCTGGATATCCGTGTGTGTGTGTGTCTAACTAGAGACCTGGTCACATACTGGGTATTACTACAACTACTATTGCTATCACTACCACTAGTACCCCACCACCACTACCACTACCACTAGTACCCCACCACCACCACTACCACTAGTACCCCACCACCACCACCACTACCACTACTACTACTACTCTTCATGGTCCAGTAGGTAACAGTAGCAAGTTCACCCAACTGGAAAAACTATTGTTACACACACACATACACATATCTACATACACATATCTACACACACATCTACTCAATCACATATATCTATACACACACACATATCTACACACACACACATCTACTCAATCACATATATCTATACACACACACATATCTACACACACACACATCTACTCAATCACATATATCTATACACACACACATATCTACGCACATATCTATACACACACACACATCTACTCAATCACATATATCTACACACACACACATCTACTCAATCACATATATCTACACACACACACACACATCTACTCAATCACATATATCTACACACACACACACACACACACATCTACTCAATCACATATATCTACACACACACACACACATCTACTCAATCACATATATCTACACACACACACACACATCTACTCAATCACATATATCTACACACACACACACACATCTACTCAATCACATATATCTACACACACACACACACATCTACTCAATCACATATATCTACACACACACACACACACACACATCTACTCAATCACATATATCTACACACACACACACACATCTACTCAATCACATATATCTACACACACACACACACATCTACTCAATCACATATATCTACACACACACACATCTACTCAATCACATATGTCTACACACACACACACACATCTACTCAATCACATATATCTACACACACACACACACATCTACGCAATCACATATATCTACACACACACACACACATCTACTCAATCACATATATCTACACACACACACCTACTCAATCACATATGTCTACACACACACACACACATCTACTCAATCACATATATCTACACACACACACACACATCTACGCAATCACATATATCTACACACACACATCTACTCAATCACATATATCTATACACATACACATCTACTCAACCACATATATCCACACACACACACACACACATCTATAGTCCTACTACACACACATATGGCATGTTTGTATAATATCAATTGTATTAAAGAGACCAACTTTAGGTTTACAGTCAATATATGAACCATAAGCCTATTGATAGTTAACAATATGTAATATAACAGACACACCACTTTATATAGCAGGGTCATTGGATGAAAACCTCACAGGATGACTAAGATACTCTCATGGAACGTCAACAAGTGAGGTTTAAAATAATAATAGTTTCTACTTTTTGGCACAAGGCCAGAAATTATCTCAGTGTATTACTGGTACTTTATTTTATCGACCCCGTAAGGATGAAAAGCAAAGTTAACCTCGGCGGGATTTGAACTCAGATCATAAAGGGACGTAACTCTGCTGGAAAGCATGTCCGACCCTCTACCGATACAATAATAATGAAATTATTGTATACAGTGCTCAGGTGCACTACAACTCATCAAAGGTGCATTTATAGTACAGAGAATAATTGTTCTACTTTTGGCACAAGGCCTGCAATTACCCCAGTTCATTACTGGTACTTTATTTTATCGACCCCAAAAGGATGAAAGACAAAGTTAACCTCGGCGGGATTTGAACTCGGGCCTTAAAGGGAAGTATCTCTGTGCTGGAAAGCATGGTGTCTGGCCCGCTACTGATACTGCCAATCTACTGCAAATTGTACATAGAATAATGTACAAATGTCAGGAAAGTGAACAGTGTATGAGTCATGTGTGTGTATGGAGGGGGAATATCAGGTGTAGTGTTGGCAAATTTTAGGAAGTATGGAGGTTTTGATGGATGCAGTGTCCCGGCAGGTAGAATGTTCCATGGAGGTTTTGAAGGATGCAGTGTCCCGGCAGGTAGAATGTTCCATCGAGGTTTTGAAGGGTGCAGTGTCCCGGCAGGTAGAATGTTCCATCGAGGTTTTGAAGGATGCAGTGTCCTGGCAGGTAGAATGTTCCATGGAGGTTTTGAAGGATGCAGTGTCCCGGCAGGTAGAATGTTCCATCGAGGTTTTGAAGGGTGCAGTGTCCCGGCAGGTAGAATGTTCCATCGAGGTTTTGAAGGATGCAGTGTCCTGGCAGGTAGAATGTTCCATGGAGGTTTTGAAGGATGCAGTGTCCCGGCAGGTAGAATGTTCCATGGAGGTTTTGAAGGATGCAGTGTCCTGGCAGGTAGAATGTTCCATGCTTCAGCAACTCTGAGCATGAAAAAATAATCCTCCTTGCAGTCCACACTTCTTCCAATGGTGTTGCAATGCTTGGATCCCTTTGGTGAAGAATCTTTCATCCAGTTGGTCCACCAAAAGTCATCAACAGCAGATATTACGTCATCATCACTGCTGTGATACTGGGGCCAAATCAGGAGTATAGAGAGGGGGCCACCTTCCTCTTAGTTTATAGAGCCCGCATATATACTCCCAGGTTTAGAATAATCCCCCATCCACATCTGCTTATTAACCTTTGCTTATCTATCTCCTGTGAAATGTTATTGAATACATGGCTCCTACCAAACCATACTCACCCTCCAAATTTGACAAATCAAAGCCAAACCATCCATCTATTCATTTGGTAAGTTTTGAGCACAGGGCTGTGCTCATGGCCTACATAGAAGACCCTTCATGAGGTGATTACAGCTGAAATGTCAAACCAAAGAACTTTCTCTTGATATTATGTAAATGATATGGAAGTCTTAGTAATTTAGGGGATAATAGAGATAGGTGAAAGGGGGTAAATTAGGGATTATGGCAGATTTTGTAGGGCTCCATGTCATAATATAGTAGGGGCAAGGGAAGGACTTCTTAATGACAGGACAAATTATAAGTGACAGTGACACTGATAAATGGTATTTAATAAAGAGGGGTGAGAAGAGAAGGGACAGGAGGGTTTGTAATATATGGGGGGGGGGGTGAAGGGACAGGAGGGTGTGGAGTATATGGGGGGGGGGTGAAGGGACAGGGGTGGTGGAAAGGAGTAGAGGGGAAAGAAGGTTTAATATATGGAGGGGGGAGAGAGGAGTTAGGGAATAGGTGGGGAGAGGGGGAGGCTGTTACCACACTATGTATAACTTGATTTGTGGGTGTTTGTGTGAAGGTGTGCAGGTGTCAGTGTTTGGGAGGTGCAGGTGTGTATATGTTTGTGTGTGTGTGTGTATGTGCATGTGTGTGTGTGTATGTATATATGTGTGTATGTATGTATATGTGTTAGTGCTTCTGTGTGAGTATGTATGTATATGTGCATGTGTGTGTATATGTATATATATATGTGTGTATGTATGTATATGTGCAAGTGCATCTGTATGTATGTATATGTGTAAGTGCATCTGTGTATGTATGTGTGTATGCATGTATATGTGTGTGTAAGTGTGTGTGTATATGTATATGTATGTGTGTGTGTGTATGTATGTGTAAGTGCATCTGTGTATGTATGTATATGTGTGTATGCATGTATGTGTGTGTGTGTATGTGTATGTGTAAGTGTATGTATATATGTGTGTGTGTATGTATATGTGTAAGTGTGTGTATATGTGTAAGTGTGTGTATATGTGTAAGTGTGTGTATATGTGTAAGTGTGTGTATATGTGTGTGTGTGTAAATAAACCATTCACTGCAGTGTTTGGCTGATCATCTGCTTAAAGTCAGAACTGCCAACACTGTTAATATATTTCATATTAAGCTGTCTACAGCAACACCGCCACCCCCACCTCACCACCCCCACCTCACCCCCACCACCACAACCACCCCCGCCACCTCACCACCGCCACCACCGCAACCTTCTCCCCACTAGCACCACCAGCAACAACACTGTATTGTTAAGTGGTAAGGGGATGATAGTGGAGGGT
>OZ024763.1:12078092-12090592 GCA_964016885.1 Eledone cirrhosa
TACCATGAAAATACAATAGTAAATATAGAGTAATGTAAGTGGTAAATATTGTTTCTACTTTTGGCACAAGGCCAGCAATGGGAACAGGGAAAGTTGATTAAATCAACCCCAGTATGATCCTGTACAAATGAAAGGCAAAGCTAACTTCAGCAAGAAGTACCAGTAATGCACTGGGTAATTGCTGGCCTTGTGCCAAAAGTAGAAACAATTATTATGTTTACTGTGAAAATAATACCTCACATAATATCGAATCTACGAGATTTTAATATTATTTATTTTTAGAACATTACTTTAACATCAGTATGAGTGGCCGGTTACAGCCGGTTTGAACAGAAAGTGAGAGAATTCTCACTGGATACAGCCGGTTTAAATGTAATGTAATATTCAATGTGATGCAATCCTAGTTTTGTTTTCTTAATGTGATTTCATGTGGCTTAATTCAAATGTTTATATCTTTACTAGATTGTTGTAAACATTTGTATAATTAGAGTAAAGACTTTAATATTTAATGTGATGGAGGCTGATGGATTGGCAGTGTCAGTAGAATGCTTTTCACAAGGCCAGCAATTACCCAGTAAAGTACCAGTAATGAACTGGGTAATTGCTGGCCTTGTGCCTAACGTAGAAACAACTATTATGTTTACTGTGAAAATACAACAGTAAATATAGAATAATGTAGATGTTAAAGGGTTAATACTAGTAAAGCTACTATAAATATTTGAATTAACACCCCTCCTGTCCGTGAGACCTCATTAACATAATACTGAGGTTTTACAAAGGACGTGAGAGGGTTGCTGTATCAATTAATGTTTTGATTTTGTTTTACAGTTTATTTAGTCAGGGTGAGAGTGTTGAGAAGGTCCGGGAGGCGCTGGGGCCTAAGGGGACGGTAGGGTGGCGGTAGAGATGATATAATAGTATACTAGATATCAAATGATACATATAAATATAGTAAAATAAAAAATATATAATATTTATTAATACATAGTATATATTATATTATTTATTATATATAAATTAATATATTTATTTATTATATATTATTTACAATTTGCATGTAGGCAGGTCTCTCTGGAAGTAGGGGTGGGGTAATACATGGCTGTGAGGGTCTGGGGCTGACCCCAAAAGTTTGAGAACCTCTGGTTTAAAGGAAAATATGTCAAGTTCAGTGACCTTTGACACAGATAAGGAGAATGTATTGTCCACCACCTACATCACATGTCATCACCCCACTAACTGGGTGCAGCATACTGTATATTCCTCTTGTCATTCAGCTGGTGCACAGTTCTGCATCACATGTACAATATGTTCAGTCCACACCTGCCTTCATATTTATTGTTAGAGAAAGTCTTTTGTCATTCCTTGTGGTGGTGGTGGTGGTGGTGGTGGTTTTGGCAGTAGTGGTGGTGGTGGTGGTGGTTTTGGTGGTTTTGGCAGTAGTGGTGGTATGGTATGTGTGGTGGTGGTGGTTTTGGTAGTAGTGGTGGTGGTGGTGGTGGTGGTTTCGACAGTAGTGATTCGAGCTAGGCAACATCTGCTACTTCAATAGCTCGGCAACATCTGCTGCTTCAGTACCATGTGACAATTCCAATAGTGGCACTTTGGTTTTCATCATCATCATCATCATCATCATCATCATCATTTTACGTCCGCTTTTCCCTGCTTGCAAGGGTGGGACGGGAACTGATTCTGGCTTGATTTCTACAGCTGGATGCCCTTCCTAACACCAACCTCATTTACAGTGAGTGCTGGGTGCTTTTTTGCCATGGCACCTCCATGACCACTTTGCAGTGGAATGATAGGGACCCCACTCCCTATCATCTCATTTCTACAGCTGAGTAAACTGGAGCAATGTGAAATAAAGTGTCTTGCTCAAGGAAACAACACATCACCCAGTCTGAGAATTGAACTCACAACCTTTTGATTGCAAGGCCAATGCTCTAACCCCTAAGCCATGTGCCTCTCTCTCTCTCTCTCTCTCTCTCTCTCTCTCTCTCTATATATATATATATATATATATATATATATATATATATATATATATATATATATGATGTAGACCAGTTCTTCTTTTTGGGTAAATGCATTTGATGTTCAGGAAGTCGGATTGACTCCATGCCAAGCCTTTCCTCACTTAAAAAAAGATTCAAGTGCAGGCATCACTTGATATGTGACATTTTTTATATTGCTGGCCATAGGCAAGTCCCTTGCAGGACTAAAAAGCCACATCCGTGATGCTCATACTTAAACGTATCAAGTGATGGCATTACTCAAATTTGAGTTACAGCCATCATATATATATATATATATATATATATATAGTGGTGGAACACGGGAAGGTAATATCCGTAGTGGTGGAGCACTCAGTCCATGGGACGAGTTAGGTAGAAGTGGTTACACAACAGTTAGTTCACCATACCGAGAACAATTGTTTCACCTTAGCGGATCCTCAGCTCATAATGGACCATTACGAGCTGAGGATCCGCTAAGGTGAAACAATTGTTCTCGGTATGGTGAACTAACTGTTGTGTAACCACTTCTATATTTATATATATATATATATATATACACGCACACACACGCACACCCATACATATATAATGTGTGTGCATTTCTTTAGTATTTTATGAACAATGATAGTGGATAAATGTAGTATTAACCCCCTTCATGCCAAACCACCTGAAACCAATATTACACAAAGCTGTGTATAAGTGTCTATATTTATTTTTAAAAATCTGTCATCATAATTTTATGTAAGACCCTTTGCTATGTTCCAAACATCAGTTGAACCCATTACCATTTACATTACTCTATATATACTATTGTATTTTCACAGTAAAGGCTTTACCTCACATAATATCTCACATACCATTTACATTACTCTATATATACTATTGTATTTTCACAGTAAAGGCTTTACCTCACATAATATCTCACATACCATTTACATTACTCTATATATACTATTGTATTTTCATGGTAAACACTTTACCTCACATAATATCTCACATAACATTCACATTACTCTATATACACTATTGTATTTTCAAAGTAAAGGCTTTACCTCACATAATACCTCACACAACATTTACATTACTCTATATATACTATTGTATTTTCACAGTAAAGGCTTTACCTCACATAATATCTCGCATAACATTTACATTACTCTATATATACTATTGTATTTTCAAAGTAAAGGCTTTACCTCACATAATATCTCACATAACATTTACATTACTCTATATATACTATTGTATTTTCACAGTAAAGGCTTTACCTCACATAATATCTCACATACCATTTACATTACTCTATATATACTATTGTATTTTCACAGTAAAGGCTTTACCTCACATAATATCTCACATACCATTTACATTACTTTATATATACTATTGTATTTTCACAGTAAAGGCTTTACCTCACATAATATCTCACATACCATTTACATTACTCTATATATACTATTGTATTTTCATGGTAAACACTTTACCTCACATAATATCTCACATAACATTCACATTACTCTATATACACTATTGTATTTTCAAAGTAAAGGCTTTACCTCACATAATACCTCACACAACATTTACATTACTCTATATATACTATTGTATTTTCACAGTAAAGGCTTTACCTCACATAATATCTCGCATAACATTTACATTACTCTATATATACTATTGTATTTTCAAAGTAAAGGCTTTACCTCACATAATATCTCACATAACATTTACATTACTCTATATATACTATTGTATTTTCTTGGTAAACACTTTACCTCACATAATATCTCACACATTTACATTACTCTATATATACTATTGTATTTTCACAGTAAAGGTTTTACCTCACATAATATCTCACATAACATTTACATTACTCTATATATACTATTGTATTTTCACAGTAAAGGCTTTACCTCACATAATATCTCACATACCATTTACATTACTCTATATATACTATTGTATTTTCACAGTAAAGGCTTTACCTCACATAATATCTCACATACCATTTACATTACTCTATATATACTATTGTATTTTCATGGTAAACACTTTACCTCACATAATATCTCACATAACATTCACATTACTCTATATACACTATTGTATTTTCAAAGTAAAGGCTTTACCTCACATAATACCTCACACAACATTTACATTACTCTATATATACTATTGTATTTTCACAGTAAAGGCTTTACCTCACATAATATCTCACATACCATTTACATTACTCTATATATACTATTGTATTTTCACAGTAAAGGCTTTACCTCACATAATATCTCACATACCATTTACATTACTCTATATATACTATTATATTTTCATGGTAAACACTTTACCTCACATAATATCTCACATAACATTCACATTACTCTATATATACTATTGTATTTTCATGGTAAACACTTTACCTCACATAATATCTCACACAACATTTACATTACTCTATATATACTATTGTATTTTCATGGTAAACACTTTACCTCACATAATATCTCACACAACATTTACATTACTCTATATATACTATTGTATTTTCACAGTAAAGGCTTTACCTCACATAATATCTCACATAACATTCACACTATATATACTATTGTATTTTCATGGTAAACACTTTACCTCACATAATATCTCACACAACATTTACATTACTCTATATATACTATTCTATTTTCACAGTAAAGGCTTTACCTCACATAATATCTCACATAGCATTTACATTACTCTATATATACTATTGTATTTTCATGGTAAACACTTTATGCCACATAATACCTCACATAACATTTACATTACTCTATATATACTATTGTATTTTCATGGTAAAGGCTTTACCTCGCATAATTATCTCACACAATATCGAATCTATGAGATTTTGAAAGTATTTATTTTGAGAACAATACCTTAACATCAGTTTGAGCGACCAGTTACAGCCAGTTTCAACAGAAATAGGTAGAGAAATCTGGCTGGTTTGAACATTAAAGGGTTAAGTTATGTTCCATACACCAACTTAAGTCAGTTATATTTTTAAATACATCCAAATTCTTTTTTTTTTCTTTTTAGTTATTCAAATAAATTAAATTTTATTCATGGAATATATCTTGTAAATACAGTTTAATAGAAAAAGAAAATTTAGATTGAGAAGAATGGAATGCAAGATAGGGAAATTATTTTGAAAGTGTCTTTCATTAGAAGTATGTTAAGGAAAGGGTTAAAGTAGAGATCTTAGGAGGGAAGGAAGAGGGAGAAGGGGACAGATGAGGAGAGGAAAGGGGGGGGGGGGAGAAAGAAAAAAGAAAGCAATCTAAACTATAAAAGCGAAGTTAAACAGAAAGAAACCCCATCTCTCTTTCCTCTTTATTTTCCTCTCTTGGGTTTCAGTCTAATGGGTTGAGCATTATCACATTTCTATCTCTCTTCAAAATACATTTATTATCTTACTGTGTGTGTGTATATGTACATATATGTGTGTGTTGGTATGTATGTGTTTCTATATATGTGTGTGTGTATGTACATGTGTGTGTTTCTATATATGTGTGCGTGTGTATATGTACATATATTTGTGTGTGTTGGTATGTATGTGTTTCTATATATGTGTATGTGTGTGTGTTGGTATGTATGTGTGTGTTTCTATATATGTGTGTGTGTGTGTGTGTGTATGTACATGTGTGTGTTTCTATATATGTGTGTGTGTGTATGTACATGTGTGTGTTTCTATATATGTGTGCGTGTGTATATGTACATATATATGTGTGTGTGTTGGTATGTATGTGTTTCTATATATGTGTGTGTGTATATGTACATATATGTGTGTGTTGCTATGTATGTGTTTCTATATATATATATATATATATGTATTTGTGTTTGTGTATATGTATGTATTATCTTACTGTGCGTGTATATATATTTGTATGTGTATATATGTGTTTGTCTGTGTATGTATATGTGTACATCAATGCAATATATGTGTGTATATGTGTGTATTTATGTGTTTCAGCTATAGCCTTACTGAAGCAACCAGTGCAAATTGCAGATGCTTGTAAAATAACATGTTTAAACAGAGCCAGCCCTCTCTCTTCCTCTCTCTCTCTCTCTCTTCCCCCCTCTCTCCCTCTCCCTCTATACCACTCTATCTCAATCTATGTAGCTATTATATCATATCACAAGGGAGCGTGGTGGGGGTGTAGATAAGTGGAAGATGTAGTGGTGGTGGTGGTGGAGGTAGTGCTGGTGTTGTTGTTGGTGGTGGTGGTGGTGTTGTTGGTTGTGGTTGTGGTGGTAGTGGTGTTGGTGGTGCTGGTGGTGGTGTTGGTGGTGGTGGTGGTGGTGGTGTTGTTGTTGGTGGTAGTGTTGTTGTTGGTGTTGGTGGTAGTGTTGGTGGCTGTGTTGTTGGTGGTAGTGGGGCTGCTGGTGTTGGTGGTAGTGTTGTTGTTGGTGTTGGTGGCTGTGTTGTTGGTGGTAGTGTTGTTGTTGTTGGTGTTGGTGGTAGTGTTGATGGTGGTAGTATTGGGGGCTGCTGGTGTTGGTGGTAGTATTGGAGGCTGTTGGTGTTGGTGGTAGTGATGATGATGGTAGTGTTGGTGGCTGTGTTGTTGGTGATAGTGTTGGTGGTAGTGATGGTGTTGGTGGTTGTGTTGGTGGTTGTGTTGGTGGTGGTAGGATCTACAGCAGACTATATACTTATCAGCAATGTTTTACTGCTCTTCCTAGTGCCAACCTTGCAAGAATATGATCTACTTATTCTAAACTGTATCCACTCAGTTTCTCTCTAGTAGACTTGCCTGTGGAACTGGTAAAAGGTGCTCACTTCTCAACTTCCCTCTCTCAATGTTGCTCTTTCCTGAAGAAGGACATATGTCCGATACATTGAGACATTAATTTGTTTCCTGTTTCCTTTTTTCTTTATCTTCATTCTCAAGAGTGAACCCAAGACTTTGTGTTTTTTTATCTCTGTGTTGGTCTTTTTTATTCTTGAACTATATATATATATATATAAAATATTAAACAAATAATGAATAAACAATTCCTTATATTAAACAAAAAAAGTTCATTATTTAACGATCGTTTCTAGGATATATATGTGTTAGAGTTGGCATGCATATTCAACAGATCTATGTACAAAATTATACAAAATTATACAAACTATCAAGATTAAATATACATACCAACACATATATACGCCGTCTTCAGAAATAATTATTTCTGAAGACGGCGTATATATGTGTTGGTATGTATATTTAATCTTGATAGTTTGTATAATTTTGTATAATTTTGTACATAGATCTGTTGAATATGCATGCCAACTCTAACACATATATATCCTAGAAACGATCGTTAAATAATGAACTTTTTTTGTTTAATATAAGGAATTGTTTATTCATTATTTGTTTAATATTTTATCTTGACTCTGTATACCGTTTATCTTTCACCGAAAGTGATTTTTCATTACATTTCTTCTTTCCATGATATCCGGAATACATTGAGTTCTTCATACGGATTGGACACTACCGTAAACTCTTGGTAGATTTATCTACATATATATATATATATATATGTATATATATATAATCTGGCCATGAGTGTAAAGTCATCTGGCTGTGAGTGTAAAGTCATCTGGTTGTGAATGTAATGACATCTGGATGTAAGTGTAAAGACATCTGGATGTAAGTGTAAAGGCATCTGGATGTGAGCGTAAAGACATCTGGCCTTGAGTGTAATGACATCTGGTCTTGAGTATAAAATCAGCTGACCTTGAATATAAAGTCATCTGGACTTGAGTGTACAGTCAGCTGGGTTTGTGTGTGTATGTATGTATCTGTGAGTGGGGGTACAGTGTATACGTGTTGGTATGCATAATTTAGTGTATGGGAATGTGTGTTTGTGTATCAATGTGTGAATGTGTGAATAAATTTCTTTAGCTGAGAGATTTATGGAGCTGTCTCTCTCTCATACACACACACAACTACACATATATGTGTGTATATACATATATATAGTTACATAGACACACAACTACACATATTTGTATATATATATATAGTTACATACATACACAACCACACATACCTGTGTATATATATATATAGTTACAGACACACACAACTACACATATCTGTGTATATATATATATATATATATAGTTACATAGACACACAGCTACACATATCTGTGTATGTATGTATATATATATATATATATATATATATATATATATATATATATATATATATATATATCATCATCATCATCATCATATTTCAACGTCCATCTTCCACACTTGCATGGGTTTGGACGGGAATTGTCCCACTTGAGGCAAGATTGGTTATCTCACTCATATAGGACTGTCTGGCAGGTTTTCTACGGCTGGATGCCCTTCCTAACACCAACCACGTTTACAGTGTGGACTGGGAGGTTTTTACCGTGTTACCTACACGGCCACATTACAGCGTGGACTGTGTGTTTTTTTGTCGTGACACCTACACGACCTCATTTGTTTAGGACTGGATGTTGTGGTACCAACATAACTTTACATCGGAAGGGGGTGGTGTGAATAGGGTGGGGGTAGTGGGACGGGGGGGGTGTATTTTGGTAAGAGGTGCCTACTGACTGTAGGATTCGCTTTGCACTTAGGTAAGGTGGGTCTTCTGTAATACTGCATAGCGCCAAAGATCTCAGTCCAGTGACATTGTCTTGGAGAGGTGTAAGTGTGTGAGGTTGGAATTTATCCAGTCGTCCCAGGTTTTTCTGGATCTGCCTACTCCGTGGCTACTTATACAGCTGTCGTCTTTCATGCGCATCACATGACCATACCAACGTAGTCTTCTCTCGAGTAAACAGCATCTGATCCCTCTTATTCCTAATTTCTCACTTAGTTCATTTATGCTTTGCCGTTCACGTATATTACTATTACACATCCAACGGAACATGCAAGCTTCGTTCCTCTCCAGTCTGCGTATATCCTCTGCACACAATGCCCAAGTCTCACTGCCATGTAACATTGCTGTTCGTATGCAGGCATCATACAGCTGCATTTCATTTTTAGAGAGAAACCTTTAGTGGCCAATAGTGGTATAAGCTCTCTGAACTTTTTCCATCCCGTTCTGACTCTAGCTACTGTACTTTCAGAGCACCCTCCACCACTGCTGATTTTGTCACCCAGGTAACGGAAGGTGTCCACTATTTCTATAGAACCATCTGTGCAATGGAATGGGCTAGTATTCTGTGGGCACTTGCTGCTACTTATTGCACCAGAGCACCGGCCACATATAAAATCTATATTCTTAGTTAGCTTACCTGTGATCCCACTACATCTTTTATGTACCCATACTTTGCATTTGGGACATAAAATGGAGTTTCTGCCTACTCCTTTCCTACACACTGAGCATGGCCATTTCCCAGATGGGACCGGTGCCCTATTTTCCTTCCTACAAACTAGAACTTTAGTCTTAGACAGGTTAATTTTAAGGCCTTTTGATTCTAGGCCATGCTTCCATGTTTGGAATTTCTTCTCTAGTTCGGCCATTGATTCAGCTATAAGCGTTAGATCATCAGCGTATAGGAGTTCCCATGGGCAGCCGGTCTTGAACTCCTCTGTTATAGCCTGAAGGGCAATAATAAATAGTAAGGGGTTAAGGAGAGAGCCCTGATGAACACCAACTTTTACGCTAAACTCTTCACTATATTCGTTGTTAATTCTAACCTTACTGACTCTTTCTTTATACATGGCTTGTATAGCTCTCACAAGCCATTCATCAACACCTAGTTTTCTGAGAGCCCACCAGATAATGGGGCGTGGGACTCTGTCAAAGGCTTTCTCCAAGTCAACAAAAGCTAAATATAGGGGTTTACTTTTAGCTAGGTACTTCTCCTGTAGTTGTCGTACAATGAAAAGAGCGTCTGTGGTACTTTTGCCTGACACAAACCCGAACTGCATTTCATCTAGATCAATTCTCTCTCTGATTAGTTGCGCTATTACTTTTTCTGTGACCTTCATGACCTGGTCAATTAATTTAATGCCTCTATAAGACACACACAACTACACATATCTATGTGTATATATATATATATATATATATATACACATATAGTTACATAGACACACAACTACACATATCTGTCTATATATACATACATACATATATAGTTAGACACACACACACACACAACCACACATACATGTATATACATACATATATATATAGTTACAATATACAAATCAGTCTCTCTCTCACACACACACAGACACAACCACACATATTTGTGTGTGTATATATACATATATATAGTTACACTCACACACATATATATAGAGTTATTCACATACACACACACACACACAGAGTTACACACACACACACACACACACATATAGTTACACACACACATATATAGTTACACAGACACACACATGTATAGTTACACACACACATATATAGTTACACACACACACACACATATATAGTTACACACACACACACATATATAGTTACACACACACACACATATATAGTTACACACGCACACACACATACACATATATAGTTACACACACACACACACACATATATATAGTTATACACGCACATACATATATAGTTACACACACACACATATATAGTTACACACACACACACATACACATATATAGTTACACACACACACACATATATAGTTACACACACACACATATATAGTTACACACACACACACATACACATATATAGTTACACACATACACATATATAGTTACACACACATACACATATATAGTTACACACACATACACATATATAGTTACACACACACACACACATACACATATATAGTTACACACACATACACATATATAGTTACACACGCACACACACATACACACATATAGTTACACACACATACACATATATAGTTACACACACACACACACACCTATTCTATTCCATCCAATGTTTTTCCTTAAGGAACTAGTTATGATTATCCACAAATTGATCCGTTGACAGTTCAACATGTGAGGGAGGGGCTGTGTTCCCATTGCCACCCCCCTCTCTCCCGCCCTACACCATTCTATATAGTGTGGGGTGGGGGTAAAGAGGGGTACCCCCCCTCTATCAGGTACACAGTGGTGTAATGATGGATGGAGGATTGTGCCTCTTCTCTTTGTGTATATATATATATATATATATATATACACACATGCACACAGAGCAGCTCAGTTGATCAATGTGATGTAGCCCCCCCCCCATCTTATCCCCCTTGCTCCCTCCACCTCCCTCCCTCTATCTCCCACCCTCACTCTACCTCCTACTCTCATGCTATCTCCCACCCTCACTATCCCCCACCCTCACTCTATCCCCCACCCTCACGCTATCTCCCTCCCTCACTTTACCTCCCACGCTACCTCCCACCCTCTTTTTCCTCCCACCCTCACTATCCCTCACCCTCACTCTATCCCCCACTCTCACGCTACCTACCACCCTCACTATCCCCCACCCTCACTCTATCCCCCACCCTCACTCTATCCCCCACCCTCACTATCCCCCACCCTCACTATCCCCCACCCTCACTCTATCCCCCACCCTCACTCTATCCCCCACCCTCACTATCCCCCACCCTCACTATCCCCCACCCTCACTATCCCCCACCCTCACTCTGTCCCCCACCCTCACTATCCCCCACCCTCACTATCCCCCACCCTCACTATCCCCCACCCTCACTCTGTCCCCCACCCTCACTATCAGGGAGCCTGATCTGTTCAAATAATACAAAATGTGGATATTTTACACTCCACAGAACAGATATTTGATCATATTTGAGCTTTTAACGATGGAAGTGGCGTGATCACTGAATCAGTGTGTTGAAGACAACCTCTCTCACACACACACACACACACACATACATACATACACATACCCACACATACATACACACACACACACATACATACATACATACACACACACGTACATATGCACACATACACAAACATACATACACATACTTACTGTTTTATAATTTTATTTTTCCTTTTGCTGTGTTTGTTTATCTTAAGGAAATCAACACACTCACCAAATCTATCAAATTTTTAGGGGGTTCAGATATCATATTTAAGGTATTTCTAGTGTGTGTATATATATGCATGTATGTATGTATGTTGCGTGTGTATATACAACTGTTAAATTGCTTGAGTCTGTTTATTTACTTAAATTGTTTAGATACGTACAAGCATGGCTGTACGTGTGTGTATACATGTATGTATATATATGTATATATGTGTGTGTTTATATGTGTGTGTGTATATATATATGTATATATATATATATATATATATATATATATATATATATATATACATATATATATATGAAGCTGCTTTCTCTCAGCCCACCCTGCCAACTTCATCTTTCTTCTAACTTTACTGATGGTCCAATACATGGAAAACATTCATTTTCCTTTCTTAGTCTGTTTTTATCTTGAACTCTGTGT
>OZ024763.1:12093092-12123092 GCA_964016885.1 Eledone cirrhosa
TAAAGATGAAAGGCAAAGCTAACCTCGGCGAGATTTGAACTCAGAACGTAAAGGGCCATAACTCTCTCCTACGAAGCAAAGTGTCCGATGCTCTACAAATACTGCCAGTCCAAATAATAATAAAGATGGTGGTAATGATGTTGTACCTCTGTTGCTTCTGCCTCCAAGTGTTCCAGTTGTTTGAGCAATGGGACAGCTTGCTCATGAAATGGATGTGCATGTGAGTGGCTGAGCATTCCACAGACGACATGTGTAGCCATAACTCTGAGAGGTGGGGATTCGGTGTGACAAAGCTGACCCTTTCAATCCCAGATACAACTCATTTGTGCCAGCTGGACTTAAAAGCAAAGTGAATATAAAGTGACTTGCTCAAGGACACAACACACTCTTGGGTCTTCAACTCACAACTTTATGATGAATTGAGCCATTCACCTCACTGATTATAATGACAATGATGATGATGATGATGATGACAAAATTAATTGATTTTTTTTTTTTATACCTATATATCTGTTAGTCTATATATATATATATATAGGAACGAGTAGGACCCCGACGGCTAATTCAGTCCAGAATTAGCCGTCGAAACGGCTTGAGCTCAGCCGTTGGGGTCCTACTCGTTCCTATTACCCACTCTACTACCCTAAGTATTGAGAACTTTGGTGCGTTATGGTCCACCTGGTTCCTTACCACATTTCCTTCGTTATATATATATATATATATATATATATATGTAGGAGATGAGTTTTATTGTAGTACAATAAAGCAATGCAAATATCGGATAAGTAGCACTCTACAGTTTGTAGGACTGGAGTATAAATAATATAAGATCAAAAGATGGTTAAAAGAGTTCCAAGTATTTTATTATGCACATTTCAAAAACAAATACCATCATGGGATGATATCTGCGTTCTCATCAGATAAAATAGGGAGACATGATATGAAGGTTAAAAAACACTTGTGAATAGTGAAGTTTTAAATCAACATATCTATATGTTGATTTAAAACTTCACTATTCACAAGTGTTTTTTAACCTTCATATCATGTCTCCCTATTTTATCTGATGAGAACGCAGATATCATCCCATGATGGTATTTGTTTTTGAAATGTGCATAATAAAATACTTGGAACTCTTTTAACCATCTTTTGATCTTATATTATATATATAGTTGTTTCCTTGAGCAAGACACTTTATTTCACATTGCTCCAGTTTACTCAGCTGTAGAAATGAGATGATAGGGACTGGGGTCCCTATCATTCCACTGCAAAGTAGTCGTGAAGGTCCCACGGCAAAAAAGCACCCAGCACTCACTGTAAATGAGGTGGGTGTTAGGAAGGGCATCCAGCTGTAGAAATCAAGCTAGAATCAGTTCCCGTCCCACCCTTGCAAGCAGGGAAAATCGGACGTATGATGATGATGATGATGATGATGTACATATCTAGTATGTATCTGTATATATATATATAATTTAATATAGAAATGGCTTTTACAGGACTAGAACTGTTTTATTCAAAGGAAATCATCAAAGCTTTCCTGATGATTTCCCTCGAATGAAACAGTTCTAGTCCTGTAGAAGCCATTTCTATATTAAATGTTATATGTATATAGTTACCAATGTATTGATTAAACCCGGGACTCACACATATATCTCTGTATGTGTATCTATTTATGTCAGTCGCTGTGTATGTGTGTGTCTATGTGAGTATGTATAATTGAGTGTTTGTGTGTTTATATGTGTGTGTGAGGTCGGATGTTGAAGTAATGGTGAGGGGAGAAAGTGGGGAGGGGTGCTGGTTAAGTAATAGTGATGATGGTAGTGATGGTTAACTGATGGTTAACTGATAGTGTTTATGAGGCTGGTTGGGTTGTGGTGAGAAGTAATGATGATAGTTCTGTGGATGGTTCAGTTATGGTGATGGTGGTATTGATGGTGATGGTGGTAATGATGGTGATGGTTAAGTTATGGTGATGGTGGTATTGATGGTGATGGTTAAGTTATGGTGATGGTGGTATTGATGGTGATGGTGGTAATGATGGTGATGGTGGTATTGGTGGTGATGGTGGTAATGATGGTGATGGTTAAGTTATGGTGATGGTGGTAATGATGGTGATGGTTAAGTTATGGTGATGGTGGTATTGATGGTGATGGTTAAGTTATGGTGATGGTGGTATTGATGGTGATGGTTAAGTTATGGTGATGGTGGTATTGATGGTGATGGTTAAGTTATGGTGATGGTGGTATTGATGGTGATGGTTAAGTTATGGTGAAGTAATGATGAAGTAATGATGTGGATGGTTGTTGAAAAATGTTCAGCATTCAACTAAACTAATAATTCTCTCCGTCTCTCTCTTTTTCTCGCTCTTTTCCCCTCTCTCTCCTCTCTTCCCCCCTCCCTCCTCTCTTTCCCTCTCTCTTTCCCTCTCTTTCTCCTTCAAATAACATTACATGATGATATATAAATTAGTTTCTTCCTTCTTTCCTTCCTCTCCTCTTTTCTTTCCTTCGTTAAATATTGGCATCTTTCTAATTTGAAAATATGTCTTACAACATATAATGTCTGTCTACTACGTCTCATTACACACACACACACACACAGACATAGACAGACACAGACAGATACACATACACACACAGCTACACATACACACACAGCTACACATATACATACACACTGTCTCACATAGTCACACACAACTACACATATACATACACACTCTCATAGTCACACACAGCTACACATATACATACACACTCTCACACATAGTCACATACAGCTACACATATACATACACACTGTCTCATATAGTCACTCACAGCTACACATATACATACACACTGTCTCACATAGTCACACACAGCTACACATATACATACACACACATACATACACATATACATACACACATATGCATACACACTCTCACATACACACATATACATACACACTCTCACATACACACATATACATACACACTCTCACACACACAGTCACACACAGCTACACATATACATACACACTCTCACACACAGTCACACACAGCTACACATATACATACACACTGTCTCATATAGACACAGACAGCTACACATATACATACACACATATACATACACACTGTCTCACATATAGTCACACACATACATACACACATATACATACACACACATACATACACACATATACAGACACACTCTCACATATAGACACACACCACATCAGACACTCTACCTCATACTCCTTGTGTTTCTTCCTCTTTCCCAACCTATTATAATAAGAACGGTGGGTTGGCAGAATCGGTAGAGCATCAGACACCATGCTTTGCAGCAGAGTCATGGCCCTTTACATTCTGAGTTCACATCCTGCTGAGGTTAGCTTTGCTTTCCATCCTTACGTGGTCGATAAAAATAAAGTACCAGTAATGTACTGGGTAATTGCTGGCCTTGTGCCTAAAGTAGAAACAATTATTATTGTTGTTCTTGTTAGTGTTACTTTGGTTATGAAATATATATAAGGCAGTGATGTGCTGGTGGCAGGACAAAAGCACCCAGTCCACCCTGTGAGGTTGTAGTGTTGGAATCACAATATAATATTGCCAGTAGCTGCTGTAAAGTGGTTGATACTAGAAAAGGTACTCTTCCATAGATACTATGCCAAAAATGGAACATATATATGTCATGGTTGTCTCATTAGTCTAGCCACAAAACGTGACAGCCTGTCTAGTCTGATCAATGATGATGATGATTATGAGGCACATGGCTTAGTGGTTAGAGCATTGGCCTTGCAATCGAAAGGTTGTGAGTTCAATTCTCAGACCGGGTGATGTGTTGTTTCCTTGAGCAAGACACTTTATTTCACATTGCTCCAGTTTACTCAGCTGTAGAAATGAGATGATAGGGACTGGGGTCCCTATCATTCCACTGCAAAGTGGTCGTGGAGGCGCCACGGCAAAAAAGCACCCAGCCCACACTGCAAAGTGGTCGTGGAGGTGCCACGGCAAAAAAGCACCCAGCCCACACTGTAAAGTGGTCGTGGAGGTGCCATGGCAAAAAAGCACCCAGCCCACACTGTAAAGTGGTCGTGGAGGTGCCACGGCAAAAAAAGCACCCAGCCCACACTGTAAAGTGGTCGTGGAGGTGCCACGGCAAAAAAGCACCCAGCACTCACTGTAAAGTGGTCGTGGAGGTGCCACGGCAAAAAAAGCACCCAGCCCACACTGTAAAGTGGTCGTGGAGGTGCCACGGCAAAAAAGCACCCAGTACTCACTGTAAATGAGGTTGGTGTTAGGAAGGGCATCCAGCTGTAGAAATCAAGCCAGAATCAGTTCCCGTCCCACCCTTGCAAGCGATGATGATGATGATGATATATATATATATAAAATCCACCTGGTTGTTGTGGGGCTGATAATGCTAGAACTCAATGTGTCCTTGAAAGGACAGTTGCTGCGAGACTCGGCAGAGTGACCAGTAGTCTTTGTAGTAGGTGATCGCTGTCTAAGGTATTCTCAAAGGAAATCAGTCCGGGTTACAGAGTTATTGACATATATGTGTTTGGAGGGCAGCCAATTGAAGAAGGTTTTCGAGACTAGTAATGGGTAGTAACTTAACCACTAACATTCTAGTCGGTACATTGATCTCCACTGATCAATCAATCCTCTGAAACGATTGTAAAACAATGAACTCTCTACCTACACCTGACTTCTGTTTTTATTGTTCTATGCACACATACACACACTCACACTCATATATATATATATATATATATACACACATATATATATATAGAGAGAGAGTGTGTGTGTGTGTGTGTGTGTGTGTATAGTTTATTATAGCTGATCTAGTAGCCTGTTATTCTAGTTCCTCAAACTATTAAAAACCATCTCCCCTCCCTCTACTGGTATTCTGATCCTCCAGAATATAAAGTCTGAAGTATAGCAGTCAAACCTTATCACTGTTTCAACCTCCATTCCACTCCAACTTTCACTCCACTCCGACCCTCACTCCACTCCAACCTCCACTCCACTCCTGCCCTCCATAATGGTGATAATAATCAACTATTTCTATTCTTAGATAAATATATATGGTTGAGCTAAAGAGGTTCCTCTTATCTCTGTCATGTGTCTATATATATGTAGGTGTATATAGATGTGTGTGTATGTGTGTAGTTGTGTGTACATGTTTGTATAAATGTGGGTGTGTATGTATACATATATAGATGTGTGTGTATGTCTATTTGTATATATGTAGCTATGTATATATATACATGGCTTAGTGGTTAGAACATTGGTCTTGCAATCGAAAGGTTGAAAGTTCAATTCTCAGACCGGGTGATGTGTTGTTTCCTTGAGCAAGACACTTTATTTCAAATTGCTCCAGTTTACTCGGCTGTAGAAATGAGATGATAGGGACTGGGGTTCATATCATTCCACTGTAAAGTGGTCGTGGGGGTGCCAAGGCAAAAAAGCACTCAGCCCACACTGTAAAGTGGTTGTGGAGATGCCACGGCAAAAAAGCACCCAGCGCTCACTGTAAAGTGGTTGTGGAGGTGCCACGGCAAAAAAGCACCCAGCGCTCACTGTAAAGTGGTTGTGGAGGTGCCACGGAAAAAAAAAGCACCCAGCCCACACTGTAAAGTGGTTGTGGAGATGCCACGGCAAAAAAGCACCCAGCGCTCACTGTAAAGTGGTTGTGGAGGTGCCACGGCAAAAAAGCACCCAGCACTCACTGTAAAGTGGACATGGAGGTGCCACGGAAAAAAAGCACCCAGCCCATACTGTAAAGTGGTTGTGGAGGAAGGGCATCCAGCTGTAGAAATCAAGCCAGAATCAGTTCCCGTCCCACCCTTGCAAGCAGGGAAAAGCGGACGTAAAATGATAATGATAGGAAAATGTTCAAGACCCCGACGGCAGAGCTCAAGCGGTTTTGGCGGCTATTTCTTGACATTTAGAAACATTTCCTATTACCCACTCTACTACCCTAAGTATTGAGTACTCTTACCACACTTCCTTCGTTTTATATATATATATATATATATATATATATATATATATATATATATATATATATATATATATATATATATATATATATATATATATATATATATATAGAGAGAGAGAGATATATATATGAACAAACGAGCAACGGTGGTTGCTAGACACTACGGCTTAATACGGGATGTTTGTTTACAAACACACCGAGCATTATAATAAATGTTTGATGAATCCATACGTACATATATATATGTGTGCATGTATGTATATATATAATATATACATACTACTGTGCGTCTGTATACATATATGTATGTACGTATACATACTTATATATATATATGTATGTACGTATACATACTTATATATATATATGTATGTACGTATACATACTTATATATATATATATATATATATATATATATATATATATACATATATATATATATATATATATATATATATAAAATATTATATGTATGTATACACATATATTTGTATACCTCTCATTATATATATATATGTGTGTCTGTATATATGTGGGTGTATATATGTGTCTATGTATCTGTGCATATATGTGTCTATATCTGTGTGTATGTGTGTGTTTATATCTTTGTGTGTGTATGTCCATGTATGTATGTATGTATGTATGTATGTATGTGTGTGTCTAAACTAGCAAGGAGGGTCCCTATGTAATACTGGGTACTAGCTAGGTGGTGGTGGTGAGAGGCAGGTAGGTGGGTGGTTAAGTACCCCCACCCCCTCCTATCTCTGTAATACTGGGTGTTAGCAAGGTGGGGGTGGTGGTGTCAGGTAGGGTATGTTAGGGGGTGTAGCTACCCTCCCCCAATGTAATACTGGGTGTTAGCAGTATGTTTTATTATCTACAATTACACCAGTAGGAGATTAACAAGTTAAATCTTGTCAGTGATACTTCACTGTACCCCTCTTCTACCATACCCTGCCATCACCACACACACACACACATACATACCAACTGACACAGACACACACACACACATACAAACTGACACACACATATATACCAACTGACATACACACACACATACAAACTGAGACACACACACATATGATACAAACTGACACAGACACACACACACACATACAAACTGACACACACATATATACCAACTGACACACACACACACATACAAACTGAGACACACACACATATGATACAAACTGACACAGACACACACACACACACGTACAAACTGACACACACACACACACATACAAACTGACACAGACACACACACACACATACAAACTGACACAGACACACACACGCATACAAACTGACACACACATACACACTGACACACACACACACACGTACAAACTGACACACACACACACATACAAACTGACACACACACACATACAAACTGACACACACACACACAAACTGACACAGACACACACACACATACAAACTGACACACACAGACACACACACACACCCACACATACAAACTGACACACACACATATGATACACACACACACACACATATATATATTTATATATAAAAAAAATTTAATATAGAAATGGCTTCTACAGGACTAGAACTGTTTCATTCGAAGGAAATCATCAGGAAAGCCCTGGGATTCGAATGAAACAGTTCTAGTCCTGTAGACGCCATTTTTATATTAAATTTTGTTGTATACACTCTACTAATGTATTGAGTACCTTACTAACTATGGCTACCCCCAATTGAACCCGGGACTCACACTCACACACACACACACACACACACACACACGCATATATATATATAAACGCATACAGTTCTGCATTGTAAAATCAAATGGTGTTAGTGGTGTTGGTTCTGGTAGTTGTGGTGATGGTGTTGGGAGTTGTGGTGGGTATTCTAGTGGTGGTGGTGGTGGGGGGGGGATTCTAGTGTCCATGATGGTGGTGGTGGTGTTGGTTCTGGAAGTTTTGGTTTGATAGTGGTGTTAGTGGTAATAGTAGTTTGGTATTGAAAGGGTCTTATCTCAGATATTTTAAGTGATCTTTTATGACCAAACTTTATCTCTTCTTTATGTCATTCCTTCCATAAGAGAGTTCCTTCCCTCCTTATTTCTTTCCCTTCTTTCTTTGTTGATCCCTTAACTCTTAATGACGTCTCAGGGGCGCCATCATGACATATGATATGTCTTTCATGTTTGAAAGATGTGTTTATGTTTACTGTTTGTTTATGTCTCCCTGATGGTACAGGATTTACAAATGGCCTGGTTATGGTTTAGTTTGCAGTTCAGAGCCTCATAGTCCACAGGGCCTCATCCTATTTAAAATATATGTTAAATATATATATATATTCACCTTTAAAACAGAATGATCACATGCGTGCGCTGTGTATTTTATATCAGGCTTATCTATAAAATAATCTGAGAAACTGAACTGTAAAGATTATTTTAAAATATAATGAAAGCCACTTTAGTTTCTGTTAAGAATATTTTAATTGTTATTAAATAGACTAGCAGAAATTTCAATTACTATCAGAAAAACCACCCTTTGGATGGTTTTCTGATAGCATGTGTAGTGTGTATATTGGTATTATACACATGTATATATACATGTAGATATAATACATCAAATAAAATCGTAATTGACAATATACACAGAAATTGAAGAAAGACTGCGTTACACTGTCTTCTGTAAACAGTAAAGTAATCCATGATACTTTTAAAAGAGATGATATTATATATAAACTGCATTACGGTGAAATGTTATGAAAACGAAAAAGGAGAAAATTAGCGACGGAAATATAAACGTTATGATATAACTTTCTACTTTTGGCACAAGGCCAGCAATTATCGCAGTACATTACCGGTACTTTATTTTATCGACCCCGTAAGGATGAAAGGCAAAGTTAACCTCGGCGGGATTTGAACTCAGACCGTAAAGGGACGTAACTATGCTGGAAAGCATGTCCGACCCTCTACCGATACTGCCAATTCACCGCAACGATGTAAATATATGAATGTTTATATAAGTGACATAATATAGCATCCATTATAACATAACTGAAAGTATTGACATTTGAAAATTTTAAAAGAAGTAAATCTTAAAATAAGAAATAATTATATATAAAAATATTCTGGTTTAATCAACAGCTACGAAATTTAGTAGATAAATTATGTAATATTCATTCATTATTTATTCAAAGTAATGGGCGGTGGATTGGCAGTATCGGTAGAGGGTCGGACGCCATGCTTTCCAGCATAGTTACGTCCCTTTACGGTCTGAGTTCAAATCCCGCCGAGGTTAACTTTGCCTTTCATCCTTACGTGGTCGATAAAATAAAGTACCAGTAATGTACTGGGTATTTGATGGGCTTGTGCCAAAAGTGGAAACAATTATTTATTCAAAGTAATCCAACTTATTTTACTAACGACATAAAAAAATATATTCAGGATGCAGTCCCACACTTCTCCCTTTATTATATTATGATTTATGTATGTTAGAATGTCACCTGTTTTAGAGGTGGGCATGGATAGAATCTCAGCTGTTTTATGTGTGGATGAGGGTCAAAAATGTTTTATCTAGCTGGTGGGGATCAGAAATGTTCTCTATCTAACTCAGTGTTTCCCAACCTTTTGTGCCCCATATCCCACCTCAACATCTAAACCAGTGATGGTCAACTACAGAGTGTAAACAAATTGGTGTATGGGTGATGCCAGATGTACAATAACGTGTGGAGGAGATGACACACGTGTTTCCCACAGTAGTTTGTTCCAAATCATTTTCAAATTGCCCCCTTCAATATTCAAATTGATCCCCTGTAGGGTGTGTGTGCCCTACATTGGGAATCATTGATTTAACTGAAGGTACCTAGTTGCTTGAATCTTGGCCGTGTCATTAGGTATCACCTCTGTTTTAGAGATTGGTATGGATGGATTGACTGGAACATCAACATCATTTTCTGTGTAGGTTTATATTCATGTACTTATAGTTTATATATAAGTTTCTTGTAAGCAAAGGTTTCAGGTCCCAAATGTTCTTTAGCTCTGGGCCCTTAGCTGCTTTAACCTTTTAGCATTTACATTACTCTATATATACTATTGTATTTTCACAGTAAAGGCTTTACCTCCCTCACATAATATTGAATCTGTGAGATTTTGGTGATATTTATTTTGAGAACAATACCTTAACACCAGTATGAGTGGCCAGTTATGGCTGGTTTGAACAGAAAGAGGTGAGAGAATTCTGGCCAGATATGGTTGGTTTAAATGCTAAAGGGTTAATCTGGCTCTAGTCCTTGATAAAATAAGTAACAGAATTGAGAAAATAGGTACTGGGTTGACATGATCAACTAAAGCCCTTGCCTTTCCTCCAAGGTGGGGCCCTTGCATGACCACTAATACTCCACCTATAATTAACTCCAACAGACCCTTGTTAGTTTTATTTCCTTTTCTCACAAAGTATTCTACAACAGGTGAAATATAAGCTGTTTCTTAAATCACTTCACACACCCACATAACAACAACACTGGGTATACATTCCACACAACAACAACAACAGCAACAGCAACAATTTCTGACATATTTTGGCAAGATAAAGAGACCAGGGTTTAGTTTTCAAAAATAAAATACTTGTCAGGTCAAAGGTGACACGAAAAGACAGCCTAGAGGTCAGCCTCTTCTCTACTTCATGATTAAGTATGGGTAATGATGGGGGCTGAGGGTGGTGGTGGTTGAAATCATACTTCCCACTGCTATAATACAGAAGTTAAGGTTTGTCAATTTATGTATGTGTGTGTGTGCATATCATGACACCAACTGTACACCTCAACCACAGCACCATCACATTCCACCCCACCACCACCATCACATTCCACCCCACCAACAACATACCACCCTTACAGCCCATACCACCACCACTATCAGCCCACCCTACCACTACCACCCTCACAGTCCAGCCCTCCACTACCACCACCATACCACTCACAGCCCATACCACCCTCATCTCATCTCACCACCACCATACCACTCACAGCCCATACCACCCTCATCTCACCACTACCACCACCATACCACCCTCATCTCACCACCACCACTACCACCACCATACCACTCACAGCCCATACCACCCTCATCTCACCACTACCACCGCCATACCACCCTCATCTCATCTCACCACCACTACCACTACCATACCACTCACAGCCCATACCACCCTCATCTCACCACTACCACCACCATACCACCCTCATCTCACCACTACCACCACCATACCACCCTCATCTCACCACCACCATACCACTCACAGCCCATACCACCCTCATCTCATCTCACCACCACCACTACCACCACCATACCACTCACAGCCCATACCACCCTCATCTCACCATCACCACCACTACCACCCTCATCTCACCACCACCGTCACCACTACTATCACCATACCACCCTCACAGCACACCTCACCACCACCACCACATCACACTACCACCACTCCACTCCACCCCACTACAATATGTTAAACAATCTCCTCAATCATAGCAACTGAATGTCTTTCAGTTTTATAATTAAATTGATTTACTAATTAATTATTAATTAATGCAAATTTGAACACATCTGTAGTCAGTGTGAGCGAGTGTACATATACATATATATATATATATATATATATATATATATATATATATATATATATATATATATATATATATATGTATGTATATATATATATATATATATATGTATGTATGTATGTATATATATATATATATATATATATATGTATGTATGTATGTATGTATATATATATATATATATATGTATGTATATATATATATATATATATATATATATATGTATATATATATACATATATATATATATATATGTATATATATATATATATATACATACATATATATATATATATATATACATATATATATATATATATATATATATATACATATATATATATATATATATATATATATATACATACATATATATATATATATACATATATATATATATATATATATACATATATATATATATATATATATATATATATATATATATACATACATATATATATATATATATATATATACATACATATATATATATATATATATACATACATATATATATATATATATATAAACATAACAACTCATAATATTATAATTTATAAAATTAAATCAAATTATTTAACACTACAAGTGAAGCCATTCTTTTCCTTTATATATATATATATATATGCACGCTTAAATTTGTTGGTTCACTTTGATGTAATGTTATGAAAGCACTCAACGTTATGCATCTCATTCATCTTTGATGTTGAATCTTGTTGGTGTGGGAACAGAGTTAAATATTATGTTATAGAGTCAAATTACAGGAAGTTAGATAGGTTGAATTCCTTCAAATTTTTTGTTACTGCAAACATTTCAGTGGCCAGGTTATGTGGGATCCTGGCGACATCATCAGGTGTATATTGCATAATAGTTATATAAGCGGTTTTAAGGAGGAAAGAAAACAGAATGAGGTAAAGAGCCCCTACGGTCACTAATGACGATGGGATTTACGCCTAGAAGGTTCCCCTCCACAACCCTGGGCAAGGTTGATTGTTAGAAGACCACCAGTCACCCATGTAGACCAGTCTCAAGGGAAAGGCAATGATCGCTACAGCTTGGCACCAGTGACGTGACAACATATATTTACACTATACAATTGTTGCTACTTCTGGCACAAGGCCATCAAGTACCCAGTATATTACTGGTACTTTATTTTATCAACCCTGTAAGGATGAAAGGCAAAGTTAACCTCGGCGGGATTTGAACTCAGTCCGTAAAGGGATGTAACTCTATGCTGGAAAGCATGGCATCCGACTCTCTACCGATACTGCCAATCCATCGCTCTCACTATATAATATATACACATTATATAGACATTATATATACACTATATATGATGTCGAAGAAAAAGGAAAAACCAATATCGCTTGGCACCAGTGACGTGACAACATACATATACATCATATATATATTATATATACACTATATATATTGTTCAAGAGAAAGGCCAAGGCTGATACAGCTTGGCACCTGTGACATTGCAACTTATTTCTAAAGCTGAGTGTACTGGAGCAGCATGAAATAAAGTGTCTTGCTCAAGGACACAACACATTGCCCCGCCTGGAAAGTCCCACTACTTTTGGCACAAGGCCAGCAATTATATAGTCAACAGTTCGGAAATCACATGCATCACTGACGAGTTTACTCCTTACTCTACCAGTTAGTCTTAGTGTACTTCGACCTGCTTTTTGGTCATGCCTCGAAAGAAGAGATACTCCATTGGCCGAAATACTGCGAAAGCGGCAAGAAAAAGAACAAGGCGGGCAAACGAATCGTCAGTGGAATCTGCTATTCGACGGTCGCAAGATGCTGAACGTACTGCCACCAGAAGAGCACTTGAAACAGACAACCAACAAACCATTTGCCGAACCGTGTCAGCTTTGCAATGTCTATCAACAAATCCCAGGGTCAGACCCTAGCTGTTGCTGGTCTTCTTTTGGAAGTGTCATGTTTTTCACACGGGCAACTATACGTTGGCTGCTCAAGGGTGGGAAGCAAGACAAATCTCTTTGCATATGCCCGACACGGAAGAACAAGGAACATTGTGTACAAGGAGGTGATACAATCATTGTTTAGGTAGATGAGGCAGAAGGGGATATACATGATTGGCTGAAGAAGGACAAGACTGTGTTAGTAGTACGACCAACAGCAGCAAAAACAACAACAAAAAAGAGAGGGAACGCAATTACATGCTTTTGAAAAATCTTAATGGAAAATTATTTGCTAAAGCACAAAATGTAGACACCATCCCCAGGCCGAGGTATTCCGTACTTCTCTGTACTGTTTCAGAAAGGAGGGATAAACATGCCAATCTATGTTTAGAAGCCCGAGCAACGCCGGGCCAGTCTGCTAGTATATATAATATATATAATATACATATGTCACTATATTTGTGGGTATACTCGAGTTAATTTGGTAGTTGGATATAAAATAATTGTGATATGAAGCTTTTGGTAGTATGGTGGTGATGACAATAGTGGTATGATGGTTGTAGTGGTATGAGAGTAGTGGTGGTAGTGGTATGATGGTGGTGGTGGTGGTATGATGGTGGTGGTAGTAGTGGTATGATGTTGGTGTTAGTGGTACGGTGGTGGTGTTAGTGGTATGGTTGTGATGACAATAGTAGTATGGTGGTGGTGGTGGTGGTATGATGGTGGTGGTGTTAGTGGTATGGTGGTGATGACAATAGTAGTATGGTGGTGGTGGTGGTAGTAGTGGTATGATGGTGGTGGTAGTAGTGGTATGGTGGTGGTGGTAGTAGTGGTATGGTGGTGGTGTTAGCGGTATGGTGGTGATGACAATAGTAGTATGGTGGTGGTGGTGGTAGTAGTGGTATGGTGGTGGTAGTAGTGGTTTGGTGGTGGTGACTACAGCCGCATTGTTTTGGGGGGGTGGGGAGGGATCCTATTTTCATCCTTCTCTAATTATTCCATAAACCAATCTATTTAACTTTGATGACGTAATTAGACATTTAATTAAAATATCTACTAATGAATTTCTCTACTATATAGTTGGTGTGTGTGTGGTTGTGTTGGTGTGTGTGTGGTTGTGTTGGTGTGTGTGGTTGTGTTGGTGTGTGTGTGTGGTTGTGTTGGTGTGTGTGTGGTTGTGTTGGTGTGTGTGTGGTTGTGTTGGTGTGTGTGTGGTTGTGTTGGTGTGTGTGGTTGTGTTGGTGTGTGTGTGTGGTTGTGTTGGTGTGTGTGTGGTTGTGTTGGTGTGTGTGTGGTTGTGTTGGTGTGTGTGTGGTTGTGTTGGTGTGTGTGTGGTTGTGTTGGTGTGTGTGTGGTTGTGTTGGTGTGTGTGTGGTTGTGTTGGTGTGTGTGTGGTTGTGTTGGTGTGTGTGTGGTTGTGTTGGTGTGTGTGTGGTTGTGTTGGTGTGTGTGGTTGTGTTGGTGTGTGTGTGTGGTTGTGTTGGTGTGTGTGTGGTTGTGTTGGTGTGTGTGTGGTTGTGTTGGTGTGTGTGTGGTTGTGTTGGTGTGTGTGTGGTTGTGTTGGTGTGTGTGTGGTTGTGTTGGTGTGTGTGTGGTTGTGTTGGTGTGTGTGTGGTTGTGTTGGTGTGTGTGTGGTTGTGTTGGTGTGTGTGTGGTTGTGTTGGTGTGTGTGTGGTTGTGTTGGTGTGTGTGTGGTTGTGTTGGTGTGTGTGTGTGGTTGTGTTGGTGTGTGTGTGGTTGTGTTGGTGTGTGTGTGGTTGTGTTGGTGTGTGTGTGGTTGTGTTGGTGTGTGTGTGGTTGTGTTGGTGTGTGTGTGGTTGTGTTGGTGTGTGTGTGGTTGTGTTGGTGTGTGTGTGGTTGTGTTGGTGTGTGTGGTTGTGTTGGTGTGTGTGTGTGGTTGTGTTGGTGTGTGTGTGGTTGTGTTGGTGTGTGTGTGGTTGTGTTGGTGTGTGTGTGGTTGTGTTGGTGTGTGTGTGTGGTTGTGTTGGTGTGTGTGTGGTTGTGTTGGTGTGTGTGTGGTTGTGTTGGTGTGTGTGTGGTTGTGTTGGTGTGTGTGTGGTTGTGTTGGTGTGTGTGTGGTTGTGTTGGTGTGTGTGTGGTTGTGTTGGTGTGTGTGTGGTTGTGTTGGTGTGTGTGGTGTGTGTGTGTGGTTGTGTTGGTGTGTGTGTGGTTGTGTTGGTGTGTGTGTGGTTGTGTTGGTGTGTGTGTGGTTGTGTTGGTGTGTGTGTGGTTGTGTTGGTGTGTGTGTGGTTGTGTTGGTGTGTGTGTGGTTGTGTTGGTGTGTGTGTGGTTGTGTTGGTGTGTGTGTGGTTGTGTTGGTGTGTGTGTGGTTGTGTTGGTGTGTGTGTGGTTGTGTTGGTGTGTGTGTGGTTGTGTTGGTGTGTGTGGTTGTGTTGGTGTGTGTGTGTGGTTGTGTTGGTGTGTGTGTGGTTGTGTTGGTGTGTGTGTGGTTGTGTTGGTGTGTGTGTGGTTGTGTTGGTGTGTGTGTGGTTGTGTTGGTGTGTGTGTGGTTGTGTTGGTGTGTGTGGTTGTGTTGGTGTGTGTGTGTGGTTGTGTTGGTGTGTGTGTGGTTGTGTTGGTGTGTGTGTGGTTGTGTTGGTGTGTGTGTGGTTGTGTTGGTGTGTGTGTGGTTGTGTTGGTGTGTGTGTGGTTGTGTTGGTGTGTGTGTGGTTGTGTTGGTGTGTGTGTGGTTGTGTTGGTGTGTGTGGTTGTGTTGGTGTGTGTGTGTGGTTGTGTTGGTGTGTGTGTGGTTGTGTTGGTGTGTGTGTGGTTGTGTTGGTGTGTGTGTGGTTGTGTTGGTGTGTGTGTGGTTGTGTTGGTGTGTGTGTGGTTGTGTTGGTGTGTGTGTGGTTGTGTTGGTGTGTGTGGTTGTGTTGGTGTGTGTGTGTGGTTGTGTTGGTGTGTGTGTGGTTGTGTTGGTGTGTGTGTGGTTGTGTTGGTGTGTGTGTGGTTGTGTTGGTGTGTGTGTGGTTGTGTTGGTGTGTGTGTGGTTGTGTTGGTGTGTGTGTGGTTGTGTTGGTGTGTGTGTGGTTGTGTTGGTGTGTGTGGTTGTGTTGGTGTGTGTGTGTGGTTGTGTTGGTGTGTGTGTGGTTGTGTTGGTGTGTGTGTGGTTGTGTTGGTGTGTGTGTGGTTGTGTTGGTGTGTGTGTGGTTGTGTTGGTGTGTGTGTGGTTGTGTTGGTGTGTGTGTGGTTGTGTTGGTGTGTGTGGTTGTGTTGGTGTGTGTGTGTGGTTGTGTTGGTGTGTGTGTGGTTGTGTTGGTGTGTGTGGTTGTGTTGGTGTGTGTGTGGTTGTGTTGGTGTGTGTGTGGTTGTGTTGGTGTGTGTGTGGTTGTGTTGGTGTGTGTGGTTGTGTTGGTGTGTGTGTGGTTGTGTTGGTGTGTGTGTGGTTGTGTTGGTGTGTGTGTGGTTGTGTTGGTGTGTGTGTGGTTGTGTTGGTGTGTGTGTGGTTGTGTTGGTGTGTGTGTGGTTGTGTTGGTGTGTGTGTGGTTGTGTTGGTGTGTGTGTGGTTGTGTTGGTGTGTGTGTGTGGTTGTGTTGGTGTGTGTGTGGTTGTGTTGGTGTGTGTGGTTGTGTGTGTGGTTGTGTTGGTGTGTGTGTGGTTGTGTTGGTGTGTGTGTGTGGTTGTGTTGGTGTGTGTGTGGTTGTGTTGGTGTGTGTGGTTGTGTGTGTGGTTGTGTTGGTGTGTGTGTGGTTGTGTTGGTGTGTGTGGTTGTGTTGGTGTGTGTGTGGTTGTGTTGGTGTGTGTGTGGTTGTGTTGGTGTGTGTGGTTGTGTTGGTGTGTGTGTGTGGTTGTGTTGGTGTGTGTGTGTGGTTGTGTTGGTGTGTGTGTGGTTGTGTTGGTGTGTGTGTGGTTGTGTTGGTGTGTGTGTGGTTGTGTTGGTGTGTGTGGTTGTGTTGGTGTGTGTGGTTGTGTTGGTGTGTGTGTGTGGTTGTGTTGGTGTGTGTGTGGTTGTGTTGGTGTGTGTGTGTGGTTGTGTTGGTGTGTGTGTGGTTGTGTTGGTGTGTGTGTGGTTGTGTTGGTGTGTGTGTGGTTGTGTTGGTGTGTGTGGTTGTGTTGGTGTGTGTGGTTGTGTTGGTGTGTGTGTGTGGTTGTGTTGGTGTGTGTGTGGTTGTGTTGGTGTGTGTGTGGTTGTGTTGGTGTGTGTGTGGTTGTGTTGGTGTGTGTGTGGTTGTGTTGGTGTGTGTGGTTGTGTTGGTGTGTGTGTGTGGTTGTGTTAGTGTGTGTGTGGTTGTGTTGGTGTGTGTGTGGTTGTGTTGGTGTGTGTGGTTGTGTGTGTGGTTGTGTTGGTGTGCGTGTGGTTGTGTTGGTGTGTGTGGTTGTGTTGGTGTGTGTGTGTGTGGTTGTGTTGGTGTGTGTGTGTGTGTGGTTGTGTTGTGTTGGTGTGTGTGTGGTTGTCTTTCTGTGTGTGTGTGTGTGGTTGTGTTGCGTTGGTGTGTGTGTGGTTGTCTTTCTGTGTGTGTGTGTGTGGTTGTGTTGCGTTGGTGTGTGTGTGTGGTTTGTGTTGGTGTGTGTGGTTGTGTTGGTCTGTGTGTGTGGTTGGTGTGTGTGTATGTGTGCATGTATGTATGTGTCTGCCATATGCCTCAGTAGTTAAGAAGTCCACTTCCCACCCACGAGGTCCCAGGTTCAATCCCACAGTGTGATATCTGAGACAAGTGTTATTTACTATAACTTCAGGTCAACCTATGTCTTGTGGGTGGAATTGGGTAGACAGTGACTGTTTGGAAGCCCAACAAGTAGACTGTACCTGTAAGTTCTAATTTTGGCAGAAGGTCACCAATTTAACCCTTTAGCATTTAAACCAGCCATAACCGGCTGCTCATACTGACGTTAAGGTATTGTTCTCAAAATCTCGTAGATTCAATATGTGAGATAAAGCATTTACTGCGACATTACAATAGTAAATATAGAGGAATATAAAGGGTTAAGGGATGGAATAAATGAATTAAATTAACCCCAGTATTTGACAGTTACTTTACTTTATGAACCTTAAAAGGAGGTAAAGTGAAATTGATGTGTGTAGGATTTGAACTCATAAGAAAGGGAGATGGAGTTCCTACATGACTGTTAATCCTCCAACCTTCACAGTTCTCTAGTAATTATAGTAACCCCTCTTCTGACATAGCACTTGAAATGTTAACATTAATGTCTGCCTAGATTAGGGGCCGCTTATATTAGTGGCTACTTATAGTGTTGGCTCCCTATATTAGGAGCTCTATATATATTAGTGGCTTCCAAAATAATTGGCTGCCTATATTAGGGGCTGACTAACCTAGGGTCTGCCTATATCAATGGAGACTGTTATTGGCTCCTTATATTAGGGACTCCATATATTAGGGTCGCTCTGTATTAATAGTTACCTACATTACCAGCTGCTTTTGTTAAAGTGCTCTATATTATGGGGCTGACTAACCTAGTGTCTATATTAGTGACTCCCTATATTAGGGGCTGTCTATATAGTGGGCTGACTAACCTAGGGTCTTCCTATTTTAGTGACAGCTCCGAATATAGTGATATTCGGGGCTGACTAATACAGAACTGCCTATGAGATTCCCTAACTGGGATTAAATTTACCTTTTTGGGAATATATATATATGCAGAAGTTATATTTACTTTGTTGGGAGTCCAACAAATTAAAAAGTTTATAACTGATATAAAGCACTCACATTTTATCTGATGAAAGCACACCAAGACTGCCTTGGTTGCCTTTGAAATATATATAATAAAATAATTATGGTTTTATAAATATAGTTTCCATTTATTAATATATTGTATATATATATATATATATATACATATATATATATATATATATAGAAATGAGGCAAGCATGCTCCGTTGGATGTGCAGTGTAAATGTGCGTCAACGACCCAGCATAAATGTGTTGAGAGAGAAACTGTGTCTGAGAGGGATAGAATGTAGTGTACGGGAGAGGAGACTGAGGTGGTATGGACATGTGATGCGCATGGAGGATAACCGATGGGTGAAGAAGTGCCAGGAAATGCCAGTTGAAGGAAGACGTGGTAGAGGTAGACCACGAAAAACATTGGCGGAGGTGGTGAGAACAGACCTCAGATCGCTGAAACTCACGGTGGAGATGACGAAGGACCGTGTCAAGTGGAGAGATGCTGTGCTGAATAGGACCTGTCCCACCCTTGCAAGCAGGGAAAAGCGGACGTAAAATGATGATGAAGATGATATATATATATATCCAGGGAGTGTAACTTGGAGTTACTGTAAGGTCACCCGGGTGAGCACTCGATGTTTAGGTTCACTTCAGTGTCGAGGTGTAGAGCTAGACAGGGTGTAATATAGTGAAAAGATAACAAGGACAATTGGTTACTCCTTCATTACATTTATCGGTAGGTGACGCGCGTTTCGCCACTGATCAGCTCAAGGTTTGATCTGTATCGATCTGACCTGACTCTGTAACCCGCGGCTCGTCAGACCCTTTGTAACATGTGTGTGTATGTCTGAGTCTCTCTGTGTATGTCTCTATGTGTCTGTCAGTGTGTGTGGCTGTGTCTGTGTCTCTCTGTATATGTCTGTCAGTGTGTGTGTGTCTGTATTTGTGTATGTGTATATGTCTGTGTCTCTCTGTATATGTGTATGTCTGTCAGTGTGTGTATTTGTGTCTCTCTCTGTATGTCTATGTGTCTGTAAGTGTGTGTGTATTTGTGTATGTGTATATGTCTGTCTCTCTGTATATGTGTATGTCTGTGTATGTATGTCAGTGTGTGTGTCTGTGTCTCTCTGTATATGTGTATGTATGTCAGTGTCTGTGTATGTGTATATGTCTGTCAGTGTGTATGTCTGTGTCTCTGTGTGTATGTGTCTATATGTGTATGTGTCTGTGTCTCTCTATATGTGTATGTCTGTATGTGTCTCTCAGTGTGTGTCTCTATGTGTATATGTATGTCTCTCTGTATATGTGTATGTCAGTGTGTATCTGTCTGTATGTGTGTCAGTGTGTGTCTGTCTGTATGTCAGTGTGTGTGTGTGTGTATGTATGTGTGTGTGTGTCAGTGTGTGTGTGTATGTATGTGTGTGTCTGTATGTCAGTGTGTGTATGTCAGTGTGTGTGTGTGTATGTATGTATGTGTCAGTGTGTGTGTGTCTGTGTGTCAGTGTGTGTATGTCTGTATGTCAGTGTGTGTGTGTCAGTGTATGTATGTATGTGTATGTGTGTGTCAGTGTGTGTATGTCTGTGTGTCAGTGTGTGTGTGTATGTGTATGTCAGTGTGTGTGTCAGTGTATGTATGTGTATGTCTGTATGTCAGTGTGTGTATGTATGTGTATGTCAGTGTGTGTGTGTGTATGTCTGTATGTCAGTGTGTGTATGTATGTGTATGTCAGTGTCAGTGTGTGTGTGTGTATTCCATTTATCTCCTGTGTGAGCCCCCCCCCCCTCCTCCCACGCAGTCTATAGTAACTAATTTCTTTTGTTTTCAGATGACATACAAACATATTTCACACTGTACCACCATCACTACCACCACCACCATCACTACTACTACCACTACTATCACTACTACTATCACCACCACCATCACCACCACCACCATCACCACCACCACCACTACCACCACCACTACCACTATCACCACCACTACCACCACCCCTACCACTACCACTATCACCACCACCACCACTACCACCATCACTATCACCGCCACCACCACTATCACCACCACCACCATCACCACCACCACCACCACTACCACCAACACTACCACTATCACCACCACCATCACCATACCATGTGTGATGGGGGTAGGTTTTGTGTTTATGTTACTAACCACATCATCATCATCAGTAGGGGGGGGGGGAAGAGACATTAAATGATGATGTAGACATATTTTCTCTATATTTATTTTCCAAGGGGAACTTTTAAAAATAAACCAGGCTTACCTCCCCTTTATCACTTCTCTTCTTTCACCCTCCCCCCTCCTTTCCAATGAGGCTATTAGCAATATCCTGCTCCACTGTTTATAGCTCTAGTTCATTAGCTTCTATGGAGTGCTTGCCACACATCTCAGAAGTAAGTTGTTTTTCGCTAATTTCCAATAGCCGAAATACGATTCTCGCTAATTTATATTTGTATATATATATATATATATATATATATAAAATAAAGTTAAATAAAAGTCAAATGATTAAAATTTAGCTTCGTTTATTACTGCTATATATATTTCAGTGACAGCCATCTTTGGCTGTGACCTCTTCAGGCAGTTTGAATTAGTATGGTATAGACAAGTACATATGTTGTTTAGGTGTATAATATTGTCAATACTCTGATATGCCCAGTTCCTTGTTGGGTTGTTAATTCACTGAGGAACTGGAGTCATATGACTCCAGTTCCTGAAGTTATCTGAAGATAAATATCAAACTATCATAGTTGCAGTTCTACAGGCTGTGTTAGCTCACGAAACCATTGGTTGCACATGTAATAATCATATATATGAATTATGGTAGATAAATATATGTGTAAAGTGGTCATTTTGGAAGCGTTTACATTGCAGATGAGTAAATCTCTGGGTAAACTGGTCGATCGCTTTCGTCATTTTAAAGAGCAGATCATCCGGTATTAGTGTTAAGTGTTGCTTCTGCTCGGAGAGTGTCTGTATGTGAAGGTGTCGCACAATCTTCTTCATACGAGAGCGATATATGCTCTTGGCGGTGTTTTCCAAGCTTGCTGAACGCAGGCATCCTGGTAGACGGGTTTTTCTTATGGTATTGTTCTTTAGGCAATGTTTTAGGAGATCAATTTAACAGCCAGCTTTGGCCCGTTTCTCTGACAATCTGAAACATACATATGTGTATGATGTATAGATGTGTATGATGTATAGATGTGTATGATGTATAGATGTGTATGATGTATAGATGTGTATATGTGTCCAAATCATTTCAACCTTTCAACTACTTGCCCAGAACTGCAGTCAATTCTTCCTCTATATCTCTTTTTCACTTCCTCTCTCTCACTTTCTATCCTTTTCTGGAAGAAATCTCCTGTGTTCAGACCTGGCGAGGGATGGGGCTCTGTCAGGTTTAAAATGCACACTCCTGTGGCCCTGTGACCCCCATCAGGAGTTATGGGACTTTTAAAAAAGCTGTTCAACAAGGTTCAATTCACTGAATCATAACATTTTTAAAAAATGAGATACAAATCCACCCTTTTGTGTGTGTGTGAGTGAGTGTGTATTTGTCATGTGTCATTAGGGTGGGTGCATGTGTGTGTATGTCTGTCTGTGTGTGCCCCTCCTAGAATATACTATGGTGTTCCTAACATATGTATGTATATGTTTCTATGCACTCACACGTGTACTTCTCTCTGAAATCTTGGTAAAACAATGGAATAATCAACTAATTCACCAGACTTTTTCTTAATCTTTTTCTTTCATTGTTTAACATTGCACTCACATCTACATATATACGTGTGTGTGTGTGAATATATGTATATTGTATGCGTGTGCGTGTGTGTATGTATTTATATGTGTGTGTATATATATATATGTGTGTGTATGTGTCTACATATATATATGTGTGTGTGTGTATGTGTCTACATATATATATATATGTGTGTGTATGTGTCTACATATATATATGTGTGTGTATGTGTCTACATATATATATGTGTGTGTGTGTGTATGTATCTACATATTTATATGTGTGTGTGTGTGTGTGTGTGTGTCTACATATATATATGTGTGTGTGTGTATGTGTCTACATATATATATGTGTGTGTGTATGTCTACATATATATGTGTGTGTGTGTGTATGTGTCTACATATATATATGTGTGTGTGTGTATGTGTCTACATATATATATGTGTATGTGTCTACATATATATATGTGTGTGTGTGTGTATGTGTCTACATATATATATGTGTGTGTGTGTGTATGTGTCTACATATATATGTGTGTGTGTGTATGTGTCTACATATATATATGTGTGTGTGTGTATGTGTCTACATATATATGTGTGTGTGTGTGTGTGTATGTGTCTACATATATATATGTGTGTGTGTATATATGCAATCTGGAAAGGTCAGTAGGTCAAAACATACACATGCACACATGCTCAATAATGTCCATATTTGTGTGTATATTTATGTGTGTGTGTATATATATATATATACGTATGTATGTGTCTTTACATGAGTATATATATACATGTGTATATGTATGTATGTCTTTACATGGGTACATATAAATGTGTATATATGTATGTGTCTTTACATGAGTATATATAAATGTGTATATATATATGTCTTTACATGAGTATATATTCATGTGTATATATGTATGTGTCTTTACATGAGTATATATAAATGTGTATATATATATGTCTTTACATGAGTATATATTCATGTGTATATATATATATATGTCTTTACATGAGTATATATAAATGTATATATATGTGTCTTTACATGAGTATATATTCATGTGTATATATATATATGTGTGTCTTTACATGAGTATATATAAATGTGTATATATATATATGTGTCTTTACATGAGTATATATGCATGTGTATATATGTGTGTGTATGTTTACACGTGTGTATACCCCCATATGTTCATTAATCCCCATGTAAACACCCCACCTCCACCACCATCCCCACCCATTATTCATATCTTTATTTGACAAAAGAGAAAAACTGACTGATGGTGGTGGTGGTGGTGTTGTTTAATATTAGGAAGCATGTGTGGTGTGGTGGGGTGTGGTGGGGTGGTATGATGTCCTTTGATGGTAGGGAACATGTGTGGTGGTGGTGGTGGTGGTGGTGGTGGCAAGGGTGGTGTGGTTTCATGGTAGGGAGTATGTGTGGTGTGGTGTGGTGTGGTGTGGTGTGGTGTGGTGTATGGCTCTGTAGATGCCTGCTTTCCAAACATCAAGGAAGCACCATATCTCCTGTAGAACATATCTCCTCCTCCTTCTCCTCATTGCCCTTCACCCCTCCGCCCTTCACACATTGTCATTTCACCCCACCCCAGAAGCTGTCAACTCTGGTAAAAGTGGAAGCTGGAATCTGTTCTATTAGACTCAGTCATAACATTAAGTGGTCTCTAATGTCACAGATAGCCTTATAGGTTATATGTGTATGTGGCTGTATGTGGCTGTATGTGGCTGTATGTGGCTGTATGTGGCTGTATGTGTCTATATGTGGCTGTATATCTGTGTATGTGGCTGTATATCTGTGTATGTGTCTATATGTCTGTGTATGTGGCTGTATGTCTGTGTATGTGGCTGTATGTATGTGGCTGTATGTGTGTATACATCCTATAGAAGAGTTCCTACCAAGTCCTTTTCTACATATCAAGCATGGCCATTCCCCAGATGGGATCAGAGCCTTGCCCTCTTTCCTACTTACTAAAAGTTTGCTTGTGTTTGTGTGTATATGTATATATATATAGGTATATATACACACACACACACACAAGCAAACTTTATATATATATATATATATATATACATATATATATAATTGTTTCTACTTTTGGCACAAGGCCAGCAATTACTCAGTGCATTACTGGTACTTTATTTATCGACCCCGTAAGGATGAAAGGCAAAGTTAACCTCGGCGGGATTTGAACTCAGATTGTTATATATATATAATAATATTATAATAAAATAACAGGAGGCTGGACTTGTGTAAATCCTTCAAAGGTTTATTATACTATGATCATTTCAATGACCGGGTTCCGTATGAATCCGGTGATATCATCAGGTATTCGAAATATAATAAATGAATATAACAGATAAAATCCATGGGGCTGAAAATCATAGACCCGAGGACGACCGACCATCTAGCATCTTCCACTTTAGCCGGTCGCCCTCATATATATATATATATAATCATTTTACGTCCGCTTTACCCTGCTTGCAAGGGTGGGACGGGAACTGATTCTGGCTTGATTTCTACAGCTGGATGCCCTTCCTAACACCAACCTCATTTACAGTGAGTGCTGGGTGCTTTTTTGCCGTGGCACCTCCACCACCACTTTGCAGTGGAATGATAGGGACCCCAGTCCCTATCATCTCATTTCTACAGCTGAGTAAACTGTATATATATATATATATATAGGAACAAGTAGGACCCCGACGGCTGAGCTCAAGCCGTTTCGACGGCTAATTCTGGACTATATATATAAAGTTTGCTTGTGTGTATATACCTATATATATATATATATATATATATATACACACACACACATATATATATATATATATTATTAGTACAGGGCATTGTATTGCCAGTATTGGTAGAGGGCCGGAAAGCCATGCTTTGCAGCATAGTTACGGCCCTTTATGGTTTGAGTTCAAATCCCGCTGAGGTTAACTTTGCCTTTCATCCTTACGGGGTCAATAAAATAAAGTACCAGTAATGCACTGGGGAAATTGCTGGCCTTGTGCCAAAAGCAGAAACAATTATTACTACAGATTAAAGTGAAGGTATTGTTCTTAAAATAAATATCAAAATCTCACAGATTCAATGTTATGTGAGTTATGTGAGGTAAAGACTTTACTGTGAAAATACAATAGTATATATAGAGTAATGTGAATATTATGTGAGATATTATGTGAGGTAAAGACTTTACTGTGAAAATACAATAGTATATATAGACTAATGTAAATGTTATGTGAGATATGTGAGGTAAAGACTTTACTGTGAAAATACAATAGTATATATAGACTAATGTAAATATTATGTGAGATATGTGAGGTAAAGACTTTACTGTGAAAATACAATAGTATATATAGACTAATGTAAATGTTATGTGAGATATGTGAGGTAAAGACTTTACTGTGAAAATACAATAGTATATATAGACTAATGTAAATATTATGTGAGATATGTGAGGTAAAGACTTTACTGTGAAAATACAATAGTATATATAGACTAATGTAAATGTTATGTGAGATATGTGAGGTAAAGACTTTACTGTGAAAATACAATAGTATATATAGAGTAATGTGAATATTATGTGAGGTAAAGACTTTACTGTGAAAATACAATAGTATATATAGACTAATGTAAATGTTATGTGAGATATGTGAGGTAAAGACTTTACTGTGAAAATACAATAGTATATATAGACTAATGTAAATATTATGTGAGATATGTGAGGTAAAGACTTTACTGTGAAAATACAATAGTATATATAGACTAATGTGAATAGTAAAGGGTTAAGGTTGTTCACCCTATTTTATAAACTAATTTATTGCATCTCTCTGCATGAGTACATCACTCTGTGTATTAACTTTATCCCTTCTATGCTTTGTAAAAATCCCACAGATCAGCTACATACATCGTTATATATATATATATATATATATATATATATATAAATATATATATAAATATATATATATTCCTAACGATTGACTTTCGTCAAATAGGACCGAGGAAACAGTGTTTCCATTGGTCTTTCCAATTGCTAATACTATCTATCGGTCGCAACTCCAGGTAGAAGGAGCAACGTGAAATAAAGCGTCTTGCTCAAGGACATAACGCATCGCCTGGTCCAGGAATCGAACTCACAACCTCACGACTGCGAATCCAGTTCTCTAACCACTCAGCCACACGCCATATATATATATATATATATATATATATATATATATATACATACACAAATATATATATATATAGTCCTGTAGAATCTCATCTATATTAAAACTTTTATACTCTGCAATGTATTGAGTACCTTACTTACTGTGGTTACCTCCGATTCAACCCGGAATAACGTATATATATATATATATAATGTATGTGTGTGTTTCTATATATATATGTCTGTGTCTGCGTGATTGTGTGTGTGTTTCTATGTGTGTTTGTTTGTAGCCAACTGACTTGTCTAACCCCAGAACGTGACAACATAGCTAACCCATGCAAGCATAAAATAGATGTAAAACATAATGATAATGATGATGATGATGATGTAGGCACATGAAAATGATGATAATGATTAAAAGTGTCTGGCCAGTGACCTACAGTGAAGATGATGATGATGATGGCAACAACAACAACAACAATAATAAATATGTATATTAATTACTTAATATTGCTAGTATTTCTGACTGTGTGGAGGTATTAACTGAATTAGAGAGATTAGGATGGCTTAAATCACCATATCATTGGTGTATTGCCATACATATATACACATATACACACATATACACATATATACACATATACACCATATCATTGGTGTATTGCCATACACATATACACATATACACACATATACACATATATACACATATACACACATATACACATATATACACATATACACCATATCATTGGTGTATTGCCATACACATATATACACATATACACATATACACCATATCATTGGTGTATTGCCATACACATATATACACATATACACATATACACCATATCATTGGTGTATTGCCATACATATATACACATATACACACATATACACATATATACACATATACACACATATACACATATATACACATATACACCATATCATTGGTGTATTGCCATACACATATATACACATATACACATATACACCATATCATTGGTGTATTGCCATACACATATATACACATATACACATATACACCATATCATTGGTGTATTGCCATACATATATACACATATACACACATATACACATATATACACATATACACCATATCATTGGTGTATTGCCATACATATATACACATATACACACATATACACATATATACACATATACACCATATCATTGGTGTATTGCCATACACATATATACACATATACACATATACACCATATCATTGGTGTATTGCCATACACATATATACATATATACACATATACACACATATACACATATATACACATATACACCATATCATTGGTGTATTGCCATACACATATATACATATATACACATATACACACATATACACATATATACACATATACACCATATCATTGGTGTATTGCCATACACACATATACACATATACACCATATCATTGGTGTATTGCCATACACATATATACACATATACACATATACACCATATCATTGGTGTATTGCCATACACATATATACACATATACACCATATCATTGGTGTATTGTCATACACACATATACACATATACACCATATCATTGGTGTATTGCCATACACATATATACACATATACACCATATCATTGGTGTATTGCCATACACACATATACACATATACACCATATCATTGGTGTATTGCCATACACACATATACACATATACACAATATCATTGGTGTATTGCCATACACACATATACACATATACACCATATCATTGGTTTATTGCCACACACATATATACACATATACACATATACACATATACACCATATCATTGATGTATTGCCATACACATATATACACATATACACAATATCATTGGGTTCCTGCCATACACACACACACACTCCCACATATATATATATATATACACACACACACACTCCCACATATATATATATATATACACACACAATATCATTGGGTTTCTGTCATTCACACAAACTCACACACACACACACACACATACACACACACACACACACACACACACACACACACACACACACACATATATATACACACACATACACACATATATATATAGTATGAGTAGAAATCCACTCACTCAGACACAGCCTTATTTCTATAGAATTATTTCTATAGAATTATTTCTATTTAATTCCACCATAGAGAGGGGATACAGTTTCTCCCTCTCTCACATGTCAAAACATACAGAACTACATATAGACATGAATATAGTACATATAGTGTTAGGGTTGGTAATCCAGAGTTGGGTTAAAGTGGTGTTAGCCCAGTGTTAGGTTAAAGTGTTGTTAGCCCAGAGTTAGGTTAAAGTGTTGTTAGCCCAGAGTTAGGTTAAAGTGTTGTTAGCTCAGTGTTGGGTTAAAGTGTCGTTAGCCCAGTGTTGGGTTAAAGTGTTGTTAGCCCAGTGTTGGGTTAAAGTATTGTTAGCCCAGAGTTAGGTTAAAGTGTTGTTAGCCCAGTGTTGGGTTAAAGTGGTGTTAGCCCAGTGTTGGGTTAAAGTGTTGTTAGCCCAGTGTTGGGTTAAAGTATTGTTAGCTCAGTGTTAGATTAAAGTGTTGTTAGCTCAGCGTTGGGTTAAAGTGTTGTTAGCCCAGTGTTGGGTTAAAGTGTTGTTAGCCCAGTGTTGGGTTAAAGTGTTGTTAGCTCAGCGTTGGGTTAAAGTGTTGTTAGCCCAGTGTTAGATTAAAGTGTTGTTAGCCCAGCGTTGGGTTAAAGTATTGTTAGCTCAGTGTATGGTTATAGTGTTGTTAGCCCAGTGTTGGGTTAAAGTATTGTTAGCTTAGTACTGGGTTATGGTGTTGTTAACCCAGTGTTAGATTTGTTAGCCCAGTGTTAGGTTAAAGT
>OZ024763.1:12138092-12140592 GCA_964016885.1 Eledone cirrhosa
CCTACCACTACAGTACCACCACTACACTCCTACCACTACAGTACCACTACTTCACTCCTACCACTACAGTACCACCACTACACTCCTACCACTACAGTACCACCACTACACTCCTACCACTACAGTACCACTACTACACTCCTACCACCACAGTGCCACCACTACTACACTCCTACCACTACAGTACCACCACTACACTCCTACCACTACAGTACCACCACTACACTCCTACCACTACAGAACCACCACTACACTCCTACCACTACAGTACCACCACTACACTCCTACCACCACAGTACCACCACTACACTCCTACCACCACAGTACCACCACTACACTCCTACCACCACAGTACCACCACTACACTCCTACCACTACAGTACCACTACTTCACTCCTACCACTACAGTACCACCACTACTACACTCCTACCACCACAGTACCACCACTACACTCCTACCACCACAGTACCACCACTACACTCCTACCACTACAGTACCACTACTTCACTCCTACCACTACAGTACCACCACTACTACACTCCTACCACCACAGTACCACTATTTCACTCCTACCACTATAGTACCACCACTACACTCCTACCACAATAGTACCACTATTTCACTCCTACCACTATAGTACCACTACTACACTCCTACCACAATAGTACCACTATTTCACTCCTACCACTATAGTACCACCACTACACTCCTACCACAATAGTACCACTATTTCACTCCTACCACTATAGTACCACTACTACACTCCTACCACAATAGTACCACTATTTCACTCCTACCACTATAGTACCACCACTACACTCCTACCACCACAGTACCACCACTACACTCCTACCACTACAGTACCACCACTACTACACTCCTACCACAATAGTACCACTATTTCACTCCTACCACTATAGTACCACTACTACACTCCTACCACCACAGTACCACCACTACACTCCTACCACCACAGTACCACCACTACACTCCTACCACCACAGTACCACCACTACACTCCTACCACCACAGTACCACCACTACACTCCTACCACCACAGTACCACCACTACACTCCTACCACCACAGTACCACCACTACACTCCTACCACCACAGTACCACCACTACACTCCTACCACCACAGTACCACCACTACACTCCTACCACCACAGTACCACCACTACACTCCTACCACCACAGTACCACCACTACACTCCTACCACCACAGTACCACCACTACACTCCTACCACCACAGTACCACCACTACACTCCTACCACCACAGTACCACCACTACACTCCTACCACTACAGTACCACCACTACACTCCTACCACCACAGTACCACCACTACACTCCTACCACCACAGTACCACCACTACACTCCTACCACCACAGTACCACCACTACACTCCTACCATTAAGTATGTCCATTTGATAAAATATATCCACCATTTCCTCTCCCAATCAGCATAATCAACCACACAAAAACCAATTAAACAAGGCTATAAGATTAAAAGGCACCTATGAAGAAATAATAGATAAATAAACGACAGCCATCTATTCGCGATCAACAGCTATATAATATTTACCCAGAATTTCTAATAGCACGTGGAAATCGATTAAATATACCGTCAACCATACACAATTAGGTATAAAATCAAAGTTAGAAGAAAAAAATATGTATATAAACATACCAAAATTATGTTTCTACCCCATGAAGTTTCATTTGCTTTTTGGAAATATCCGATCAAGGATAAATTCACGAGTTTCGAAATCATCAGGAAACAAACTCACTTGGATGAAGATTGTTTTCTTAAATGATCCTCGCCAGAAACGAATTCAAAATGGCTATATATATATATTATATTATATATATATATTATATTATATATATATTATATTATATATATATTATATTATATATATATTATATTATATTATATAACCAAATATTAATATGGTTCATTGATTATTCAATCAATATAGTTTTACAATAGATTAAAAGCACTCTACAAGAAAGTTTTCTGGAGTTATTATTATTCAGAATAATAATAAATTTATTATTATTCTGAATATTATATTATATATATATATATTATATTATATATATATATATATTATATATATATATCATATTATATATATATTATATTATACATATATTATATATAAATATATTATATTATATATATTTATATCATATGATATATAAATATATTATATTATAGTAATAATAATAAAATTGAAGACTAAAATCCAAAGAGGGCTCGATAAGGAAAATATATATCAAATATATAAGAACCGTAGAGCAAATATTTATTAAAATATTTTAATAAATATATATTATATTATATATATATTATATTATATTATATTATATATAAATATATTATATTATATGTGAAAAAATGGGGAGAAGAATACTGCAGGTTGCACATGGATAACATGTTATAAAATGAGTCCCTCATCAGTGATTTGCCAACGATCATAGATATTTC
>OZ024763.1:12143092-12148092 GCA_964016885.1 Eledone cirrhosa
ACAGGAACTGATTCTGGCTTGATTTCTTCAGCTGGATGCCCTTCCTAACACCAACCTCATTTACAGTGAGTGCTGGGTGCTTTTTTGCCGTGGCACCCCCACGACCACTTTGCAGTGGAATGATAGGGACCTCAGTCCCTATCATCTCATTTCTATAGCTGAGTAAACTGGAGCAATGTGAAATAAAGTGTCTTGCTCAAGGAAACAACACATCACCCGGTCTGAGAATTGAACTCACAACCTTTCGATTGCAAGCCCAATGCTCTAACCACTAAGCCATGCACCTTTATAGGTAAAAATACAGTGCTGGGGAGGGGCACAATTTCACTGCTTGCCATAGGGGCTATTTTCCCTAGTTAGGTCTCTACCTCTATGTATTTCTGGTTCATATCCCACAGGGAATTGAAAGATGACCAAATACCAGAGACTGACTGACCTCTGGTGTCTTTAGTCCATGGACTGTGACAGAGAAATGGCAGATGACCAAATTCCAGGGACTGACTGACCTCTAGTGTGTTCACTGACCTCTAGTGTCCCTAGCCTGAAGATACTGCTTTGATGTTTTTATCATCTTAACTGAGGGACACATCTGAGTTATACCGTCCAACAGAGGGTGTAGAATTTGTCCCCTTGTTATTTTTTTAATCTTATTTTTAACCCTTTTTGACACTAGACTGATACAAAACTGTTGATTTTAATGTGTTTAAAACCATCATAATTTTATGTAAGCACCTTTGTTAAGTTATGTTCCCCAAACCACCAGATTAATGATGTGAAATACACTATGATATTAAAATAAATTTGAAAATAATCAAGAATTTGGAGAAATTTCTTGCCATTCTCAGTTCAAATCCCGCCGAGGTTAACTTTGCCTTTCATCCTTATGGGGGCGATAAAATAAAGTACCAGTAATACACTGGATATTTGCTGGCCTTGTGCCTAAAGTAGAAACAATTATTTATCTTGTGTTTGGAACATCCAAACCAGAAGGTAAATAAGAAAGTTATATTACTAAATCCCTCCAAATTGATTATTTTAACATAATTATTTAAAAACCACAGGCAATATACTTCATTAGAAAGATAGTAACAAAAGGTTTAAGGTGTTTATATTTATTTAAAAACCTTCCATCATAATTTTATTTAAGAGCCTTTGTTAAGTTATGTTCCAAACGCCAGTTTAATAATGTGAAAGTTATGTTACTAAAAACAAATGAAAAAAGAAAAAAAGAATTTTAGATTGAGAAGAAAAAATCGAATGTAAAATAAGAAAATATATTTTTAAAAAAACAACAGAAAAGGAAGCGAAAGCAAGGGCTCTAGGGTAAGAAGAATGGGAGGGGTGAGGGTGATGGGCTGAAGCCCTAGGGTGCAGCGGTAATGGGACTGTGCCCCACAGACAAGACCACAAAAGCATTACTGTGGACTATGGCAAGCGAGACCCGCTGCAACAGTCACCCCAACTCCCCGGGTTCCTTCCTCAGATGGACTGCTGACGTTCCGATCTTGCGGAGGAGCTCGACAATACGGGGTCCAAGTACGCCTGAGGTCTCAACAGCGAACGATGCGAAGAGAAAGCTGCCGGACAATCCCCCGTATTTGTTTATCTTCCTTTCCTCTGCATAGCAGGCCACGGTACCAGGGTTTCTGGCCAAAGCCACTATTGATTAGTTACAAAAATTATTTTAAATCCGATAGACCAGGCATGTCAAACCGAGGGTCCTGCAAGGACCACATGGGTCATATGTGTTGTCTGAGGGCCACATGGGTCACATGTGTTGTCTGAGGGCCACATGGGGCACATGTGTTGTCTGAGGACCACATGGGGCACATGTGTTGTCTGAGGGCCACATGGGTCACATGTGTTGTCTGAGGACCACATGGGTCACATGTGTTGACTGAGAGCCACATGCGTCTCATATCACATATGTCTTGTCTGAGGGCCACATGGGTCACATGTGTTGTCTGTGGGCCACATGGGGCACATGTGTTGTCTGAGGACCACATGGGGCACATGTGTTGTCTGAGGGCCACATGGGTCACATGTGTTGTCTGAGGACCACATGGGTCACATGTGTTGACTGAGAGCCACATGCGTCTCATATCACATATGTCTTGTCTGAGGGCCACATGGGTCACATGTGTTGTCTGTGGGCCACATGGGTCACATGTGTTGTCTGAGGGCCACATGGGTCACATGTGTTGTCTGAGGGTCACATGTGTTGTCTGAGGACCACATGGGTCACATGTGTTGACTGAGAGCCACATGCGTCTCATATCACATATGTCTTGTCTGAGGGCCACATGGGTCACATGTGTTGTCTGAGGGCCACATGGGTCACATGTGTTGTCCGAGGGCCACACGCGCCACACGTGTTGTTTGAGGGCCACACATGACAACTAATTGCACACATTACAACTGATTTTCCGAAGATAAAACATGCTCGCGCTGTAAAAACCTTTGTGTGGGCCGGAAGTGTACTTTACCTGTAAAGGGCCACATGTTTGACATGCTGCCATAGACAGTATCTTATTAGGAATATGGTAACGAAAGAGTTAATTGGGTTTCACAAATTCTTAATAATTGTTTCTACTTTTGGCACAAGGCCAGCAATTACCCCCGTACATTACTGGTACTTTATTTTATCGACCCCGTAAGGATGAAAGGTAAAGTTAACCTCGGCAGGATTTGAACCCAGGACGTAAAGGGCCATAACTCTGTGCTGCAAAGCATGGTGTCTGACACTCTCCTGACACTGCCAATCCACCAAAATTCTTAATATAATTTTCACAGAAATCTGTAAGTTTATTTCTCTCTCCATCTCTCTCCCCCTGGGGGCGGGGATGACGACAAGACAGACAGACAGACTGCTGTGAATATAATATAGTTAGTGTTAACTGGCTGACACACAGCATCAAGTTTTATGTTTTATGCTGACTTAATCACTATATTACCACCACCACCATCAACAACAACAACACACTGTTTTATACACTGCCACCATCTCTCTCTATTTCTCCCCTACACATCCACCACTTCTCTATCTCTCCCCTACACATCCACCACTTCTCTATCTCTCTCTCTCTCTCTCTCTCTATCTATCTATCTATCTATCTCTCTCTCTCTCTCTCTATCTATCTATCTCTCTCACCTACCACTAAATGTTCCCATTAAATACATCACCAATTGCTACTCTATACTACCCAAGCCCTGCTGTGTTTGGCTGTGTACCTCTGTCTTATCAACATCACCTCTCTACCTCACATCTGTTTATATATAATTGTTTCTACTTTTGGCACAAGGCCAGCAATCACCCAGTGTATTACTGGTACTTTATTTTATCGACCCCGTAAGGATGAAAGGCAAAGTTAACATCGGCGGGATTTGAACTCAGATCATAATCATAAAGGGAGGTAACTCTATGCTTCAAAGCATGGTGTCCGACCCTCTACCGATACTGCCAATCCACCAATATAATATTACCAACCCAGTCAACCCACCCCTACCATTCTAAACTTATCACACCTACCAGCCCATCCAAACCAACAATGCCAGACCAGTAGCATTAACAACCCAGTCATCCGCCTTCCCACTCCACCCCAACCAGTTATCCTCCTTCTCACCCCCAACAGTCACCCACCCTTCCAACTAGTTAGTCACTTCAGTCAACCCTACCCCTTAACCAGTCACCTTCTTTCCCAACCGGCTAGTTATCTCACCTAACCTTTATCCTCAGCAGCCATAACCACACAGCTATTGCCAAACTACCCTGTCATTGCCCTCAACCCAACCTCAGCCCACCCAACCTGTCAGAAGACCAACCATAGCCCACTCGACCGTAGCCCTCAACCCAACCTCAGCCCTCAACCCAACCTCAGCTCACCCACCCTCAGCCCTCAACCCAATCTCAGACCAACCATAACCCACCCAATCATAGCCCTCAACCCAACCTCAGCCCACCCAACCATAGCCCTCAACCCAACCTCAGCCCACCCAACCACATACCACCCTCACCACATCCCACCCAACCTGTCATAAGACCAACCAACCATTTAATCTGACATCATACAAGATGCAGTACATAATTTATCACAGTTTTATTGCATCTGTCATCTGGTCTCTCTAGCTTGTAGCACTTAATGCATCAACAGCTACCACCAGCACCACCACAACAACAGCTACCACCAGCACCACCACCACAACAGCTACTACCACCACCACAACAGCTACTACCACCACCACAACAGCTACTACCACCACCACAACAGCTACCACTAGCACCACCACCACCACAACAGCTACTACCACCACCACAACAGCTACTACCACCACCACAACAGCTACTACCACCACCCCCACCACAACAGCTACTACCACCACCACAACAGCTACTACCACCACCCCCACCACAACAGCTACTACTACCACCACTACCACCACCACAACAGCTACTACCACCACCACAACAGCTACTACCACCACCACAACAGCTACCACCACCACCACAACTGCTACCAAAACCACCACAACAGCTACTACCACCACCACAACAGCTACTACCACCACCACAACAGCTACTACCACCACCACAACAGCTACCACCACCACCACCACAACTGCTACCAAAACCACCACAACAGCTACTACCACCACCACCACCACCACCACCACAACAGCTACTACCACCACAAAAGCTACCATTACCACCACCACAACAGCTACCACCACCATAACATTACAATATTTACACCACAGTACCACTACTACACTCCTACCACTACTACAACAGTAGTTTACTCAGCTGTAGAAATGAGATGATAGGGACTGGGGTCCCTATCATTCCACTATAAAGTGGTCGTGGAGGCGCCACGGCAAAAAAAATCACCCAGCACTCACTGTAAATGAGGTTGGTGTTAGGAAGGGCATCCAGCTGTAGAAATCAAGCCAGAATCAGTTCCCTATGAGCAAGAGAAGGTCAGCCCACTGGACACTGCCCACAA
>OZ024763.1:12155592-12158092 GCA_964016885.1 Eledone cirrhosa
CCACTCTATTCCTCCTTCTCCTCTGCCAATCAACTAAGTTTAGTCAGTCCCTCAATGTGGTGGCCACTACAGTCATAATCACTAGTCACACCCCTCTCTCTCCTATAATCAGTAGCCCCACCCCTAACATAGTAATACACACACAACAACAACCTAATATGCACACAACATAGTAACACACACAACACCATAACAAGACACACAGCATACTCTTACATACAACACCCTGACATACACACAACACCCTAACATACACAACACCATAACAAGACACAGCATACTCTTACACACAACACCCTGACATACACACAACACCCTAACATACACACAACAGCCTAACAAGACAGCATACTCTTGCACACAACACCCTAACACACACAACACCCTAACACACACAACACCCTAACAAGACACAGCATACTCTTACACACAACACCATAACAAGACAGCATACTCTTACACACAACACCCTAACACACACAACACCCTAACAAGACACAGCACACTCATACACACAACACCCTAACAAGACACAGCACACTCATACACACAACACCCTAACACACACAACACCCTAACAAGACACAGCATACTCTTACACACAACACCCTAACACACACAACACCCTAACTGTTTTACTCTCCCCAAACAGATGTAAGACTTGCTAACTCTCTCTGCCATAAATCTCCCTTAACACAGCAACTATTAAGTTAATATTTTATTATCTTTCTTAGTGGTTGTTAGTGTTTATGTTGGGGGGGGGGGGGACCCTCCCCCCTCATGTATTAGTGGTTGTTATTGTTTTTTGTTAGGGGTGGTGGCTGTGGGTATCGAGAATTGAGAGATCACAGCTCCAATACTATGGGCTTGTGGTTAGAATGGCTGAGGAGATGAGAGAGAGACACTCCAGGTAGAGCCGCTACTTCTCCGAATTGAGAGATCACAGCTCTGAAGGGTCTTTTATGTAACATTACTGGACAGTGCATAACTCGGAGATCAGAGAGTTGCTCCAGGTAGAGCCGCTACTTCTCCGATACTATGGACATGTAGCTAGAATGACTCGGGAAAGAATCGCTGGAAAGATTTTACGGGTGAAACCAACAGGTAGGAGACTCGGTTGTAGACCCCGAGCAAGATGGTTGGATAACATCCATGGGCTTGACTGGTCTCACTTGGGGGACCCAGCCGGATCAGTTGGAGATGGTTGCTTCTGACAGGACCCGCTACAATAAAACTCACCTCCTACATATATATATATATATATATATATATATATATATATATATATAGGAACGAGTAGGACCCCGACGGCTGAGCTCAAGCCGTTTCGACGGCTAATTCTGGACTCGAAACAGCTTGAGCTCAGCCGTCGGGGTCCTACTCGTTCCTATATATATATATATATATATATATATATATATATATATATATATATATATATATATATATGTAGGAGGTGAGTTTTATTGTAGCACAATAAAGCAATGCAAATATCGGATAAGTAGCACTCAACAGTTATGATATTTGTTTATGAAATGCGCACAATAAAATACATGGAACTCTTTTAACCATCTTTTGATTTTATATTATATATATATATATATATATATATATATATATATATATATATATATATATATATATATATATATATACATGCACAATCTGGGGAGATGGCCATAACTGGACCTTGAAACCTAAGGTAGTGAGTGCTTGGTCTGTGTATGAACATAAATAAATATCAGCTCTCACACACAAGATCAAGCACTGTTTTATATATATGTATGTTTATATATATGTATACGTGCACTTACACATTTAATAATGTGTGTGTGTGTGTGTGCATCCTTTTAACTTAATTTGACAAACAAGAGATTGATAAATAAGAACTACACTTTAATCAATGAGGTGCTGCCCCAGCATGGCCACAGACTGAAAGACACCAGTAAAAGTGTGAAAGAATCTATATGCAATTAGGCTGCAAATGATGTGTTGCCAACATCATTGCTTCACCTCCCACACCTCCCCTCTACTCCCTCCACCATCACTATGACTGCTGCTGCCACCTACAATATATAATGATGATAAATGAGCCATCATATCGCAGCTAACTCTCTCTCTCTCTCTCTCTCTCTCTCTCTCTCTCTCTCTCTCTCTCTCTCTCTCTCTCTCTGTGATTTATGGCAATAAATTATATCTTTCATTTAACACACTTTGGCCTTCTCATACATTCATCTGAGTTAGCTGATATGTATACATATGTATATATACATATATATATATATATACACACAGGGTGTGTATACAGTTTTGAGACACTGTGTGTGTGTATTTATATATGTATATATATATGTATATATATATATATATATATATATATATGTATATATGTATATATATATATATGCATATATGTATATATATATATATGTATATGTATATATATATATGTGTATATATATATATATATATATATATAAAATTATAAGTTTGAAGAATA
>OZ024763.1:12163092-12178092 GCA_964016885.1 Eledone cirrhosa
TTCATCATTTCATTTAACGTCCACTTTTTCCCTGCTTGCAAGGGTGGGACGGGAACTGATTCTGGCTTGATTTCTACAGCTGGATGCCCTTCCTAACACCAACCTCATTTACAGTGAGTGCTGGGTGCTTTTTTGCCGTGGCACCTCCACGACCACTTTGCAGTGGAATGATATGGACCCCAGTCCCTATCATCTCATTTCTACAGCTGAGTAAACTGGAGCAATGTGAAATGAAGTGTCTTGCTCAAGGAAACAACACATCACCCGGTCTGAGAATTGAACTCACAACCTTTCGATTGCAAGGCCAATGCTCTAACCACTAAGCCATGTGCCTCCATATATATATATATATATATATACACACATACATATATATATATATATATATATATATATATATATATACATATATATATACATATATATATATATATCGAGAGAGAGAGAAAGAGAATATAAGGTATAAATGAAAGTTGTGGCTGCAATAGGTCAGATAAGAATCAAATTGTTTGAAGCAGTCACAAAGCACTCAATGGTGCGAAAAGTTAATAAATTTCTCAACCATAGTTAACATACTCACACACACATATATATATTTACACACACATATATATATATATATATATTTATATTTACACACACACATATATATATATTTACACACACTCATGCATATAAGCTGTATTTCTTTGTGTGACATACAACTTACCCTTGTTTCTAAAACTAAAACATTTATATACTTGTGTATAATATGATGTTGGAGTTGAGCCCTGTGTATAATATGATGTTGGAGTTGAACCTTGTGTATAATATGATGTTGGAGTTGAGTCTTGTGTATAATATGATGTTGGAGTTGAGCCTTGTGTATAATATGATGTTGGAGTTGAGCCTTGTGTATAATATGATGTTGGAGTTGAGTCTTGTGTATAATATGATGTTGGAGTTGAGCCTTGTGTATAATATGATGTTGGAGTTGAGTCTTGTGTATAATATGATGTTGGAGTTGAGTCTTGTGTATAATGTGATGTTGGAGTTGAGCCTTGTGTATAATGTGATGTTGGAGTTGAGCCTTGTGTATAATGTGATGTTGGAGTTGAGCCTTGTGTATAATGTGATGTTGGAGTTGAGCCTTGTGTATAATGTGATGTTGGAGTTGAGCCTTGTGTATAATGTGATGTTGGAGTTGAGCCTTGTGTATAATATGATGTTGGAGTTGAGCCTTGTGTATAATATGATGTTGGAGTTGAGCCTTGTGTATAATATGATGTTGGAGTTGAGCCTTGCTTGTATAAATTGTTTGTCAACTTCTACCATGATATCCATTGAAATCTCCATCACACACACATCTATATAGAAATTTGAGTGACTTTGGTCTGTCATACAATGCATGTGTATGTGTGAATGTATGTGTGTAAGAGGAAGGAAGGGGATAGTGAAAAACTAGAGCAAAACAGTGGCTGGCATTCCATTTGCTACACTATGTCTGTGTGTGTGTGTGTGTGTGTGTGTTTGTATACACTATGTCTGTGTCTGTGTGAATGTATATGTATTTGTGTGAATGTTTGTCTCTGAGTGTGTAATTTTGTAAGTGTGTGTGTCTGTCTGTGTTTATATTTACATACTCATACACACGTGAGCGTGTTGAAAACAGTTCTAGTATCACATTTCACTACAATATTCAGTTTCTTGTGACATTAAAGAAAGTAAAACAAGCTGATGATTAGTAGTTTCTCTAGAAGTGGCCATTATCTGACTGTTTTAGAACATATTTGAGACAAATGATGTCTAATTAATTACATTGATCCCCAAATAACAAATATTGACCATATATCAATCACCATTTGTAAACAATTTACTATCTTACCATTTCAAATGACTATTTTTTACTTTAGTGATAATGTTTGGCTTAGTGAGATTGGTAGATTCCTGAACCAGGTGGTGTGTTGTCTTTAAGCAAGACACTTTATTTCATGTTGCTCCAGTTTACTATCATCATCACCATCAGCACTGATTAACGTCTATCTTCCACGCTAGCATGGGTTAGACGGGTTTGTCCCAATTAGAAGCAAGTTGGGTCAGGTGGCTGTATCTCGCTCATATAGGAGAGTTTCTGGATGGTTTTCTATGGCTGGATGCCCTGCCTAACTCCAGATAAGTTGTAGAAATAATTTGCAGGGAATCCCTGTAGAGGGAAGCTGCAGCAGAGGTAGACCAAGGAAGACCTGGGCAGAGGGGCTGGCAGCTGACCTCAAATCCCTGAAACTCACAGAGATGATGAAGGAACACAACACACTCTCATGCACAATAATAACTGAACCCACATTAATTACTGGTACAGAGATGATGGATGACATCAGCTGTAGCCTTCTTATTACATGGCTTAGTGGTTAGAGCATTGGCCTTGCAATCAAAAGGTTGTGAGTTCAATTCTCAGACCGGGTGATGTGTTGTTTCCTTGAGCAAGACACTTTATTTCACATTGCTCCAGTTTACTCAGCTGTAGAAATGAGATGATAGGGACTGGGGTCCCTATCATTCCGCTGCAAAGTGGTCGTGGAGGTACCACGGCAAAAAAGCAGCCAGCACTCACTGTAAATGAGGTTGGTGTTAGGAAGGGCATCCAGCTGTAGAGATCAAGCCAGAATCAGTTCCCGTCCCACCCTTGCAAGCAGGGAAAAGCGGACGTAAAATGATGATGATATATATATATATACATACACACATATACACATATATATGTATACATACATCCATATATAGAGGCATTTACTAACATTATGAATTATTTCATTATGCGGTGGTTTGGCAGTATCGGTAGAGCGTCAGACGCCATGCTTTTCAGCATAGAGTTATGGCCCTTTACGTTCTGAGTTCAAATCTCGCTGAGGTTAACTTTGCCATTCATCGTTACGGGGTCAATAAAATAAAGTACCAGTAATGCACTAGGGTAATTGTTAGCCTTGTGCCAACAGTAGAAACAATTATTATTACAGTGTAACTTAACAAGTGGTTCTTATATAAAATCGTGTTGGGATGTTTTTATTTAGATAGGAACTCTTTAAAATGAGTGGTTTTGTTTGATAGAACCATAAGCAGTTATTGGTGAATTGGTATCAAAAGGGTTTCCTGTCCATCATTGACTTTTCTTTTTATTCAAAACAAGAGTGTGTTTTATTTTGTATTTTATAATACATTGAAAAAATACTGAACATAAATCTAATGTTGTTTTCTTTTTCTCATTCTAGGTAAGTTCCAACTCTTTGGCAGTGGATATATTTACCATAGCTAACAAATTGAAACCAGTGGTATCAGGTTTGAAGTTTCTTTGTTAATCAGCTTAATGTTGTCGTATACATGTTTGGTGGTGGATATATTTACCATAGCTAACAAATTGAAACCAGTGGTATCAGGTTTGAAGTTTCTTTGTTAATCAGCTTAATGTTGTCGTATGCATGTTTGGTGGTGGATATATTTACCATAGTTAACAAATTGAAACCAGTGGTATCAGGTTTGAAATTTCTTTGTTAATCAGCTTAATGTTGTCGTATACATGTTTGGTGGTGGATATATTTACCATAGCTAACAAATTGAAACCAGTGGTATCAGGTTTGAAGTTTCTTTGTTAACCAGTTTTAATGTTGTCGTATGCATGAGGAAGAAGTTATTGTTGTCTGAGTATATCTCTTCTTTTAAGGCGGGAATATGTGTACTAAACATCTGCTGTAATACAGATGATTTAGAAAAATAACATGATAATAATAATGTTGGTTTAAGATTCAGCAAAGTAGTTGAAAATTTATTTTTAGTGATATTGGTAGTGGTGGGAATTTATTTTTCATGAGACATTTTTTGTAATTATCAATGGATTGACCAGACAACCAGATGTCCTTTTATATATATATATATATATATATATATATATATATATATATATATATTGCTGGTCATTAAGGATTAACGAGACTATCAGATGTACTTATATATATATATATATCCAGAGTTGACATTGCACTCAGTACTCCTTTGGGAGCCCCTACATGGACACACTAGAAGAGGAAGACCAAGGTTAACGTATGTTGATGCCCTAAGGACAGACACTGGTCTGTTGGAGATGCAGGACATGGCAGCGATAATGAGGGACAGAGACCGCTGGAGAGAACTCGTCCATGGATCTCGGGAATTTTACCCGCCTTAGATATATATATATATATATATATATATATATATATATATATATAGATATATATATATATATATATATATATATATATATATATATATATATATATATATATATATATTGCTGGTCACTATAGATTGACTCTGGTCAATCTATAGTGACCAGCAATATCATCTACCAGATGTCCTTATATATATCACTGTCCACAATGGAGTGACCAGACAATTAGATGTCCTTATATATATATATAAGAATTAAAATACTAGAATGTGTTGGAGTTAAACACCCTCTTCATATTATAGAAATGACAGTAAAGGTATAGCTCAATGTAATTAAACAGAGCCGAAGAATTAAGAAATAAGAAATATATATATATATAAATGAAAGGTATAGAAAACATTGTAGCAAAAAGCCAACAATATTCCATAATATATAAGTGACTATAGTGTCAAAATGGGAAAAATAGTTAACGTAAGATGTGGGAAAAATAATTCAAACTCAACTCAAAGAGAATCAGGATATAGATTCATCCACAGAATTTAGTGAAATCCAGGGAAAAATCAATAGAGCCTTAACTCATGATAAAATAAAGTTTAAAAACTCATCCTTCAATTTGGATAAACTTCAAATGCTCTGTATAGTCTTAAAGACTATTTCACGAAAACTTTCAGTGGAGATGGTCACGGTTGGAATTCGATCCTCAGCAGAGCTCAACTCGATAACCAAAATTCTCATATATATATACATATATATATATATATATATATATATATATAGATATAATCACACACACACACACACACATATATGAATTGCATAAATGAATTGAGAGAGAGACTGAGCATAAGAGGAATCAAATGCTGCGTGCAGGAGAGGCGGTTACGCTGGTATGGACATGTGATGCGTATGAAGGATGACAGCTGCATAAAAAGGTGCAGAGCACTAGAAGTTGATGGAAACCGCGGAGTGGGGAGACCCAAGATGACTTGGGATGAGGTGATAAAAGCCGACCTTACCCAACTACACCTCTCAAAGTCAATGACACACGACCGTGACTTCTGGCGTCACGCAGTAATACAGGGTACCCGACCTCCCATGGGTACATGCTGAAGCATATAAACAATATGCCCCCCCCCCCCCCACCGCAAGGTGGTCGTGGAGGTGCCACGGCAAAAAAGCACCCAGCCCACACTGTAAAGTGGACGTGTAGGCGCCACGAAAAAGCACCCAGCACTCACTGTAAATGAGGTTGGTGTTAGGAAGGGCATCCAGCTGTAGAAATCAAGCCAGATCAGTTCCTGTATGAGCAAGGCATGGTCAGCCGACCAGACACTGCCCACAACAGGACAACCCGTCTAACCCATGCTAGCGTGGAAGAACGGACGTAAAACGGTGATGATGATATATATATATATATATATATATATATATATATATATATATATATCATCGTGTTCATTTAACATCTGCTTTCCCTGCTTGCATGGGTTAGTCAAGTTATGTTATGTGTCTGTCAGGGTCAGGTGACCATGTCTAAGATATACATCTCTATTGGAGTCAGTTTTCTATGGCTGGATGCCATTCTTAACACCGACCACATTACACTGTAGTGAGAGCTTTTCTCATGATACTATCACTTGACACAGTGGTGTGGCTACTTTTTTGTTATGTCAATATATATATAATGAAAGCCTTTTTTTGTCACTATATATTTCTGATAAACTTCCTTTTGCTGACCATACTACTTCAAATTCTGAGTTCAAATACCCCCGAGGTTAGCTTTGCCTTTCATCCATATGGGGTCAATAAAATAAAGTACCAGTCTTGCACTGGAGTTGATTTATTCAGCTTTCCCCTCCCACAAATTGCTGGCCTTGTGCCTAAAGCAGAAACCTCTATCATATAAGTCTGTTTTTGCATGGGTTAACCCATTAACATTCACATTACTCTATATATACTATTGTATTTTCACAGTAAAGGCTTTACCTCACATAATATCTCACATAACATTTACATTACTCTATATATACTATTGTATTTTCACAGTAAAGGCTTTACCTAACATAATATCTCACATAACATTTACATTACTCTATATATACTATTGTATTTTCACAGTAAAGGCTTTACCTCACATAATATCTCACATAACATTTACATTACTCTATATGTACTATTGTATTTTCAAAGTAAAGGCTTTACCTCACATAATTATCTCTCATAATATCGAATCTATGAAAATTTGATATTATTTATGTTGAGAACAATACTTTAACGTCAGTATGAGTGGCTGCTTTCAGCTGGTTTGAACAGAAAGGGGTGAGAGAATTCTGGCCGGTAATGGCCGGTTTAAATGCTAAAGGGTTAAAGTCCTTTCCAGTACAACATCACCCTGCTTGTCTCTCACTACCTCTACCCACACCTTCAGCTCATCTTTCAACACCTTTACCTACATCATTCCCGGTTTACACCATCATGTCAGTACCAGAGCACTCCTCTCTCTATAGATGTTACTATGTAGTACTATACCTGGTCTACACCATCACCTGTACACATGTCTGTACCAGAGCAGTCCTCTCTCTATAAATGTTACCATGTACTACTGTACACCTGGTCTACACCATCACCTGGACACATGTCTGTACCAGAGCAGTCCTCTCTCTATAGATGTTACTATGTACTACTGTACACCTGGTCTACACCATCACCTGTACACATGTCTGTACCAGAGCAGTCCTCTCTCTATAGATGTTACTATGTACTACTGTACACCTGGTCTACACCATCACCTGTACACATGTCTGTACCAGAGCAGTCCTCTCTCTATAGATGTTACTATGTACTACTGTACACCTGGTCTACACCATCACCTGTACACATGTCTGTACCAGAGCAGTCCTCTCTCTATAGATGTTACTATGTACTACTGTACACCTGGTCTACACCATCACCTGTACACATGTCTGTACCAGAGCAGTCCTCTCTCTATAAATGTTACTATGTACTACTGTACACCTGGTCTACACCATCACCTGTACACATGTCTGTACCAGAGCAGTCCTCTCTCTATAGATGTTACTATGTACTACTGTACACCTGGTCTACACCATCACCTCTACACATGTCTGTACCAGAGCAGTCCTCTCTCTATAAATGTTACTATGTACTACTGTACACCTGGTCTACACCATCACCTGTACACATGTCTGTACCAGAGCAGTCCTCTCTCTATAGATGTTACTATGTACTACTGTACACCTGGTCTACACCATCACCTCTACACATGTCTGTACCAGAGCAGTCCTCTCTCTATAAATGTTACTATGTACTACTGTACACCTGGTCTACACCATCACCTCTACACATGTCTGTACCAGAGCAGTCCTCTCTCTATAAATGTTACTATGTACTACTGTACACCTGGTCTACACCATCACCTCTACACATGTCTGTACCAGAGCAGTCCTCTCTCTATAAATGTTACTATGTACTACTGTACACCTGGTCTACACCATCACCTGTACACATGTCTGTACCAGAGCAGTCCTCTCTCTATAGATGTTACTATGTACTACTGTACACCTGGTGCCATTACTTTAACAGTTGTTTTATTTATAAAGAAAATCTTTCCTTAGAGAAAACATGTTTTTTTTGACAGCTTAAGCCTTTCACCTACTGAGAGTAGCTAATGTACTGTGTGTGTATATGTGTGTGAATGTGTGTGTATATATATGTGTGAATGTGTGTGTGTGCATATGTGTGTATATATGTGTGAATGTGTGTGTATATATGTGTGAATGTGTGTGTGTGTGTATATGTGTGTGTGTGTGAATGTGTGTGTGTATGTATATGTGTGTGTGTATATATGTGTGAATGTGTGTATATATGTGTGAATGTGTGTGTGTGTATGTATATGTGTATATGTGTGTGTGTGTGTGTGTGTATATATGTGAATGTGTGTGTGTATGTGTGAATGTGTGTATATGCATATGTGTGTGTTTGTTTGCAGTGATGATGCATTGAGTTGCACTCTATCACCACACCATCTGTAATATAAATGCAGACAGAGAGTGCATTATATAACAGCATTGATGGGGGGGGGGCTGTTGTTAGGTGGTGGGGCTGTTGTTAGGTGGTGGTGGTGTCACCTTGTTATTGGTGGTGGTGGTGGTGGGGCTGTTGTTGTTATTGTTGGTGGTGGTGGTGGGGCTGTTGTTGGTGGTGGTGGCACCTTGTTATTGGTGATGGTGGTGGTGTTTTTGTTGTTGTTGGTGGTGGTGGTGGGGCTGTTGTTGATGGTGGTGGTGTTGTTGTTGTTGTTATTGTTGTTGGTGATGTTAGAGGTGGTGTTGTTGTTGTTGGTGGTGGTGATGTTGTTATTGGTGGCGGTGTTGTTGTTGTTGGTGGTGGTGGTGATGTTGTTATTGGTGGCGGTGATGTTGGAGGTGTTGTTGTTGTTGTTGTTGTTGGTGGTGGTGGAGTTATTGGTGGCGGTGATGTTGGAGGTGGTGTTGTTGTTGTTGTTGTTGGTGGTGGTGGAGTTATTGGTGGCGGTGATGTTGTATATAAAGCTGCACTCTGTTAGCAGCAAGTGCACAACCAGCAGCAAGTGCAGCACTCTCCATGTTGAGGAGGCACAGTTGGCATCTGATAAAACTAGGGGCAAATTAGACATTTTAATGTGTTGTGCACCATTACCACCACCACCACCACCACCAAACTGTTATCACCATCGCCTCCACCACTACAACCACCACCACCATCACCACCAGCCAACAACCACCACCACCATCACTAGTTAATCACTACTACAACCATACCACCATCACCACCACCATCAGCCAACCATTGGTGAGACACTAAAGTGTTGTGACACATTTAGAGACTATTGGTGACACACTAAAGTGTTGTGACACATTTAGAGACTATTGGTGACACACTAAAGTGTTGTGACACACCTAGAGACTATTGGTGACACACTAAAGTGTTGTGACACATCTAGAGACGATTGGTGACACACTAAAGTGTTGTGACACACCTAGAGACTATTGGTGACACACTAAAGTGTTGTGACACACCTAGAGATTATTGGTGACACACTAAAGTGTTGTGACACACCTAGAGACTATTGGTGACACACTAAAGTGTTGTGACACATCTAGAGACGATTGGTGACACACTAAAGTGTTGTGACACATCTAGAGACGATTGGTGACACACTAAAGTGTTGTGACACACCTAGAGATTATTGGTGACACACTAAAGTGTTGTGACACACCTAGAGACTATTGGTGACACACTAAAGTGTTGTGACACACCTAGAGATTATTGGTGACACACTAAAATGTTGTGACACATCAAGAGACTGTTGGTGACATACTAAAGTGTTGTGACACATTGGTGAGACACTAATGTGTTGTGACACACCTAGAGATTATTGGTGACACACTAAAATGTTGTGACACATCAAGAGACTGTTGGTGACATACTAAAGTGTTGTGACACATCAAGAGACTGTTGGTGACACACTAAAGTGTTGTGACACACACGATATGTTATATTTAACAAGGTATATTAACGATTTGTGTATATTAACGAGGTATATATTGGCGATGTGTTATTAACGATGTATATAAACCGATGTGTGTATATTAACGATGTGTGTATAATAACGATGTGTGTATAATAACGATGTGTGTATATTAACGATGTATATAAACCGATGTGTGTATAATAACGATGTATATAAACGATGTGTGTATATTAACGATGTATATAAACCGATGTGTGTATATTAACGATGTATATAAACGATGTGTGTATATTGGCGATGTGTTGATATTAACGATGTATATAAATGATGTATGTATATTGGCGATGTGTGTATATTAACGATGTATGTATATTGGCGATGTATTGATATTAACGATGTACATAAACGGTCAACAATGTATGTTAATCTCGTATATATACAGCAATGTATGTATGTATACATTAGCAATTAACGTTGTATATAAACACACACACGTTTACATAGCGACACAATCACCACATACACATACATGTTTACATAGCAACTCACACACACACACACCTGTATTTAACGATGCATACACATATGTCTACATACTCACACACATATGTCTACATAGTCACACACATACACATATGTCTACATACTCACACACATACACATGTCTACATAGTCACACACATACACATATGTCTACATAGTCACACATACACATATGTCTACATAGTCACACATACACATATGTCTACATAGTCACACACGTACACATGTCTACATACTCACACACATACACATATGTCTACATAGTCACACACACACATATGTCTACATAGTCACACACACACATAGGTCTACATACTCACACATACACATATGTCTACATACTCACACATACACATATGTCTACATACTCACACATACACATGTCTACATAGTCACACATACACACATGTCTACATAGTCACACATACACATGTCTACATACTCACACACATACACACATATGTCTACATAGTCACACACACACATTCTAACCACACACAAAGACTTTACTAGCTCACGTGCCGAAAACAAGAGAGAAGCCTCATTGGACCTGCTAGAAATAGCAGCCAAATCTCTCTTGATTCACACACATGCCCACTGAAAACAAAGACGTGATGGTCACAGCCGGAACGCTTTTGGCAGTGGTAATAGGTTTTATCACATTATCGCACCAAGAATGCTGCTAAACACACACACACACACACACATATATATATGTACACACACACACACATATATATATACACACAACTACACACACACATATATATATATACACACAACTACACACACATATATATATATACACACAACTACACACACACACACATATATATATACTCACACACAGAGCACTCTCCTTTCCTTTACCTTTCCTACGGAAACTATATATATACACACACACACACACACACACACACACATATGTGTATATATATATATATATATATGTATATACACACACATATGTGTGTGTATATACATATATGTGTGTGTATAAAAAGGTGAAAGATTTATCCACTCGCAGTGAGCAGAAACCAAGAGTCACACACACAGACACACACACACACACACACACACACACACAGACCCCCACACACACAGACCCCCCCCCCCCCCCCACACACACACACAGACACACACACACACAGACACACACACACACACACACACACACACAGACACACAGACCCAGATATCTTTTAGGAAACCCAAAACACGGGATGGTCACGACTGGAATGTCTATCATCTCATCAGGATGGCAATCATACCTTCTCAGAAGACTTCACACTGCTACTATTACTACCACCATCTCTCTCTCTCTCTCTCTCTCTCTCTCTCCTCCACTCCCCCTCCCCCCTCTCTCTCACACTACACTACACCTTCCCAAAGTCACCTGACCGTATGTTGTTGGGGAAAGGTAGGGAACCGACATGGCTTTCTTCAGTTGTCTCCCTTGTTCTCCACCGGAGAATTTTCCAAGATGCACCGCTTTCTCTTTCTCTCCTACACCCCCCTCCCTCTCTCTTATCTTCTCTACCTAGCTATATATCGATCTGTATATATCTATATATCACAGTGCTCTTTCCTCCTTCCCTCTCAGTCTCTGTCTATCCTCCTTCCTCCTTCCCCCCTCAGTCTGTCCTCCTTCCCCCCCTCAGTCTGTCTTTCCCCCTCTATATCCTGTCTGTGTGTCTGTTACCCTTCACTGATAACAACAAAATAAATTACTATATCTTATCTTTAAGAGGGTTTATCTCCTTGCTTTAGTTGTACATAAATGTGTTTATATATATATATATATATATATAAATATATATATATATATATGTATATCAGTTCACAACGATAGAGTGTAAACATCATCTTTAACATAGAAATGTCTTCTACAGGACTAGAACTGTTTCATTTGAAGGAAATCATCAGCAAAGCTTTCCTGGTGATTTTCTCTAAGTTACTACTACAATATATATATATATATATATATAGAGAGAGAGAGGGGGGGGGGGGGCTAGTACAGCATCGAGGCCATACCAGGGACGTACGTTTCATTGGTTTGGAACACCAACTTTTCAACCTATATATAATGTGTGTCTGGTTTATAATGAGGTTACTGTACTGTACTATAGATCTAGATAGAGCTGTACTACATAACAGAGCTGTCTGATGGTGTCATAGGCCCAACCCTTAGATTATGTAGTGTACTACACTGGATTGTACTATACTGTACTATACTATACTGTACTATACTATACTATACTATACTATACTGTACTATACTACAATATACTGTACGATACTATATTATACTGAACTGTACTGTACTATACTGTACAGTACAGTACTATACTATATAGTACAGTACAGTGTAGTATAGTACAGTATAGTATAGTACAGTACAGTATAGTATAGCACAGTATAGTATAGTAGAGAGCAGTATAGTACAGTATAGTATAGTGCAGTGCAGTAGAGTAGAGTATAGTATAGTATAGTACAGTACAGTATAGTAGAGTATAGTATAGTACAGTATAGTATAGTACAGTATAGTATAGTATAGTACAGTATAGTATAGTACTGTATAGTACAGTATAGTATAGTACTATAGTATAGTATAGTACAGTACAGTACAGTATAGTATAGTACAGTATAGTACAGTATAGTATAGTACAGTACAGTATAGTATAGTACAGTATAGTATAGTACAGTACAGTACAGTATAGTACAGTATAGTATAGTACAGTATAGTACAGTATGGTATAGTACAGTATAGTACAGTACAGTGCAGTATAGTATAGTACAGTATAGTATAGTATAATATAGTACAGTATAGTATAGTACAGTATAGTACAGTACAGTATAGTATAGTACAGTACAGTATAGTATAGTACAGTATAGTATGGTACAGTATAGTATAGTACAGTATAGTATGGTACAGTATAGTATAGTACAGTATAGTATGGTACAGTATAGTACAGTACAGTATAGTACAGTACAGTACAGTACAGTATAGTATAGTACAGTATAGTATAGTACAGTTATAGTATAGTACAGTATAGTATAGTAAGTACAGTATAGTATAGTACAGTATAGTACAGTATAGTATAGTACAGTATAGTATAGTACAGTTATAGTATAGTACAGTACAGTATAGTATAGTACAGTACAGTATAGTATAGTACAGTATAGTATGGTACAGTATAGTACAGTACAGTATAGTACAGTACAGTACAGTATAGTATAGTACAGTATAGTATAGTACAGTATAGTATAGTACAGTTATAGTATAGTACAGTATAGTATAGTAAGTACAGTATAGTATAGTACAGTATAGTATAGTACAGTATAGTATAGTACAGTTATAGTATAGTACAGTATAGTATAGTACAGTACAGTATAGTACAGTATAGTATAGTATAGTACAGTACTATATTCTATACTGTATTGTATATCTCAGCTATTGATAGAAATTGGTGATAGTATTATTAATGGTGTTAGTAGTAACAGTAGTAGTAGAGGTAGTAGTAGTTGTAGTGGAAGTGGTGGTAGTAGTTGTAGTAGAGGTGGTGGTAGTAGTAGTAGAAATGGTTTTAGTAGTTGTAGTAGTGGTGGTAGTAGTAACCCCCTCTCCTCGTGTCTTGGAAATATGGATGCTGTGTTTTTCCACAGAATTGTCTACCTCCCCTTCCTCCCACCACCACTACTTCGCCCCTTCTTTGTTCTCCTTTCCCTCATCCCTCACCTCACTTTCCCTCCTACCACTATAGATCCTTTCTCAGCCACCATCACTTTATCTACTACTGCTGCTGCTACTACCACTAATACTAGTACTACTGATACTACAACTACTATTACTACTGTTACTACAAGTACTACTACTACTGTTACTACAACCACTACTACTACTGTTACTACAACTACTACTACTGTTACTACAACCATTACTACTGCTGTTACTACAACTACTACTACTACTGTTACTACAACCACTACAACTGTTACTACAACCACTACTACTACTGTTACTACAACTACTACTACTACTGTTACTACAACCACTACTACTACTGTTACTACAACTACTACTACTACTGTTACTACAACCACTACTACTACTGTTACTACAACTACTACTACTACTGTTACTACAACTACTACTACTACTGTTACTACAACCACTACTACTACTGTTACTACAACTACTACTACTACTGTTACTACAACTACTACTACTACTGTTACTACAACTACTACTGTTACTACAACCACTACTACTACTGTTACTACAACTACTACTACTACTGTTACTACAACTACTACTACAACTGTTACTACAACCACTACTACTACTGTTACTACAACTACTACTACTACTGTTACTACTACTACTACTACTACTACTACTACTGTTACTACAACCACTACTACTGCTGTTACTACAACTACTACTACTACTGTTACTACAACCACTACAACTGTTACTACAACCACTACTACTACTGTTACTACAACTACTACTACTGTTACTAGAACTACTATTACTACTGTTACTACAACCACTACTACTGTTACTACAACTACTACTACTACTGTTACTACAACCACTACTACTGTTACTACAACTACTATTACTACTGTTACTACAACTACTACTACTACAACTACTACTACTACTGTTACTACAACCACTACTACTACTGTTACTACAACCACTACTACTACTGTTACTACAACTACTACTACTACT
>OZ024763.1:12185592-12190592 GCA_964016885.1 Eledone cirrhosa
TACACGCAAACATACATTTAGTTTCATACACACACACACATACATACACATACACGCATACATACATATATACACACATACACACATACATACATACATACATACATTTACTTACATGCATACACGCAAACATACATTTAGTTACATACACACACACACATACATACACATACATATACACATACATATACACATACATACACACACACATACACGCATACATACATACACGCACACACATATATACACGTACATACATACACACGTGTGTGTGTGTAGATGGAGATGCATGTTTGTGTCTTTTCCTTTCATAGTTTTACAGTCAACACCAGATACAGGAAAGCCAGACATATTTTACACACACACACACACACACACACACACACACACACACACACACACACACACATATATATATATATATATATATGTGTGTGTGTGTATTTGTATACATAAACGCACACACACACACATATATATATATATATGTGTGTGTGTGTATTTGTATACATAAACGCACACACACACACACTTATATAAATGTGTGTGTGTGTATTTGTATACATAAACGCACACACACACACACACTTATATATATGTGTGTGTGTGTATTTGTATACATAAACACACACACACACACACACTTATATACACACGCACACACGTGTGTGTAAATATATATAGGAAGGGAGTTGACTCATTGCTATCAAGTATCACATCCCTAATAGATCCCCAAGATAAGCCTATGTTCTTTATGTAAATAAAGGTCTGTTTTATCCCCATCGTTCTATATTCTAGCTCCCTTATTCAAACACTCCTTCATGCTTGATAAACCCTAATAGAATACTACAAGTCCCCTCTTTGTCTCTAGGGTTTTGTCACATTACAGGATCAAACGTCCTCCACATCAACTGGTCCCTCTTTTCCTGTGTGACTGGGAATAGTTAGGGGTTCATTAGAGAGATAACAGGGTAAACAGTATGTGGTAGTATTGATCTGAATGGATGCAGCAAAAGAAGGCTGAGGGTCCCTTATTTGTCCAAAGGTCAGAGGTTATCTCAGGAGTCTGTAACCCCTCTTCATGAAAACTGCTGTATAACTATCCTTGTTTTTCACCTTCTTATTATTTTTGCCCCCCCCCCCCTCCCACTCCTCGCACTCATTCTGCTTCTTCTCTTCTGTGCACATGTTCCCGAGAGGGTCATGAGTCAGAGCCCTCAAACACTCCCTCCAGCGGGTCATGTCAGAAGCAGCCGTCTCCAACTGATCCGGCTAGATCCCCAAGTGGGGCCAGCCAAGCCGGTGGGTGTTATCCAGCCATCTTGCTCGAGGTCCGCCTCTCGGTCTCCTACTTGTTGGTTTCTGCCCGTAAAATATGTCCAGCGATTCTTTCCTGAGACATTCTAACCACATGCCTTGGAGGTTAACTTTGCCTTTCATCCTTACGGGGTCGATAACATAAAGTACCAGTCACGCACTGGGGTCAATTTAATCGACTTCCCCTTCCCCCAAATTACTGGCCTTGTGCCTATATTGGCAGTATTGGTAGAGGGTCGGACGCCATGCTTTGACGCCATTCTGAGTTCAAATCCCGCCGAGGTTAACTTTGCCTTTCATCCTTACGGGGTCGATAAAATGAAGTACCAGTAATGTACTGGGTAATTGCTGGCCTTGTGCCAAAAAGTAGAAACAATTATTATAAGTACAGATTAAAGTTTAAGCAAAGAATCGCTGCTTTCACCCTTAACACGATCTTCTGAAATATATATATTCTTCTAACCACACACACACACACACACTCACACTCACACACACACACACACACACACACAGTTATACTTTGGGAGGGCCATGCTGTTTATATATTATTGTCAAAGCTCATCGCGTATTCTGTGACCTCCTCAGTGACTAGGTTTTTATTTTGTGTCTCTCCTTTGTATATATATATATAGGAAAATAGTCTGGACCGCTACGGCTGAGCTCCGGCTGTTTCGACAGAGTTCTGATCTAACTGTCGAAACGGCCAGACCTCAGCCGTCGGGTCCAGACTTTTTTTCCTATTACTCACTCTACTACTCTAAGTATCGAGTACTCTGGTGCGTTATGGTCCCCCTGGTATCTTACCACACCTTCTTTGTTTGTATGTATATATATATATATATATATATATATATATATATATATATATATATATATATATATATTCAGCTCTGTAACTTACATAGAGCACTCTTCATTCCTCTGACTTTTTCAACGGAAACCTCAACACTTATATATATATATATATATATATATATATATATATATATATATATATATATATATATATAACGAAGGAGTTGATGTAAGGAACCAGATGGACCATAATGCACCAGAGTACTCGATACTTAGGGTAGTAGAGTGGGTAATAGGAAAATGTATGACCCCGACGGCAGAGCTCAAGCCGTTTCGACGGCTATTTCTGGACTGAAATAGCCGTCGAAACGGCTTGAGCTCTGCCGTCGGGGTCATACATTTTCCTATATATATATATAGTTGGAAAGGGGGGTAAAGTTCCATATAAATCGGAGATTATGGGTTAAAAGTGAAGCAGGACAAGGGTGTAATTAAAGATTATTTTTAATTTAATCCGACAGGCTAAATATTTTTATAATTGTTACATTAAATGGATTTAATGTAACAATTATAAAAATATTTATCCTGCTGGATTAAAGAAAAGACTGATGTTTAATTATACCCCTGTGTTTTTTCACTTTTACTATTTACCTATATATATATATATATATATATATATATATATATATATATATATATATATATATATATATATATATATATTAGAATTGGAGCTCTGAAATAGCAATATATATATGGATGTATATATAATGTATTTTGCAATACACTTTATGCTTAATTAAAAGCATTTTGAAGACCGTATGCTATTGTTTTAGAGTAGTGACAAATTCACTTACTTTAATCTCCCCTGTTTGCTGAGATTAAAGTAAGTGAATTTGTCACTACTCTAAAACAATAGCATACGGTCTTCAAAATGCTTTTAATTAAGCATAAAGTGTATTGCAAAATACATTATATATACATCCATATATATATATATATATATATAGGTTTGGATGAAACAATTGTAAGTGAATAAATGCTTTGAACATAGCTTTGATTCTTGTGAATTCTATATAACTGCTCTGTAGAACAACTGATGTTATTACATTGAGCTATTTCTCTTACTGGTAATAAGGTAGTAATATATTACTGACCTTCCCTGTTTAGGGTTTAAAATATATATAACTATAAATAGTATCCTTAATATTATATATATATATATATATATAACTATAAATAGTATCCTTAATATTATATATATATATATAACTATAAATAGTATCCTTAATATTATATATATATATATAACTATAAATAGTATCCTTAATATTATATATATATATATAACTATAAATAGTATCCTTAATATTATATATATATATATAACTATAAATAGTATCCTTAATATTATATATATATATATAACTATAAATAGTATCCTTAATATTATATATATATATATAACTATAAATAGTATCCTTAATATTATATATATATATATATATATATAACTATAAATAGTATCCTTAATATTATATATATATATATATATAACTATAAATAGTATCCTTAATATTATATATCGTAATGGACATACGAGCTGAGGATCCGCTAAGGTGAAACAATTGTTCTCGGTATGGTGAACTAACTGTTGTGTAACCACTTCTACCTAACTCGTCCTATGGACTGAGTGCTCTACCACTACGGATATTACCTTCTATATATGCAGAGAGAGAGAAAGAGAGAGCAAAGCTTCCGTTACAGTTTTGGGGACGGCGGCGGGTGGTTTAAGTATATATAAACTGTACATGAGTAATATTATTATTAGCTCCCACTTTTTTTTGTCACCCATACGGGACCACGTAAGAAACTAAAACCTGATCATACTAACATATTTAGAGTCAGTAGAAAATCAGTGTAGTAAAAACCCGAGTACAAGTATATTGAAACTAATTGGAGGGGATTAAGCCACCCCAAAGCTCCTTAGCACCGGCAGGCTTTATTAGACACACACACACACACACTCACATACTCACACACACTTACACACACACACACATTCACATACACACACGCATATATATATATACAATGATATTAAATAAATGGAAACTATATTTATAAAACCATATTTATTCTATTATATATATTTCAAGGGTACCAAAACCTTTGGTACGCTTTCATCAGATAAAATACAAAGTGTGTTTTATAAATATAGAGACATATATAATAGAATAAATATGGTTTTATAAATATAGTTTCCATTTATTTAATATCATTGAATAATTACTCCAGAAAACTTGTCGAGTGCTCTGAATCAGTTATAAACATTTATATTTGTTGAATTACCAACAAATTGAATATCCTTTCTGCTTATATATATATATATATATATATATATATATATATATATATATATATATATATAGTTAGGGAAGCAGAAAATTGCTTATTGTAATCCAGTTGGTGGTTAAGAAAGCCAGTTTCATGGATGGTTTCAACGTACGGTTAGGGGTAACTCCACAAGTTTGTAAGAATTCCCTCCAATCTTGGAGTATAAAGTATTTTGAAAATTTGGACTGTGAACAACAATTATAATTGAGTGGCTGCTATTTGCAGTATAGCAATATAAGGTTGCACTTACCAATGAAACGGTCGTAAATACCTGGATAAAATCCTTCTCTTAATGCTTACCTGTGTTTTCTCTTTTATACTATATATATATATATATATATATATATATATATATATGTGTGTGTGTGTGTGTGACATATATTGATGCCCTAAGGACAGACACTGGTCTCTTGGAGACGCAGGAAATGACGGCGATGATGGACAGAGACCGCTGGAGAGAACTTGTCCTTCGATCTCGGGAATTTTAC
>OZ024763.1:12195592-12238092 GCA_964016885.1 Eledone cirrhosa
GACAAAAAGCACCCAGTCCACACTGTAAAGTGGTCATGTAGGTGTCACGACAAAAAACACCCAGTCCACACTGTAAAGTGGTCATGTAGGTTTCACGACAAAAAGCACCCAGTCCACACTGTAAAGTGGTCATGTAGGTGTCACGACAAAAAACACCCAGTCCACACTGTAAACTGGTCATGTAGGTGTCACGACAAAAAGCACCCAGTCCACAATGTAAAGTGGTCATGTAGGTGTCACGACAAAAAACACCCAGTCCACACTGTAAAGTGGTCATGTAGGTGTCACGACAAAAAACACCCAGTCCACACTGTAAAGTGGTCATGTAGGTGTCACAACAAAAAGCACCCAGTCCACACTGTAAAGTGGTCATGTAGGTGTCACAACAAAAAACACCCAGTCCACACTGTAAAGTGGTCATGTAGGTGTCACAACAAAAAACACCCAGTCCACACTGTAAAGTGGTCATGTAGGTGTCACAACAAAGAACACCCAGTCCACACTGTAAAGTGATCATTTAGGTGTCACAACAAAAAACACCCAGTCCACACTGTAAAGTGGTCATGTAGGTGTCACAACAAAAAGCACCCAGTCCACACTGTAAAGTGGTCATGTAGGTGTCACAACAAAAAGCACCCAGTCCACACTGTAAAGTGGTCATGTAGGTGTCACAACAAAAAGCACCCAGTCCACACTGTAAAGTGGTCATGTAGGTGTCACAACAAAAAGCACCCAGTCCACACTGTAAAGTGGTCATGTAGGTGTCACGACAAAAAACACCCAGTCCACACTGTAAAGTGGTCATGTAGGTGTCACGACAAAAAACACCCAGCCCACACTGTAAAGTGGTCATGTAGGTGTCACGACAAAAAACACCCAGTCCACACTGTAAAGTGGTCATGTAGGTGTCACGACAAAAAACACCCAGTCCACACTGTAAAGTGGTCATGTAGGTGTCACGACAAAAAGCACCCAGTCCACACTGTAAAGTGGTCATGTAGGTGTCACGACAAAAAGCACCCAGTCCACACTGTAAAGTGGTCATGTAGGTGTCACGACAAAAAGCACCCAGTCCACACTGTAAAGTGGTCATGTAGGTGTCACAACAAAAAACACCCAGTCCACACTGTAAACTGGTCATGTAGGTGTCACGACAAAAAGCACCCAGTCCACACTGTAAAGTGGTCATGTAGGTGTCACGACAAAAAACACCCAGCCCACACTGTAAAGTGGTCATGTAGGTGTCACGACAAAAAACACCCAGTCCACACTGTAAAGTGGTCATGTAGGTGTCACAACAAAAAGCACCCAGTCCACACTGTAAAGTGGTCATGTAGGTGTCACAACAAAAAACACCCAGTCCACACTGTAAAGTGGTCATGTAGGTGTCACAACAAAAAACACCCAGTCCACACTGTAAAGTGGTCATGTAGTTGTCACAACAAAAAACACCCAGTGCACACTGTAAAGTGATCATTTAGGTTTCACAACAAAAAACACCCAGTCCACACTGTAAAGTGGTCATGTAGGTGTCACAACAAAAAGCACCCAGTCCACACTGTAAAGTGGTCATGTAGGTGTCACAACAAAAAGCACCCAGTCCACACTGTAAAGTGGTCATGTAGGTGTCACAACAAAAAGCACCCAGTCCACACTGTAAAGTGGTCATGTAGGTGTCACAACAAAAAGCACCCAGTCCACACTGTAAAGTGGTCATGTAGGTGTCACGACAAAAAACACCCAGTCCACACTGTAAAGTGGTCATGTAGGTGTCACAACAAAAAGCACCCAGTCCACACTGTAAAGTGGTCATGTAGGTGTCACGACAAAAAACACCCAGTCCACACTGTAAAGTGGTCATGTAGGTGTCACGACAAAAAACACCCAGTCCACACTGTAAAGTGGTCATGTAGGTGTCACAACAAAAAGCACCCAGTCCACACTGTAAAGTGGTCATGTAGGTGTCACGACAAAAAACACCCAGTCCACACTGTAAAGTGGTCATGTAGGTGTCACAACAAAAAACACCCAGTCCACACTGTAAAGTGGTCATGTAGGTGTCACAACAAAAAACACCCAGTCCACACTGTAAAGTGGTCATGAGGTGACACAACAAAAAACACCCAGTCCACACTGTAAATGTGTTTAGTGTTAGGAAGTGTATCCAGCTGGAGAAAGCAAACCAAAATCAGTATGAGCAAGGCATGGTCACCTGATCTGACTTGTCTCACAACGGGGAAATGGACGTTAAACGGTGATTATGAGGATGATGATGATGATATATTCACACACATATATACATGTGTGTGTTCTGTGTTTTTGTATGGGACACACAACATGGTTGATTTGGCAATCTCCTTCTCTATGTATGTATATGTGAGTGTATATATATATATATATATATATATATATATATATACACATACACACACACACCCTGAATACCCACATCTATGTTTTTTTCATTTTTCTCATTTTCCCCCTTTCCTTCCTCTCATCAATCATTACTTTCTATTTCTAACTCTATCTTCTGACAAAGGACTAGTGTCCGAAACGTCAAGACTCTCTTTCTGCTATTTCAAGCATTAAACTAATATATTTTTTCCATGTACTGTGTCGTTTGTTTTGTTAATTTTGTCACTACTTTTACATCGATAGATACATATATGTATAAAATGGACCTTAAAACGGGTGTACTTGTCCTATAACGGGTGTACCTGTCCTATAACCGGTGTACCTGTCTTATAACGAGTGTACCTGTCCTCTAACGGGTGTACTTGCCCTATAACGGGTGTACCTGTCCTATAACCGGTGTACCTGTCTTATAACGGGTGTACCTGTCTTATAACGGGTGTACCTGTCTTATAACGGGTGTACCTGTCCTATAACCGGTGTACCTGTCCTATAACGGGTGTACCTGTCTTATAACGGGTGTACCTGTCTTATAACGGGTGTACCTGTCTTATAACGGGTGTACCTGTCCTATAACGGGTGTACCTCTCCTATAACGGGTGTACCTGTCTTATAACGAGTGTACCTGTCCTCTAACGGGTGTACCTGTCCTATAACGGGTGTACCTGTCCTATAACCGGTGTACCTGTCTTATAACGGGTGTACCTGTCCTATAACGGGTGTACCTCTCCTATAACGGGTGTACCTCTCCTATAACGGGTGTACCTGTCTTATAACGAGTGTACCTTTCCTCTAACGGGTGTACCTGTCCTATAACGGGTGTACCTGTCCTATAACCGGTGTACCTGTCTTATAACGGGTGTACCTGTCCTATAACGGGTGTACCTGTCCTATAACCGGTGTACCTGTCCTATAACGGGTGTACCTGTCTTATAACGGGTGTACCTGTCTTATAACGGGTGTACCTGTCCTATAACGGGTGTACCTCTCCTATAACGGGTGTACCTGTCTTATAACGAGTGTACCTGTCCTCTAACGGGTGTACCTGTCCTATAACGGGTGTACCTGTCTTATAAGGGGTGTACCTGTCCTATAACGGGTGTACCTGTCCTATAACGGGTGTACCTGTCTTATAAGGGGTGTACCTGTCTTATAACGGGTGTACCTGTCTTATAACGGGTGTACCTGTCCTCTAAGGGGTGTACCTGTCTTATAACGGGTGTACCTGTCTTATAACGGGTGTACCTGTCCTATAACGGGTGTACCTGTCTTATAACGGGTGTACCTGTCCTATAACGGGTGTACCTGTCTTATAACGGGTGTACCTGTCCTCTAACGGGTGTACCTCTCCTATAACGGGTGTACCTCTCCTATAACGGGTGTACCTGTCCTATAACGGGTGTACCTGTCTTATAAGGGGTGTACCTGTCCTATAACGGGTGTACCTGTCCTATAACGGGTGTACCTGTCTTATAAGGGGTGTACCTGTCTTATAACGGGTGTACCTGTCTTATAAGGGGTGTACCTGTCTTATAACGGGTGTACCTGTCCTCTAAGGGGTGTACCTGTCTTATAACGGGTGTACCTGTCCTATAACGGGTGTACCTGTCTTATAAGGGGTGTACCTGTCTTATAACGGGTGTACCTGTCCTATAACGGGTGTACCTGTCTTATAACGGGTGTACCTGTCCTCTAACGGGTGTACCTCTCCTATAACGGGTGTACCTCTCCTATAACGGGTGTACCTGTCCTCTAACGGGTGTACCTCTCCTATAACGGGTGTACCTCTCCTATATATATGTTTGTCTATAGGTACTTAGTGTGAAGGCGTTTTATGTGTCTTTATATTACTGCGTATCTTTCTCTAAATATGTTTTTTTTCAAAGAAACCTTGTTCTTAAAATCCCTTGGCCAATGACCTCCACCCATCCTATTCCCCACCTTCCCCTACCTCCAGAAAACCTATAAACACCACCAGGGCTTTCCTGGTGATTTTTTTTTCTTCGAATGAAACAGTTCTAGTCCTGTAGAAGCTATTTCTATATTAAATATTATATATACTCTACCACCTATTGACTATCTTACTGTGGTCAGCCCACATTGAACCCAGGGGACAGAGACACACATGTACAGGTAAAATTCCGTTATAACGAATACCATTATAACAAATTTTTCAGTATAACGAAATATTTTTCAATCCTCGGCCAAACGGTCGATGTGTTAGGTCGATCTTGTTATAAAAGAATATTCCGTTACAACGAATCTTTTGTATACCCGTGAATTTCGTTATAATAGAATTTCACTGTATATATGTATATATATCACAGAAAAAATGGTACGTACCATCGCTGAATATTAATATCGGTAAGGTTTTTTTTTATATCGATGTTTGACGGGCATCCACTGATGATTTATAAGTACCCACCTACATATATTCCTACGGACTATGTGTAGGCTTCTACATAACCTGGACATTATTTTCCCAATTTGTAGAAAACTTATAATGAAACGATCGTTTGGAAAGAGAGATGTATTTTAATTATGTCTCATATAAAATAATACAACTGGCTATCCGCAAAATACGTATAGTTAGCACCCCAAACGTATAATTGGGATTATACTAAGGTATATCCTAATGTTTGTTGAGTGAGACGGAAGCCGGTCGGAGTATTGCTTAAAGCTTTCTCTGTTAATGTATTATATATCTTTAAACCGAGCTGCTGATCCGTCTAAGGTGAAACAATTGTGCTCGGTATGGTGAACTAACTGTTGTGTAACCACTTTTACCTAACTCGTCCCATGGACTGAGTGCTCTACCACTACGGATATTACCTTCCAGTGTTCTACCACTATATATATATATATATATATATATATATATATATACGATATATTAACAAATGGAAACTATATTTATAAAACCATATTTATTTCATTATACATATTTCAAGGACTCCAAGTTAAATTATGGTGTGCTTTCATCAGATAAAATATAATATAGATCAGTTTTATATATTATATTTTATCTGATGAAAGCACACCATAATTTAACTTGGTGTCCTTGAAATATGTATAATGAAATAAATATGGTTTTATAAATACAGTTTCCATTTGTTAATATATCGTATTTTTACTCCAATAACTTGTTGAGTGCTTTATATCAGTTATAAAAATATTTGCTTGTTGTATCCCAACAATTTAAATAGAACTTCTACACACACACACACACACACACACACACATATATATATATATATATATATATATATATATATATATAAGAATAGGTAAATATTTAAATTATATTTTTTAATTTATTTTAAAAAATTGGTTGAATTTTGCTTGTTCTGCTTATCTTAATATTATAGTTCTGGTATGTCAAATTAATACCAGAGAACAACCTTAAATCATAGACAACCTATATATTTCTAGGGGTACTTAGTACCCACGGGCATATTAACTTCTTTTTTATATATATATATATATATATATATATAAATATAACGATATAACGAAGGAAATGTGGTAAGGAACCAGGTGGACCATAACGCACCAAAGTACTCAATACTTAGGGTAGTAGAGTGGGTACTAGGAACGAGTAGAATCCCGACGGCTGAGCTCAAGCCGTTTCGACGGCTAATTCTGGACTAAGTCCAGAATTAGCCGTCGAAACGGCTTGAGCTCAGCCGTCGGGGTCCTACTCGTTCCTATATATATATATATAAGGGATAACAAAATATCCAGTTAGAGGTTGTGAATACTTCCTGTTTTGTACTGTTGACCATGTTATTCTTCACTCTTTCAATATATATATATATGTGTGTGTATGTATGTATGTATACACCCTCTCCTAACATGTATGTTGATGATAGTAGTTTAGCAGTAGATATTTAGTAGTAACACCTCCTCTACACTGATGTATCTAAATAAAAGACTCTTAATACTGACATTTTACACACATGTTTATATACACGCGTCAACTAAACACTGATGTTTATTCACAACTTGTCCACATTATACATCCCTCTGAAAGCTATTGACATTTCTTGGGTCTGACATATCAATTAAATTTGACATTTATATACACTCACCACCACTGGCATTTATATACATACATATGTATATACATAGATACATATGTATATACATACATACACACTTACTTACATATGTACATACTTATATACATATATACATATATATATATATATGAGAGAGGAAGAGAGACAGATTTACGTATGTGTGTGTGTGTGTACCCATGTGCATGGCATGTGTGTATATAAATGTATATGCACACACACAGACACACACACAACACACACAGACACACACACACACACAACACACACAACACACACAACACACAACACACCACACACCACACACATATATATATACACACATTACATGCAATGTTTAAACATATATATGACTAAGGGTTGACCTGCTATTTCTCAGTTATTGAGGGTGGGACATTGGCAGGGAAAATCAGTGGAGCATCCAATAAACTGGTGGTGCATGAAGCAATAAGTCCTTGAGCAAGACACTTCATTTCATTTTGCTCCAGTTCTTTCAGCTGGAAAACAAGAGTTTTAATGAGGTTGAACTGATGGAATACTTTAACAGAGAGAGATGTTTGTCAGAGGATCAGGTCCTTGAATTACTGCCTCGTAAAACTCTCATCTGACCCATGCCACCATTGAAAAGTGGCTGTAAAATATGATGATGATGATGGTGATGATGATGGTGGTGATCAGGATGATGGTGTTGATGATGATGAGGATGGTGTTTATAACGGTGGTGGTGGTGGTGGGAGTAGTGATGATGACGATCAGGACTATAGTGATGAAAGGGGTGGTGGTGGTGGTGGAAGGGGGTGATGGTGGTGGTGGTGGTGGTGGAAGGGGGTGATGGTGGTGGTGGTGGTGGTGGAATGGGGTGGTGGTGGTGGTGGTGGAAGGGGGTGGTGGTGGTAGCCATCATGATCGTGATGGTAGTGTAAGGGGTGATGATAATGATGGCAGTGTGTTGTGTTAGCCATGATGATGATGGTAGTGGTGGTAGCATGGTGATGGTAGTATTAGCCATGGTGGAGGTGGTGGCGGTAATGTTAACCCTGATTATGATGATGTCCACCTGTGCTGGACAAGGGCCAGTAAGTGACCAGGTACTGAATAATAACCACAAAACAACAGTAGGGTTACTCATAATTATTGCTTCTATTCCCCCTCTCTCTCCCTCCCTATTCCCCCTCTCTTCCCCCTCTCTCTCTCCCTCCCTCTCTTCTCCCTCTCTTCCCCCTCCTTCTATCTCTGTTTTTCTCTCAATCACTCCAGTCAGTCCTTCTCCCTCCCTCCCCCAGTCAGTCCCTCTCTCTCTCGCTCCCTACAGTCCCCCCTCTTTCTCTCCCATACAACGCCCCTCTCACCCCTCTAATCACCCACCCCACAGTCACCCCCACCACCAACCAACCAGCATGTTAATTAACAGTTGACTAAGCCAAAAATAATGTCTAAGGATTGAACCCACTCATTATCTTGTGACTGTAAATAACTCTCTAATTACATAACACAGACCCTCACTCCATCTCACACAGACCCTCACTCCACTTACACAACACATACCCTCACTCCACTCACACACACACCCTACCATCACCACCTAATCCCTATTTCTGAGGCCCCTAACCCTTTCAATCCCATATTTCTAATGTAAAAAAATATCCTCTATGATTTTCAAATAATTTTGAAAAAAAACAAAACAATTTAGAGGGGTTTATTAATATATCTAACTTTCTCATTGTTAAGCTGGTGTCTGGAACATAACTTAACAAAGGTTCTTACACAATATTATCTTGGGAGGTTTTTAGATAAAAATAACACTGTAAAATAAACCATTTTGTATGATAGAAGCAGGGGTTGTTTGGAACATAACTTAACAAAAGTTCTTACACAATATTGTGTCACCTGATCCCTATGAAATAATTTACTAAGGACCCTCAACACCTTCTGTCATACAGCCCCTACCACAGGGCTCTCCCACCTGACCCCTATAACATAGTTCTTACAAGAACCTTAACCATGCCTCTGGTCACACATTCCCTACAACAGGGCCTTAAATATCTCTTCAGTCATACACCCTATAAAACCTGATCCCTGACATTGATTTTAGCAGAACCTTGACCTCAGAGCTGTGAAAAGTTGGAACACATACTACAGTTTTACACAGCCCCTGTGGCAGGGCCCTATCTCTTCAGCCACACACCCCTTAAAACCTGATCCCTGTCATGTTGACTTTAGAAGGACCTTACCTCAGAAGAGTAAAGAGTTTGAACAAACACTGCAGTGTGTTCTGTTGGATACTCTACCGCTTCTGGTGATGTCATAAGTCTATTAATAAGGAGAGGGGGAGAAAATAGGAGAATAAGGATGATGACAATGATGATGATGATGATGATGAGAACAATGATTGTGATGACGAAGATAATGATTGTGATGGTGATGATGCTGATAGTGATGGTGATGATGATGATAGTGATGCCGATGATAGTGGTAATGATGATGATGATAGTGATGGTGATGATAGTGGTGATAGTGGTGATAGTGATGATAGTGATGCTGATGGTGATGATGATAGTGATGCTGATGATGATAGTGATGCTGGTGATGATGATAGTGATGGTGATGATAGTGGTGATAATAAAAATAATTGTTTCCTGTGAGCTATTGAACTTGTACACCTATTTAGGTTTAATTTAGCTGCTTATCAGCTTACACAATAGTTTGTGGGGGGGGGTAGTCTATTTCTTAACCACCACCACCTCCACCACCAACAAAAACACCGCCACCACCACTACCACCACCACCACCACTTGTGTAGACATAGTCTTGTAGGCGAGGGGGTGGAGAGTGAGGGAGGGGGAGAGAGAGAGAGATAGATAGTGAAAGATACAGACAGTGAGACAAACAGTGATAGAGAGTGAATGACAGAGAGAGAGAGAGAGAGAGAAAGAGAGGGTGTGAGGGTGACATGAGAGCAAGGGTGAGACTATAAGTATTCATTTCCTTGCTACCCACCCTCACTACCACCACTACCCTCTCACTGCTATAACATGGGTGAGAGGCAGAAAAAGACTAAAAGACTTAATGGAGGGGGATCAGGTGACAGTTGTTTTCTCACCCTTTACAACTCCTGTAAGCAGGTTGTGGTTGTAAAGAGGTCGGAAGTTGGTGCAGCAGTTTTATTGAAGTATGAAATCTCTTACCTTGCTTACCTCCCCTTCTTCTTCAGCTTCAGCTTCCAGTCCACTCTCACACACACAGCCACAGAAAACACATACACAGACACTCACTCACACACAGACACAGACACAGACAACACAGACACACTCACACATACACAGACACAGACAACACAGACACAGACAACACAGACACACTCTCACACACACACCTTCACACCACTAACATACATAACAATTTACTGTTAGTAATAACACACACACACCAGCTTTACAGCACTCCCACATCTACTTAATGATAACACACACACACAGTCTTTACATTACACACACATTCACACACACACACACGGTCTTTACATTACACACACACACTCAATCTTTAAATTACACACACACACACTCAATATTTACATTACACACACATTCACACACTCAATCTTTACATTACACACACTCTCACACACAGTCAGTCTTTACATTAGATACACACTCAATATTTACATTATACACACATTCACACACTCAATCTTTACATTACACACACTCTCACACACACACAGTCAGTCTTTACATTATACACACACTCAATCTTTACATTACACACACACTCAGTCTTTACATTAGATACACACTCAATATTTACATTACACACACATTCACACACTCAATCTTTACATTACACACACTCACACAATCAGTCTTTACATTACACACATACACACACACACACTCAATCTTTACATTACACACATACACACACACACTCAATCTTTACATTATACACACTCACACACACACACTCAATCTTTACATCACACACTCAATCTTTACATTACACACTCAATCTTTACATTACACACTCAATCTTTACATTACACACTCAATCTTTACATTACACACTCAATCTTTACACACTCAATCTTTACATTACACACTCAATCTTTACATTACACACTCAATCTTTACACACTCAATCTTTACATTACACACTCAATCTTTACATCACACACTCAATCTTTACATTACACACTCAATCTTTACATCACGCACTCAATCTTTACATTACACACTCAATCTTTACATCACGCACTCAATCTTTACATTACACACTCAATCTTTACATTACACACTCAATCTTTACATTACACACTCAATCTTTACATTACACACTCAATCTTTACACACTCAATCTTTACATTACACATTCAATCTTTACACACACACTCAATCTTTACACACACACTCAATCTTTACATTACACACTCAATCTTTACATTACACATTCAATCTTTACACACACACTCAATCTTTACATCACGCACTCAATCTTTACATTACACACTCAATCTTTACACACACACACTCAATCTTTACATTATACACATACACACACTCTCACTCAATCTTTACATTACACACATATACACACACACACACTCAATCTTTACATCACACACTCAATCTTTACATTACACACACACACACTCAATCTTTACATCACACACTCAATCTTTACACACACCCTCAAACTTTACATTACACACTCAATCTTTACACACACACTCAATCTTTACATTACACACTCAATCTTTACATTACACACTCAATCTTTACATTACACACTCAATCTTTACACACACACTCAATCTTTACATTACACACTCAATCTTTACATTACACATTCAATCTTTACACACACACACTCAATCTTTACATTACACATTCAATCTTTACACACACACTCAATCTTTACATTACACACTCAATCGTTACATTACACACTCAATCTTTACATTACACACTCAATCTTTACATTACACACTCAATCGTTACATTACACATTCAATCTTTACACACACACTCAATCGTTACATTACACACTCAATCGTTACATTACACATTCAATCTTTACACACACACTCAATCGTTACATTACACACTCAATCTTTACATTACACCACTAACATATATTTAATCTAACTGTTAATAACAGACTCAACCAATTTTACACCACACACACACACATCACTCACATATATATATATATATATATACACACACATACATACATGCACCCATACAAATACATATACACACACACCACACACCGCTCTCACACATGCACCACACACCGCTCACACACACATTTCCTTGCTACCCACCCCCACTACCACCACACACCGCTCTCACACCACACACCACTCTCACACACCCATACATACACACGCACCACACACCGCTCACACACACATTTCCTTGCTACCCACCCTCACTACCACCACTACCCTCTCACTGCTATAACATGGGTGAGAGGCAGAAAAAGACTAAAAGACTTAATGGAGGGGGATCAGGTGACAGTTGTTTTCTCACCCTTTACAACTCCTGTAAGCAGGTTGTGGTTGTAAAGAGGTCGGAAGTTGGTGCAGCAGTTTTATTGAAGTATGAAATCTCTTACCTTGCTTACCTCCCCTTCTTCTTCAGCTTCCAGTACACTCTCACACACACAGCCACAGAAAACACATACACAGACACTCACTCACACACATACACAGACACACTCACACATACACACCTTCACACCACTAACATACATAACAATTTACTGTTAATAATAACACACACACACACCAGCTTTACAGCACTCCCACATCTACTTAATGATAACACACACACACACACACAGTCTTTACATTACACAGACATTCACACACACACACACACAGTCTTTACATTACACACACTCAGTCTTTACATTACACAATCTTTAAATTATATATATACACACATACATAGATGCACCCATACATATACATACACACACACACCATGCACCACTCACACATACATACACACACACACACTGCTCACACATACATGCATGCACTCATACATGCATGCACTCATACATGCATGCACTCATACATACACACACACACCGCTCACACACATATATATACACACACACATACATGCACCCATACATACACACACATCGCTCACACACACACATATATATATATACACACACATGCATCCATACATACACATACACACTGCTCACATATCAACTAACTGTTAATAGCAAAAATACACACATAAACTTCACACAACTTATGTACATATATCCACTTAATACACACACACATGCAAAATCACACAAGCTTCATACATACACATACATATATTTACTTAATAACACATACATACACACTACACACATACATATATCTACTTAATAACACACACACTACACATACATATATCTACTTAATAACACACACACACACACACACACACACACACATCTACTTACCAACACACACACATACATATATCTACTTAATAACACACACACTAATCACACATATATCTACTTAATAACACACACACCACACATACATATATCTACTTACCAACACACACACTACACACACATATATCTACTTAATAACACACACACACACATATATATCTACTTAATAACACACACACACACACATATCTACTTACCAACACACACACTACACATACATAAATCTACTTACCAACACACTACACACACATATCTACTTAATAACACACACTACACATACATATATCTAGTTACCAACACACACACATACATATATCTACTTAATAACACACACACTACACACACATATATCTACTTAATAACACACACACACATACATATATCTACTTAATAACACACACACTACACATACATATATCTACTTAATAACACACACACACATACATATATCTACTTAATAACACACACACTACACATACATATATCTACTTAATAACACACACTACACATACATATATCTACTTACCAACACACACATACATATTACTTAATAACACACACACTACACACACATATATCTACTTAATAACACACACTACACATACATATATCTAGTTACCAACACACACACATACATATATCTACTTAATAACACACACACACATACACATATCTACTTACCAACACACACACACACACACATATATCTACTTAATAACACACACACACACACATATATCTACTTACCAACACACACACTACACATACATATATCTACTTACCAACACACACACACACACATACACACACACATATATCTACTTAATAACACACACACTACACATATATATCTACTTAATAACACACACACACATATATCTACTTACCAACACACACACTACACATACATATATCTACTTAATAACACACACACACATACATATATCTACTTAATAACACACACACTACACATACATATATCTACTTAATAACACACACACACATATATATATCTACTTACCAACACACACACACACACACACATATATCTACTTAATAACACACACACTACACATATATATCTACTTAATAACACACACACACATATATATATCTACTTAATAACACACACACACATACATATATCTACTTAATAACACACACTACACATACATATATCTACTTAATAACACACACACGCATACATATATCTACTTAATAACACACACTACACACACATATATCTACTTAATAACACACACTACACACACGTATATCTACTTAATAACACACACACTACACATACATATATCTACTTAATAACACACACACACACACACACACACACACACACACACACACACACACATATATATCTACTTACCAACACACACTACACATACATAAATCTACTTACCAACACACACACACACACACACACCATTCAACTACATATCAATTATAAACTAACTTAATAACAACACTTGTAATCTGATCTCTCCTCTCTCTCTCTCGCCCCCTCTCTCTCCCTCGCTCTCTCTCTCTCGCCCCCTCTCTCTCCCTCGCTCTCTCTCTCTCGCCCCCTCTCTCTCCCTCGCTCTCTCTCTCTTGCCCCCTCTCTCTCCCTCGCTCTCTCTCTCTCTCGCCCCCTCTCTCTCCCTCGCTCTCTCTCTCTCGCCCCCTCTCTCTCCCTCGCTCTCTCTCTCGCCCCCTCTCTCTCCCTCTCTCCCTCGCTCTCTCTCTCTCGCCCCCTCTCTCTCGTCCTCCCCCTCTCTCTCTCCCTCTCCCCCCTCTCTCTTTCTCGCGCCCCCTCTCTCCCTCTCGCTCCCTCCCTCGCTCTCTCTCCCTCGCTCTCTCTCCCCATCCCCTTCTCCACCCCCGTCTCCGTCCTCTCTCTCTCTTGTTATCAACACACCAGTAGATGTGTTTAAACTGGCCAGATATGTGTAGTGTATTAAGAAGTGTGTAGTATGGTCTGATTGGTGTCTAAAGTACACTTAAGATGTATAATGTACTCAAATGTGTGTAGTATATTCAGATATATAATTAGTTTCCTTGGTACACTGTATGTGTGTAGACCTGTGTCTCCCAAAGTGGGGTGTGTACAAAAACCTCTTTTCCTTCATATCAATAAATCATCATCATCACTGTTTTATGTGGATTTTGCAATTCCTCCACAAAACCTTACACTGCCAGTGTTTGACATAATACCTTACACTGCCAGTGTTTGACATAATACCTTACACTGCCAGCGTTTGACATAACACCTTACACTGTCAGTGTTTGACAACACCTTACACTGTCAGTGTTTGACATAACACCTTACACTGCCAGTGTTTGACATAACACCTTACACTGCCAGTGTTTGACATAACACCTTACACTGCCAGTGTTTGACATAATGCCTTACACTGCCACAATACCTTACACTGCCAGTGTTTGACATAACACCTTACACTGCCAGTGTTTGACATAACACCTTACACTGCCAGTGTTTGACATAATGCCTTACACTGCCACAATACCTTACACTGCCAGTGTTTGACATAATGCCTTACACTGCCACAATACCTTACACTGTCAGTGTTTGACATAACACCTTACACACTCAGTGTTTGACACAATACCTTACACGGTCATGATTGACATACCTTACACTGTCAGTGTTTGACACAATACCTTACACTGGCAGTGTTTGACACTGTCATGATTGACATACCTTACACTGCCAGTGTTTGACACTGTCATGATTGACATACCTTACACTGTCAGTGTTTGACACAATACCTTACACTGGCAGTGTTTGACACTGTCATGATTGACATACCTTACACTGCCAGTGTTTGACACTGTCATGATTGACATACCTTACACTGTCAGTGTTTGACACAATACCTTAGACTGCCAGTGTTTGACACAATACATTACACTGTCAGGTTGTTTGACATACCTGACACTGTCAATATGTGAGTCTGTCAGTGTTTGACATTAGTGGAGCAATACCAGTACTTTCGAGGGAGGGGAATCGATTAAATTGACCCCATGAGTATGAAAGGCAAAGCTAACCTCAGCAAGATTTGAACTCAGAACATAAAGGGCCATAACTCTGTGCCATAAAGCTGTATCGATACTGCCAATCTACAGCAATAATAATATAATTGTTTCTACTTTTGGCACAAGGCCAGCAATTACCCCAGTACATTACTGGTACTTTATTTTATCGACCCCCGTAAGGATGAAAGGCAAAGTCAACCTCGGCGGGATTTGAACTCAGACCGCATAATATAATAATGGCTTGCTAATCAAATAAATGTCATAGAAGAGAGAGGGGTAGACAGAGGGGAAGAGGGTGAATGTGTTAGAGAGAGAGGGGGAGTGTGGCAATTATTGGCTGTAAGGGAGAGAGAGGAAGAAAGAGACATTTATAGAGAGGAAGAGTGAGACAGTGTTAGAGAGAGGAGAGCGGAAGAGAGAGAGACAGTTTTAGAGAGGAAGAGTGAGACAGTGTTAGAGAGCGAGAGAGAGGAAGAGTGAGACAGTGTTAGAGAGAGGAGAGCGGAAGAGAGAGAGACAGTTTTAGAGAGGAAGAGTGAGACAGTGTTAGAGAGCGAGAGAGAGGAAGAGTGAGACAGTGTTAGAGAGAGGAGAGCGGAAGAGAGAGAGACAGTTTTAGAGAGGAAGAGTGAGACAGTGTTAGAGAGCGAGAGAGAGGAAGAGTGAGACAGTGTTAGAGAGCGAGAGAGAGACAGTTTTAGAGAGGAAGAGTGAGACAGTGTTAGAGAGCAAGAGAGAGGAAGAGAGAGAGACAGTTTTAGAGAGGAAGAGTGAGACAGTGTTAGAGAGCAAGAGAGAGGAAGAGAGAGAGACAGTTTTAGAGAGGAAGAGTGAGACAGTGTTAGAGAGCAAGAGAGAGGAAGAGAGAGAGACAGTTTTAGAGAGGAAGAGTGAGACAGTGTTAGAGAGCAAGAGAGAGGAAGAGAGAGAGACAGTTTTAGAGAGAGGAAGAGAGGGAAAGAAAGAGATAGTGTTAGAGAAAGAGGGAGGGACAGTGATAGACAAAGAGAGGAAGAGAGAGGGAGTGTGGAATTATTGACTGTATGAGTCATAAATCTGGTATGTTTTGCTTGTTTTAAAAGATTCTCTACAAGATTTCTCGGAAAGGTAATGCGGGAGGGGAAGGGTTGTGTGTTTCTTTCCTTCCTTCCTTCCAACAACAACTGGAACAACTACTACTACAACAACAACTGCTACAACTACATCAACAACTACTGCTTCTACTACAACTACTACTGCTATCATCATCATCATCATTGTTTAACGTCCATATTCCACGCTTGCATCGGTTTGGACGGGAGTTTTCCCACTTGAGGCAAGAGTGGTTGTCTTGCTCGCATAGGACTGTCTGGCGGGTTTTCTACAGTTGGATGCCCTTCCTAACACCAACCACATTTACTGTGTGGGACTGGGAGGTTTTTACCGTGTTGCCTACATGGCCACATTACAGCGTGAACTGTGTGTTTTTTTTATCATGACACCTACACGATCTCATATGTTTCGGCCTGGATGTTGTGGCACCAACATAACTTTACATTGAAAGGGGCGGTGTGGATGGGGTGGGGGTGGTGGGACGGGGATGTCAACTATAATTACAACTACAGCACATACATGACATAAGAGGCAACTAAAATGGTTGGCATTAGGACAGGCATCTGGCTGTACAACACTGCCTGAAAACTTCCGGTCTAACCCATGCTAACATGGAATAGAGGACGTAAAAATGATAATGATATGCACTACACACAGTGCATATATACATATATACATATATATATATATATGTATACGTCCGTTCTAGCGTGATGATGATGATGATGATGCATATATATATATTTATATTTATGTGCGTGTGTGTGTGAGTGTGAAGGCGCATAGCTTAGTGGTTAGAGCATTAGGCTTGCAATCGAAAGGTTGTGAGTTCAATTCTCGGACCGGGTGATGTGTTGGTTCCTTGAGCAAGACACTTCATTTCAAGTTTCTCCAGTTTAGTCAGCTGAAAATGAGTACCAGCAATAGCTGTCCAGGGGGGAGTCTTGTACTCTCAGTCCCTTCACGCCATGAAACCGGGATAAACACCAGCTAAATGGTCTTCTGGCTCAAGACAGACTTTAGACTTAGTGTGTGTGAGTATATATATCATCATCATCATCATCATCATTTTACATCCGCTCTTCCCTGCTTGCAAGGGTGGGACGGGTCCTATTCAGCACAGCATCTCTCCACTCGTCACGGTCCCTCGTCATCTCCACCGTGAGCTTCAATGATCTGAGGTCTGTTCTCACCACCTCCGCCCATGTCTTTCGTGGTCTACCTCTACCACGTCTTCCTTCAACTGGCATGTCCTGGCACTTCTTCACCCATCGGTCATCCTCCATGCGCATCACATGTCCATACCACCTCAGTCTCCTCTCCCGTACACTACATTCTATCCCTCTCAGACACAGTTTCTCTCTCAACACATTTATGCTGGGTCGTTCACGCACATTTACACTGCACATCCAACGGAGCATGCTTGCTTCATTTCTCTCCAGCCATCGCATATCCTCTGCAGTTGCTGCCCATGTCACACTACCATGCAGCATTGCGCTCCTCACACAGGCATCATACAACCGGCCTTTCGTACGCAGGGAGAAACCCTTCTTCGTCAGCAGAGGAACCAGTAGATACTCATACATATAGCAGTTACATACTCACACATACAAATGTACAGCCCAGACACAACCTTAAGATTATGTGAATGCACATTTTGCAAATTAGACAGGCCATTTCAGTAAAGTTCTAGCTTGTGTTTGAAAAAAATAACTAATGTTATTGATTCTCTTCAGTGGCAGAAGTGTATGATTATATTTGCTGTCTATTGAAATATTGTCGTATTGGGAATATCTCTCATAGTTTTCTGTGCACACGGCTTAGTGGTTAGAGCATTGGCCTTGCAATCGAAAGGTTGTGAGTTCAATTCTCAGACCGGGTGATGTTGTTTCTTTGAGCAAGACACTTTATTTCACATTGCTCCAGTTTACTCAGCTGTAGAAATGAGATGATAGAGACTGGGGTCCCTATCATTCCACTGCAAAGTGGTCGTGGAGGTGCCATGGCAAAAAAGCACCCAGCACTCACTGTAAAGTGGACTTGTATACGCCACGGAAAAACAGCACCCAGCACTCACTGTAAATGAGGTTGGTGTTAGGAAGGGCATCCAGCTGTAGAAATCAAGCCAGAATCAGTTCCCGTCCCACCCTTGCAAGCAGGGAAAAGCGGACGTAAAATGGTGATGATGATGAAATGAATGATGATGATATAGTTAAAACAAAAAACAACAATAATGAAGAGTGCAGTACAAAGTGTTAGTATTAGGTTCACGCTTGAGTGAGGGGTGGGTGTAATAATAGTCCACAGAGCTTTTGATTCCAGATCGATCCAGATTGGACCTTGACCTGATCAACTGATCAATAGCGAAACACACGTCACCACTCAATAAACGTAATGAAGACATAACAAATCATCCTTTTTATTATTATTATTACACTCTGCTTAGTACTACACCTCTATACTTACTGGAAACCACGGATTGAGTGGTCACTCTGGTGAACCTACAATGACTGGACATTACAATCCTTAATTATATATATATATATATATATATATATATATATATATATATATATATATATATACAACCCATGCTAGCGTGGAAAATGGACGTTAAACGAAGAAGATGATGAGATGATGAAAGTAACCGTTGAATGCTTCAGTATAACATTAATTTATTGCATAACGAGGTTGACTTTGCCTTTCATCCTTACGGGGTCGATAAAATAAAGTACCAGTAATACACTGGGTATTTGCTGGCCTTGTGCCTAAAGTAGAAACAATTAATTTATTGCATAACGATTGTTTCTGTAACAATCCTGCTTGCAGCTGTGGTATTATGCAATGGTTTATACGCAAGGAATTGCCTAGAAAATGATAGCATATATACTGAACTGAATTCAGAATCAATATGCCAGTCTGTTGGTGTTTGGAACATAACTTAACAAAGGTTCTTACTTAGAATTATGATGGGAGGTTTTTAGATAAATGTGATTTGGTATGAAAAGGATTAGAATACATAATACTGTTGCATGGTTGTTGGTTTTTTGAAGTATGTGATGATGATGATGGTATTGGGGGTGATGGTGGTATTGGGGGTGATGGTGGTGTTTGTAATAATGATGGTGGTGGTGATAATGTTGATGATGGTGATGTTGGTGTTGATGTTAGTGTTTGTGATGATGATGATGGTGGTGATAATGTTGATGATGGTGATGAGTATGGTAATGATAATGAAAATAATGATGATAATGATGAGGATGATGGTAATGATGATGGTGATGGTGGTGATGATGATGATGGTGGTGATGATGATGACTTAATTTTCACTATTTTTTTTTTTTTTGTTTTTGTTTCAGTCATTCGAGTCTTTTCAGAACACAATGAAAAACTCTATCAACAAGAAACACCACCAACCCCAACTGGCGGCACAATTGCCTCCACCCCCAGCCAACCTTGTCTCGCCATCTCTTACCAGTCCTCTGGCACCGCCACGCCCACCGTCGCCACTACAACCTCCACCACCACCGCCGCCGCCGCCACCACCTCCACCACACTGCTTGACCAATGATACCGTCGGCAACAATGAGAGTCGACCCATCTCTCCCCTGCCGTGTGGAAGGGACCGGCCTCCAGCCAAACCTTCACAGCAGGTTAAGAAGAAAGCAGAGACAGTCGTTGACGTACATATAAATGATAATGTGAATAACAATAACAACAGCAACAACAAGGTAAGTCATCACTTTATATTAGCGGTCGCCCACCGGTCCTCAACCAGTCCCCAACCAGTCCTCAACCGGTCCTCAACCAGTCCTCAAACAGTCCCCAACTGGTCCTCAACCAGTCCCCAACCAGTCCTCAACTGGTCCTCAACCGGTCCCCAACCAGTCCCCAACCAGTCCTCAACTGATCCCCAACCGGTCCCCAACCAGTCCTCAACTGGTCCCCAACCGGTCCTCAACTAGTCCCCAACCAGTCCTCAATCGAGCCCCAACCGGTTGCCAACCAGTCCTCAATTGGTCGCCAACTGGTTCATAACTGGTCCTCAATTGGTCCTCAATCAGGCCCCAACCGGTTTAATGTATTCAACTTCTTAAGAAAATTCATTTTAGTGGTCCACGGGATTTTAAATTATGAACTTAGTGGTTCGTGAGGTTCGAAAGGTTGGCGACCCCTGCTTTATATGATATACTCTTGTAAACATATGTGGCCTAGTGGTTAGGGTGTTGAAGTCACAGTCATAAGGTTGTGAGTTTAATTCCTGGACAAGGCCTTACATTGTCTTCTCGTTTCATTTCATGATGGGAGTGGGGGGTGAGGGATGGGGTTTGGGGACTGTTATAAATAACATCCTGTACCACATGAAGCCACATTAACAAGACATTCTTCAAAAATATAAAACAATACTGTCTGGATCACATTAAATATTAGATTGGCAGTATCGGTAGAGGGTCGGACGCCATGCTTTCTAGCATAGTTACGTCCCTTTACAGTCTGAGTTCAAATCCCGCCGAGGTTAACTTTGCCTTTCATCCTTACGGGGTCGATAAAATAAAGTACCAGTAATGTACTGGGTAATTGCTGGCCTTGTGCCTAAAGTAGAAACAATTAAATATTAACGGATTTACTTTAGTCCTACAAATTTTCACAACAGTCTGTCCACTAGTAAAGATACTATAAACATTTCAATTAACAAATTTCATTAACCCTTTAGCATTCACATTACTCTATATATACTATCATATTTTCATGGTATAGGCTTTACTTCACATAATTATCTCACATAATATCGAATCTATGAGATTTTTAAAGTATTTATTTTGAGAACAATACCTTAACATCAGTTTGAACAGAATTTTCTAGGGCGGGTAAAATTCCCGAGATCCATGGATGAGTTCTCTTCAGCGGTCTCTGTCCCTCATTATCGCTGCCATGTCCTGCATCTCCAACAGACTAGTGTCTGTCCTTAGGGCATCAACATACATTAACCTTGATCTTCCTCTTCCAGTGTGTCCATGTAGGGGCTCTCACAGGAGCACTGAGTGCAGTGTCAACTCTGGATGTCGGTGAGCATGTCCAGCTAACCTCAGTCTCCTCTGTGTCACTTTTGAGCTGACTTTTGGGAGGCTCCCATACAGCTCTGAGTTTTTCATCCTCAGTGTATACTGATTAATGTTCAGAGCCATCCTCAGCATTCTCGTGTAGAACCCATCCACCATCTGAGTGAGTTTCTTGGTCAGTGTCCAAGTCTCAGACCCGTACAGCAGCACAGACTCAAGTCTCAGACCCGTGCATCAGCACAGACTCAACAGAATGAGGTAGAGAATTCTGGCCGTTTTGAACATTAAAGGGTTAACAAGTCCTTCTTGAAAAGTACTAGACTATCATAGTGCTATTTTGTACTTTTTAAGAACATCTTGCTAAGGTGGTTTGTTATTTCAAATGTTTATAGTATCTTTACTAGTGGACAGATTATTGTGAAATTATGTAGTATTAGAGTAAAGACTTTAATATTTAATATGATACAGTTATAGTGCTGTTTTGTAATTTTCATTTCAAGACTGTTATGTGGTGTCATGTGGTTTGTTAATTCAAATGTTTATAGTAACTTTACCAGTGGACAGATTGTTGTGAACAGTTGTAGTATTAGAGTGAAATTTGCAGTATTAAAGTAAATGTTTAATTTAATACATAGTATATTTTCACTCTCCAAAACAATCCTTGCTATTTTCTATGTTTTCTTTTTCAATGAAGGACCAGCATCTGAAACAAGAAGACTTTTGTGTTACTTTCTTTTAAGTGTTAAACTAATATGATGTTATTGTATGTTTCTCTGGTACTGGTTTCTTATATATATACATCATATATGTGTGTTTGCGTATGCATACATATATGTATATGTATGTATATATAAATGTATATGTATGTATATATGTATATGTATATGTATGTATATATATATGTACATGTATGTATATATATATTTATATGTGTAGGTGTGTGTGTCTGTATATATATATATATATAATATATATATATATATATATATATATATATATATATATATATATATATATATTATATATATATTAATATATATATATATATATGATATATATGTTTGTGTGTTTGTATAAACGCAATTAAAACTATACATGTGTGTCTATGATAATCTGAAGCTTGAAATAACAAACAGCCAAGTCCCCTGATAGGGGATCAAACCATGACATTTGTTGTGGGGAGGGCCAACATTATCCCCTTGAGGGACATACCCAAATTTAAGGGGGTAATTAAGCATGTAAAAATGTGTTTTCCTCTGCTGTAGGAAGTAAAGTGTCTCACTAGGGACCACATCATATGATTGAGAAACATACCCATGTCTTGCCTGGAGTACTGCAACCTGGCCTTTCTTGGTCCTAGAAATAGCAGCTAAGTCTTCATAAACAACATCACCCATGTCTTGCCTGGAGTACTGCAACCTGGCTTTTCTTGGTCCTAGAAATAGCAGCTAAGTCTACATAAACAACATCACTCATGTCTTGCCTGGAGTACTGCAACCTGGCTTTTCTTGGTCCTAGAAATAGCAGCTAAGTCTACATAAACAACATCACTCATGTCTTGCCTGGAGTACTGCAACCTGGCTTTTCTTGGTCCTAGAAATAGCAGCTAAGTCTACATAAACAACATCACTCATGTCTTGCCTGGAGTACTGCAACCTGGCTTTTCTTGGTCCTAGAAATAGCAGCTAAGTCTACATAAACAACATCACTCATGTCTTGCCTGGAGTACTGCAACCTGGCTTTTCTTGGTCCTAGAAATAGCAGCTAAGTCTACATAAACAACATCACCCATGTCTTGCCTGGAGTACTGCAACCTGGCTTTTCTTGGTCCTAGAAATAGCAGCTAAGTCTACATAAACAACATCACTCATGTCTTGCCTGGAGTACTGCAACCTGGCTTTTCTTGGTCCTAGAAATAGCAGCTAAGTCTACATAAACAACATCACTCATGTCTTGCCTGGAGTACTGCAACCTGGCTTTTCTTGGTCCTAGAAATAGCAGCTAAGTCTACATAAACAACATCACTCATGTCTTGCCTGGAGTACTGCAACCTGGCTTTTCTTGGTCCTAGAAATAGCAGCTAAGTCTACATAAACAACATCACTCATGTCTTGCCTGGAGTACTGCAACCTGGCTTTTCTTGGTCCTAGAAATAGCAGCTAAGTCTACATAAACAACATCACTCATGTCTTGCCTGGAGAGCCTCAACCTGGCTTTTCTTGGTCCTAGAAATAGCAGCTAAGTCTACATAAACAACATCACTCATGTCTTGCCTGGAGAGCCTCAACCTGGCTTTTCTTGGTCCTAGAAATAGCAGCTAAGTCTACATAAACAACATCACTCATGTCTTGCCTGGAGAGCCTCAACCTGGCTTTTCTTGGTCCTAGAAATAGCAGCTAAGTCTTCATAAACAACATCACCCATGTCTTGCTTGGAGAGCCTCCACCATCACCACCACCACCGTTATCATCACTGCCACCACTTTCATCATCACCACCACCACCACCACGGTCATCATCACTACCACCACCATGACCACCTACAAACCTTACTATCTCTCTTTACACATACATCCCCTCTCTTCCTCCTACCCTACCCCCCACACTTCCCCCTCCACTCACACTCCCCACTTTCTCTAATGATTCTTTCAGTTGATTACTCGTTAACTAATGAGATTTTTTCCTTTCTCTCCTTAGATCTTTGCTTGGGGTGGGGTGAAGGGGGCAGTTGGAGGGGCTGGAGTGTTATTTATCTATTACCCCCCTCCCCCTTTATTGACAGTATAGTAGTTGTTGTTGTTGTTGTTGTTTTCTTTCATCTCATTTCATGAAACATTAAAATCATTATCACATGTTTACATAAGGAAATTGTAACAACAACAACAGTAACAACAACAGTAACAACAACAACAGTAACAACAGTAACAACAACAACAGTAACAACAACAGTAACAACAACAACAACAATAACAACAACAACAACACCAGTAACAACAACAGTAACAACAGTAACAACAACAACAGTAACAACAACAACAATAACAACAACAACAACACCAGTAACAACAACAATAACAACAACAATAACAACAACAGTAACAACAGTAACATCAACAACAACAACAACAACAGTAACAACAACAACAGTAACAACAACAACAATTTCTAGTATAGGCACAAGGCCAGTAATTTGTGGGGAGGGGGAAGTCAATTAAAACGACACCAGTGCATGACTGGTACTTTATTTTATTGACCCCGGTAAGGAAGAAAGGCAATTTGAACTCCGACCGTAAAGGGCCGTGACTCTATGCTGCAAAGCATGGTGTCTGACGCTCTACCAATACTGCCAGTCCACCGTCCTGACAAGGATAATAGAAATAATTGTTTCTACTTTAGGCACAAGGCCAGCAAATACCCTCCTCAGTGTATTACTGGTACTTTATTTTATCAACTCCATAAGGATGAAAGGCAGGGATTTGAACTCTGAACATAAAGGGCCGTAACTCTATGCTGCAAAGCATGGTGTCTGACCCTCTACCGATACTGCCAATCCACCACCTATAATAATAATATGGTGATGATGGTGATGGTGGAGGTGGGGGTGATGGTGGGGGTGATGGTGATGGTGGGGTTGATGGTGACGACGGTGGTGATGATGGTGACAGTGGGGGTGATGGTGGAGGTGGGGGTGATGGTGGTGGTGGGGGTGACATCAATAATAACAACAAACAATACAAGAAAAATAAATATGAAAACAGCACAAATAGAAACCTGACATAACAATATTAATGACTATAATAATAATAATAACAATAACAATAACAATAATAATAACAATAATGGTGGTGGTAGTGGGGGAGGAGTAGAAAAGAAGAAGAAAGAGACGAAGACAAAGAAAGGAGAATTCCTTTTGTCTATTAAAGTGTTGTGAAGCGTTTAAAATGTAAATCAATATATAGGTGGATATTTAGTACAAATCTATAGATATAGAGACTTATTGTTCCTGATGGACTGTCTTGTGTTACAGCCCCATACCACACACCACACACACACCACACCCCACACACACCACACACACCACACACACGTATATATATATATACACACACACTCTCACACCCAGACACATGTATATACACTCACTCACACCCACACGTATATATACACACACTCACGCACATATATATACACACACACATATACATATACACACTCACACACACACACATTATATATATATATATATATATACACACACACACTCTCACACACATTCATTATCATCATCTTTTAATGCCTATTTTTCCAAGCTTGCATGCCTTATATATATATATATATATATATATATATACATAATGTGTGTGTGTATGTAAAAAGGTAAACAGAAATAACAAAATTAACAAAACAAATGGCACAGTACATGGAAGAAATATATTAGTTTAACGCTTGAAATAGCAGGAAGAGAGTCTTAACGTTTCGGATACTAGTCCTTCATCAGAAGATAGTTAGAAATAGAAGATAAATAGAAAGTGAAGGGTGATGAGAGGAAGGAACGGGGAAAATGAGAAAAATGGGGAGGAAAAAACATGTGTATTCAGTTGCCCATATATATATAATGGAGGCACATGGCTTAGTGGTTAGAGCATTGGGCTTGCAGTCGAAAGGTTGTGAGTTCAATTCTCAGACCGGGTGATGTGTTGTTTCCTTGAGCAAGACACTTTATTTCACATTGCTCCAGTTTACTCAGCTGTAGAAATGAGATGATAGGGACTGGGGTCCCTATCATTCCACTGTAAAGTGGTTGCGGAGGTGCCACAGTAAAAAAAAAGCACCCAGCCTACACTGTCTGTGAGCAGGGTATGGTGTGGCCAACTGGCCAGAGCCTCCTCATAATGGTGTCACCCTGGGCTTCTCTATGAGTAAGGCTTGGGGTGGCCAACTGGCTAGACCTCATGATGGGACCACCACCAATGCCACCTACCTCACCACCAGGCCTGATACCAACTACCTCACCACCACCAGCCTCACTACCACCATACCACCACCAGCCCCACTACCACCATACCACCACCAGCCCCACTACCACCATACCACCACCAGCCCCACTACCATCATACCACCACCAGCCTCACTACCACCATACCACCACCAGCCCCACTACCACCAATACCACCATACCACCACCAGCCCCACTACCACCATACCACCACCAGCCCCACTACCACCACACCACCACCAGCCCCACAACCACCATACTACCACCAGCCCCACTACCACCACCAATACCACCACCACCATACCACCACCAGCCCCACTACCACCAATACCACCATACCACCACCACCAATACCACCATACCACCACCAGCCCCATTACCACCTTACCACCACCAACCCCACTACCATACCACCAATACCACCATACCAATATACTACCACCAGTCCCACTACCATACCACCACCAGCCCCACCACCACCATACCACTCACACCAGACAAGGTGTCTCTCCAGTTGTACTTGTTTATTAAAAAGATCAACATCCTTTCATTCTTGATCACTCATTAAATATATATACATTATAACATTATATATATCATCATCATCATCATCATTTTATGTCCGCTTTTCCCTGCTTGCAAGGGTGGGACGGGTCTTATTCAGCACAGCATCTCTCCACTTGTCATGGTCCTTCGTCATCTCCACCGTGAGCTTCAGCGATCTGAGGTCTGTTCTCACCACCTCCGCCCATGTTTTTCCTGGTCTACCTCTACAACGTCTTCCTTCAACTGGCATTTCCTGACACTTCTTCACCCATCGGTCATCCTCCATGCGCATCACATGTCCATACCACCGCAGTCTCCTCTCTCACACACTACATTCTATCCCTCTCAGACACAGTTTCTCTCTCAACACATCCATGCTGGGTCGTTCACGCACATTGACATTGCACATCCAATGGAGCATGCTTGCCTCATTTCTCTCCAGCCGTCATATATCCTCTGCAGTTGCTGCCCATGTCTCACTACCATGCAGCATCGCGCTTCTCACACAGACATCATATAACCGGCCTTTCGTACGCAGGGAGAAATCCTTCTTCGTCAGCAGATGAAGCAGCTCCTTAAACTTCTTCCAACCCGTCCTTATTCTAGATACTATGGCCTCAGAACAACCCCCCTCCCATGCTAATCTGATCTCCTAGGTACCGGAAGCTATCCACCATTTCTATATATATATATATAGGAAAAAGTATGACCTCGACGGCAGAGCTCAAGCCGTTTTGACGGCTATTTCTGGACTCAGTACTCTGGTGCGCTATGGTCCATCTGGTTCCTTACCACAATTCCTTCATTATATATATATATATATATATATATATATATATATATATATATATATATATATATATATATATATTTGTGTGAGTGTATATACGTATATATATACACACACACATACAGAGTCAATCAGTCATATACATACATGTGTATGTATATATATATATATATATATATACACACACACACATACTTACAGTCAATCAGTCATATACATACATGTGTATATATATATATATATATATATATATATACATGTGTGTGTGTATATATACAGACATGTATATACAAGTAATAAAATGAAAGAACATCTCTAGAGAACAATACATTACAATAGCAGTATGTTACTTTATTGCTTAATAGCAATAAGTCTTATGTATATATAATATATATTCACACTTACACAGCACATACATACATACATACATATATATATATACACACACACACATGCACATCATACAACATATATATACACACATGTACAGCATACACACACACACATATATATATACATGCACAGCACACACACATATATACACACGTGTGTATGTGAGTGTATATATTATTTAGTGTTGTCAATAAATCAATATGAAGGTCTATCAGTTGGCGTTTGGCTGCGGTTTTATGTTGTAACACTTTTATAAACAGCTCAGTGTCGCCTCACCCACACTGCTGCACCTCACCACCATAACCTCCACCACACCACACCACCATAACCACGCCACACCCACACTGCTGCACCTCGCCACACCACCATAACCACGCCACACCCACACTGCTGCACCTCACCTCACCACCATAACCTCCACCACACCACACCACCATAACCACGCCACACCCACACTGCTGCACCTCACCTCACCACCATAACCTCCACCACACCACACCACCATAACCTCCCCACCACCACGCCACCAGCTACATCACCACCACCACCAGCTACATCACAACCTCCACCACCACACCACCACCACCAACACCACGACACCACCACCACCACCACCACCACACCTCCACCACCACCACACCACCACCACACCACCACCACCACCACCACCACCACACCTCCACCACCACCACACCACCACCACACCACCACCACTACCACGCCACCAGCTACATCACCACCACCACCAGCTACATCACAACCTCCACCACCACACCACCACCACCACACCACCACCACCACGCCACCAGCTACATCACAACCTCCACCACCACACCACCACCACCAACACCACGACACCACCACCACCACCACGCCACCAGCTACATCACAACCTCCACCACCACACCACCAACACCACGACACCACCACCACCACCACACCACCACCACCACCACCACCACGCCACCAGCTACATCACAACCTCCACCACCACACCACCTCCACCACACCACCACACCACAACACCACCACCACCACCACCACGCCACCAGCTACATCACAACCTCCACCACCACAACACCACCAACACCACAACACCACCACCACCACCACACCACCACCACACCACCACCACCACCACCACACCACCAGCTACATCACAACCTCCACCACCACACCACCACACCACCTCCACCACACCACCACACCACCACACCACCACCACACCACCACCAACAACACCACCACCACCACCACGCCACCAGCTACATCACAACCTCCACCACCACACCACCACCACACCACCACACCACCACACCACCTCCACACCACCACCACACCACCACACCACCACACCACCACCACACCACCACACCACCTCCACCACACCACCACCACCACCACCAACACCAGCTACATCATTAATGACTTGTAGCCAGCCACCGTGGGGTGAACCAGTACAATATTTAGTGTCCCATTATCTCCCTTGTCTCCCATATCAATATTACCTTCCATACAAAACCTTGTTTCACAACTTTTCTCTCTTTACTTTCTCTTCTTTCCCCACTTTACTTTTTATTCCTTTATTCTAATAATCTATTAATCTATTATTCTTTCAAAGTCTTTTATTGTTATTTTATTGTTCTATTATGTTCTTTTATTCTTTCACTGGTTTTAACTGGCATTGATCTGCTGGCCATACTGAGCACCCCTCGACCTTGTTGAAGCGATTTTTTTTTAATCGATTATATTGGACATAAGTACAAACATATACATACATACATATATATATACATACATATTACATACATACATATATATATATATATATATATATATATATTATCATCAGAATCATTTAATGTCCACTTTCCACGCTTGAATGGGTTAGACTGGTTGTCTCATTTGAAGTCAGGTGACCGTGTCCTGCTCATATGAAACTGTTTCTGGCAGGGTTTCTACAGCTGGATGCCCTTCCTAACACCAACCACATTTACAGTGTGGGCTGGGTGCTTTTTGTTGTGATACCTACACGACTACCTTATAGTGTGGACTGGGTGCTTCTTGTTGTGACACCTACACAACCACTTTACGGTGTAGACTGGGTTTTTTTTTTGTCGTGACACACATATACATGACCACTTTAAGTGTGGGTTGGGTGCTTTTTATCATATATATCGTCATCATCATTCTACGTCCACTTTTCCCTGCTTGCAAGGGTTGGACGGGTCCTATTCAGCACAGCATCTCTCCACTTGTCACGGTCCTTCGTCATCTCCTCGGTGAGATCTGAGGTCTGCTCTCACCACCTCTGCCCATGTTTTCATGGTCTACCTCCACTGCATCTTCCCTCCACTGGGACATCCTGGCACTTCTTCACCCATCGGTCATCCTCCATGCGCATCACATGTCGATACCATCTCAGTCTTCTCTCCTGCACACCACAACTTATATATATATATCCCATCCAGAGCTTTCTCACTTCTGTTGGAGGAAACCCAACCAAGTTGACCTCCACTGGTTTTAGTCATGTCAGGGGTGTAGTTGTACTCACCATGCTTGGCTAATTGTGGTTTGGTGACGCTATTTAACCCATAGTTGGGGTGGGTGGCCATTGACTCTAAGGAGTTCAGCCCTTATTCCCATGAATCTTGGGTGATGAGGGAAAGAATATGATCACAAATACAAGCGGCTGAAATATGATTCCCCTGAAAGGTCAGTGGAGTAACATTTACTCAATAGTGTGTGAAACTCTTGAGATGAGGGTGTCGCTAACCGGTAGAGCCACCATTTTTCTGTATTGAACGGTGTATATATATTGTAAATCTATTTATTGACCACTTTTATATATATTATTTCAATGTCATCTTATAACTATACATATTAATGTATGTAAAGATGTAGGTAGATATAAAGGTAAATAGGTAGTTACATAGGGAGGTAGGTAGGTAGATAGGTAGGTTGGTAGATAGACAGATATATTGGTAGGTAGATAAATTGATAGATATATTTCTTTTATTTGCCACTAGGGCATCAAAAGTGGGACAAGTACAAAGGGGGGAGTTTACACAAAAAGGCGTCCTCAATAAGGAGGAGGCAATAACAAAATATAAAAATAAAATAAGATATAACAAAAAATAAAATTTTTAACAAAATCCTCAATAGAGAGGAGGCGCCTTGGGGGGTCGCACACACCCCCGAAAAAAGTGTGCAACCCTACTCCTCAGGAGCACAGAGAAGGGGTGCTCCCTTGGTCTTTCATCTTCCTCACCTATAGTCTGATGTAGAGTGAAGGCCCATTCACACGGGCCATTCTCGCCACTTTCACCCATCTTTCATAGAAACGGCTGGGGTGCAGCACCTCTCTCTCCATCCTGATCCTTCTTCCGAAATGATATCGGAAGAAACGGACCAGTTGTTGGCCAGAGAGAAAGGTGCCCGACCTCAGTCCTTTCAGACGCGTCCACCATACAACCTCTTTCGCCATGGCTATTACGCACAGAAACACCGCCTCTGCTTCATCTTTGAAGGGGGGAGGCGGCTTGATCATTACAATAGACTCGGTGGTCAACCGGATCGGTCCCACCCTTGACAGCAGTTGTTCGACATAGCCCCACAGATCGGCTACGCCCGAGCAGTGTACCAATGCGTGTGCAACGGTTTCCTCGTCGCACACGCATCTGGGACAGATCTTTTTGGCGGGGTCCCTACCCGGGCGCCCGTGTCTGTAGAGCCTTTCTCGAACGGGTAAAGCCCCTCGGTAGCACTGCCAGGCCAGGGACTTCTGGAAGTTGTCCATAGGTCCCGGGCTGAATGTCCTACCGAACAGGCTGGCCAGTTCGTCCTCCTCCATGTCTAGGGCTTCTCCGAGGGCGTCGTCGCACCTGCTGCGTACCAGCCCTCTATAGAATGTTGCGGTGGAGTCTCCACTGATAACCGGATCCGCCTGCCAGAGGGCGGTGAGCGCCTGGGCACACTCAGTGTGCCAGGCGCCCAGTTTTCTCGGTCTTTGCTTGACCCAGGATTGCAGCTCGGTGAGTGAGACGAGTCTGGGAAAGGTTCGTCTCACAAACGAGGCCCACACCGGTTGTCCGGTGAGGAATACGTAGAGGTGCCGTAGCCTTAATGCGTGTTTACGCATCATTAGCCACGGCATCCCCAGCCCTCCTTTCAAAGGGTGTTGACAGCAGATGGATCTCCTCACCATAGGAGCCCGCCTCTTCCAAAGGAATTGGAAGAGCGCGCGCTCCATCTTGGTGAGGGTTTCCCTTGGGCAGGGCACTACGGTCAGGCGGTAGTAGATGACGGACGCTATGTAGGTGTTCGCCACCTCCGCCCGACCTTTCAGGGATAGTTTGCAACTGGCCCACTTCTGGGTCAGTGCAAACACCCTGTTCGTAACCTCCGCCCAGTTTTTCTCCACCTGGAGGTCCGGTCCGAACCAGACCCCGAGCAACTTCACCGGGCCCTCCGTCCAGCGTCCGACGACGCCATCGGAGGGCATCGGTCTGCCCCTCCACGTGCCGAGTTGCAAACCAATCGACTTGTCCCGGTTCAGCTTAGCCCCTGTGAACTTTTCGTACTCCTCCAGTAAGGTGCCGACCGCCTCGATTTCGGAGGCCGTCGACACCATTACTGTCACGTCATCGGCGTAGGCCGACACCGCTTTCCGCAATCCCGGTTCCAAAGGGATGCCCTGCAACAACTCCAACTTCCGCAGTAGTGGCTCGAGAGTCAACACATACAGAAGGGAGGAGAGAGGGCACCCTTGTCGGATGGACCGCGCGATTTTGAACGGCTCCGAGAGGTAGCCGTTCACCTTGACCCTAGAGCAGATGCGGCTGCTGTGCATAGCAGTGATCCAGCCCCTGAAAACGGGTCCGAAGCCTGCCGCCGCTAGCACCGCATCCAGGTAACCATGGTCGACCCTATCGAACGCCTTAGATTGATCCAAGTTGATCAGAGCCCCACCAAAGCCGGGTTCGTTCCCAACCCTCTCTATGATGTATCGCATGAGGTGGAGGTTGTCATGGATGGACCTGGACGGGATAGCGCATGTCTGCGCATCTCCCACCAGGTTGCCCACGACAAGCGCCAACCTCTTTGCTAGCACCTTGGCCAAAATCTGTAACTCTGTATTTAGCAGTGTTATGGGCCTGAAGTTACTTATTTCGTCCCCCTTGTTCTCGTCCTTCCTCACTAGCGTGACTACGCCCTTGGTCACAGTACAGGGAATTCTCCCGTTCTGTTGCCAGTTGCAGTAGACCGCCTCGAGGAGATCGGGGAACAAGTCCGGCATAGCTAGATATAATTCGTAAGGAAGACCATCGAGACCCGGGGATTTGCGTTTGCCGCATTGGCTCAGCACGTCCTCTATCTCAGCGGCCGAAATCGGCTCCTCGCAGGACTTCGCCTCCCTGTCCGAGAGGCGCGGCAGGCCGTCGAGGTATGGACCGAAGTCCACGTTCCTAACCGGCTCCCCGCCCCTCCCGAACAGTCGGGCAAAGTGCCTTTGAAAGGCCTCACACATCTGCTTAGGCTCAAGAATCGCCCGTCCATCCAGGTCTCGCAAAGACCGGATGGTGGATTTAGTTCCACTGTTGGCCTCTGTCACGCGGGCCCAGCTAACAGCTTTGGTCCCCTCGTTCCCTAGAGCACGTATTTTACTTCGGACAACGCAGCCTTCGTGCTTCGCGTCGAAAAACTGGCTCAAAGCCGTTCTCGACGCTAGCACTCTGGCCACGTCGCCGCTTCTAATTGCCTCTTCTACTCTATCTATTAGCTCCCTTTCCTTCCTATTCTTATCCGCAGCTAGAACCTTACTAAATTCTATCGAGACTACTCTAATCTCTCTCTTTAGAGATACCCACCACCTGCTGTTGACGATCGCTCCAGTCAACCGTTCCTTAACTAACGTACTAATCCGATTCCTGTAGGCTCTACTTGCCGGCAAGGACAAGTTGAGCTTCCAGTAACCGGGGCCCTGTCTATGAGTTCTGTCAAGGTTGACCATGCAGGTCACTAATTTGTGGTCTGAATAGCCAACAATGCGCATTTTTGGACAACTTAAAAAGTCCTTATCCTTAATTCTAACTAAGAACCTATCTAGGTACGACCTAGATGATCCGCTACGATTTGCCCAAGTCCAGGTTGGCGCAGTCGGAAAATCTAGTCGATATCTATCGGCCAGGTCAAATCGACCGATTAACCCTTTGAGGCTATTACACCCCTCTCTATCGGGGCAGGCCCCTACGTAGTCCCAGCGTGCATCTAGGATACCATTCCAGTCCCCCACTAATAGCAAGGAGCGGGACGTCCCTAGAAAAGTCTCCAGACGATGGAAGAAGTCCGGCCGCATTGACCCGAAAGGGCCGTAGGCGGCTACCAACCTAAACGCTCCGCCTTTACCACTGCCAAGGTCCAGAACCACTAGTCGACCCTCCGGGTCCAAATGTACCATCTGTGTTGCGAGACCCAGATGTTTTTGCAGCAGAACGACAACTCCACCCCCACCTCCGGGCTGACAGAGAGATGCGTGCATCTCAAAGTCATCAAAGGTGGGGGCCAGCTGTCGCACGTTGCTGATCCGGGCCTCGCAAATAACCATCACATCTATACGTTGTGACCTGAGGTCATTTAGAAGCATTGCTTGCTTCCAAGTTGAGCCCAGGCCACGCGCATTTAAACAGCCTAAATTGATAGATAGATAAATTGATAGATTGATAAATTTAAACAGATAAATTGATAGATAGATAGGTAGATATACATAGAGAGAGATTGGTAGATAGGTAGATATATTTCTTTATTTGCCACACGGGCGCACAAGAAAGATAGATAGATTGGTAGGTAGATAATTACAAAAGAAGTATGTGTGTCTGTGTGTGTGTGGGTGTCTGTGTGGGTGTGGGTGTGTGTGGGTGTGTGTCTGTGTACAGAAAGATAATTTCTTTTAAAATTGCAGGTGTGGGGGGGGGGGAAGAGATGAGAGATAAGGGATGGTATTTTATGTAGTCTATTGATGAGAGAGGAGGAGGGGGAGGGACACAGAGAGGGGGGGAGATGGATAGCTAGATTTATGATAGACAGACAGACAGACAGACAGATAGATAGATAGAAACGGATATATATATTGGTAGCTTGATGGATATATACATAGATATATTTCTTTATTAGCCACAAGGGCGCACAAGAAAAGGGGACAATACAAAGACATGCCGGGGATTTTACATACAATCGTGTAAAAATATTGAAACAGACAATTATAACAATCGAAATCCCCAATAGGGGGGAGGCCCCATAAATGGGTTGTTTAATACCCCGTAGATAGAACAACCCTCAACTCCAGGAGCATGTTGTGCAAGTGCTCCCTTCCTTTTGCTCCCTTCTTTAACCTACAGGTTTATATACAGAGAAGGCCCACTGACTCGGGGCATTTTTGCCACATTCACCCACCTTTCAGTAAATTTACTGGGGTGCAGTGCCCTCTCTCTCCACCCTGGTTCTCCTTCTAAAGTGATACTTAAAGAAGGGAATCAATTGTTGTCCGGAGAGAAAGGCATCTGTCCTCAGTCCTCTCAACCTTGTCCACCATATAACCTCTTTCACCATAGCCACCGTACAGAGGAAAACTGTCTCTCTTTCGTTTTTGAAAGAGGCTGGGAGTTTGATCCTTACTATGGACTCGGCAGTCAACTGGATTTGTCCCATACGCGACAGCAGTTGTTCTGCGTAGTTCCACAGGTCAGTTAAGCCTGGGCAGTGTACAATTGCGTGCAGGACGGTTTCAATGTCCTGCTCGCATCTTGGATACGTCCTCTTGGAAGGATCCCTGCCGGGGCGTCTGTCCCTGTAGATCTTGTCTCGAACTGGTAGAGCTCCTCGGTAGCACTGCCAGGCCAGGGACCTCTGGAAGTTGTCCATAGGTCCCGGGCGGAAAGTCCTACTAAACAGACGGGTGTGATAGATATATAGGTAGGTAGGTAGATATGGAGGGAGGGAGGTAGGTAGGGAGGGAGGGAGGTAAGTAGGTAGGTAGGTAGGTAAGTAGGTAGGGAGGTAGGTAGATATGGAGGGAGGGAGGTAGGTAGATATGTAGGTAGGTAGGGAGGGAGGGAGGTAAGTAGGTAGGTAGGTAGGTAAGTAGGTAGGGAGGTAGGTAGGTAGGTAGGTAGGTAGGTAGGTAAGTAGATAGGTAGGTAAGTAGGTAGGTAAGTAGGTAGGTAGGTAGGTAGGTAGGTAGGTAGGATGATAGGTAGGTAGGTAGGTAGATAGGTAGGTAGGTAGATAGATACATAGATAGGTAGGTAAGTAGATATCTTGCTTTATTTATTTATTCCGGTAGATAGATAGGTAGGTAGATAGATGGAGGGATAGACAGATGGATAGGCAGGCAGGCAGGTAGGTAGGTAAGTAGATAGGTAGGTAGGTAGGTTGATAGGGAGGTAGGTAGGTAGGTATGTGGGTAGGTAGGTAGGTAGGTAAGTAGGTAAGCAGATAGATAGGTAGGTACGTAGGGAGGGAGGTAGATATATAGGTAGGTAGGTAGATATGTAGGTAAGTAGATATCTTTCTTGATTTATTTATTCCAGTAGATAGGTAGGTAGGTAGATAGATAGATAGATGGAGGGATAGGTAGGTAGGTAAGTAGATAGGCAGGTAGGTAGGTAGGTAGGTAGGTAGGTAGGTAGGTAAATAGTTATATAGAGAAGTAATCACCACAATCAACATCACCATTAACAACTCTAAAATCACTCCACTATTTCTCTCCCTCATTCACTCACTTCCTCCCACACACCTATCCCTTTCCTTTAATAATTAGCCATGCTCATTAACGAGGCAAAAGGCAAAAGCGCTCACTAATGACTTCGTTAGCTGTAAGTAAGTGGTTGATTGGTGTAATGTTACAAGTGTGTACTTCTTGATATTTTCATTAATTTTGTCTCCGGCTTCTTTAACCCTTGCCATACCAACCAACCTGGCCAAAACCATCGACTGAAACTTTAAAGTCATTGCCACTCTTCTGTTTCATAGATCTTACACTCTGTTCTCTTGTATTGAGTGCTCACTTAGTTCATGTATGTATCCTTTAAGTTCACTGGTGTTTATATACACTACAGTGTGTGTGTGTGTGTGTATGTATATATATATATATATATGGGTGTGTATATATATATATAATAATAATTGTTTTTACTTTTGGCACAAGGCCAGCAATTATCCCCAGTACATTACTGGTGCTTTATTTTATCAACCCCATAAGGATGAAAGGCATAGTTAGCCTCGACGTGGTTTGAACCCAGAACGTAAAGGGCCATAACTCGATGCCGCAAAGCATGGTGTCTGACGCTCTACCGATACTTGCCAATTAATAGGAATAATGAAAATTATTGTGTACAGTGCTCAGGTGCACTATAACTCATCAAAGGTGCATGTATAGTACATAGAATAATGTACAAATGCCAGGAAAGTGAACAGTGTATGAGTTATGATATACACACATGCGCGCATGTGTGTGTGTATGCAGGGGAAATATCAGGTGTAGTGTTGGCAAATTTCAGGAAGTATGGAGGTTTTGAAGGATGCAGTGTCTCGACAGCTAACAACTGATGCAGGTAGTTTGTTCCATGCTTCAGTAACTCTGAGGGTGAAAAATGTTTCCTAAGATGAATAAGCTGAAGTATAAGACGTGGATGTTGTCTTAACCCATTTACATTACTCTATATATACTAATGTATTTTCACAGTAAAGGCTTTACCTCACATAATACCTCACATAACATTCACATTACTCTATATATACTATTGTATTTTCACAGTAAAGGCTTTACCTCACATAATACCTCACATAACATTCACATTACTCTATATATACTATTGTATTTTCACAGTAAAGGCTTTACCTCACATAATATCTCACATAACATTTACATTACTCTATATATACTAATGTATTTTCACAGTAAAGGCTTTACCTCACATAATATTTCACATAACATTTACATTACTCTATATATACTATTGTATTTTCACAGTAAAGGCTTTATCTCACATAATATCAAATATATGAGATTTTGATATTATTTATTTTAAGAACAATACCTTAACCCTTTAGCATTTAAACCGGCCATATCCGGCCAGAATTCTCTCACCTCTTTCTGTTCATACTGATGTCAAGGTATTGTTCTCAAAATAAATAATATCAAAATCTCACAGATTCGATATCATATGAGATAATTGTGTGAGGTAAAGCCTTTACCTAGACAATACAATAGTATATATAGAGTAATGAAAATGCCTAAGGAGTAACATAATTACGAGCAGCCAGTTACAGCCGGTTTGCACAGAAAGAGCTGAGAGAATTCTGGCTGGATACGGCTGGTTTAAATGCTAAAGGGTTAAATGAATTATCGAAGTTAAATGAATTAACTGAAGGCAAAAGAGAAAGGACATGACAATAAAGTAAAAAAAATATGTCTTTAAGGATGAAGTTGGTGCTGTTTGGTAGAGTGGAAGGAAAGATAATAGCTGGACAAATAAGGGGAGAACATTTGAGTGGAGAGTATGGAGGGTAGAAGAATTGCTAGATATGTACGTCTGTGTGTGAGTGTGTGAAAAGATTCAGGACCTTGACGGCTGAGCTCCAGCCGTTTCGACAGCTAGATCTGACAGCTAATTCGGATCTAACTGTTGAAATGGCCAGAGCTCAGCTGTCGGGGTCCTGAATCTTTTCATATAACCCACTCTACTACCCCAAGTATCGAGTAATCTGGTGGGTTATAGTCCACCTGCTTTTTTGCTACACCATATCTGATACATATATATATATATATATATAGGAACTCGTTCCTATTACCCACTCTACTACCCTAAGTATTGAGTACTTTGGTGCGTTATGGTCCACCTGGTTCCTTACCACATTTCCTTTGTTATATATATATATATATATATATATATATATATATATATATATATATATATATAAGAATAACATTAAGAAAGTAGCTGTGATTACATCAAGCATTTATTCATTATAATTATTTCAATGGCTACCCTTATGCAATCCAAGATGTAGTATTTACATTTGTTGCTGGTATGGGAGCGATTTCTTCAGCTGGTTTATTCGTTTATGTGATATGCTGCAGGCAAAAACATGTTTTTTTCTTGCGTGCCCAGCAAGCATATATGTATATCATCATCGTTTTATGTTCATTTTTCCCTGCTTGCATGGTTTACATGCCCAGGGCAAAGGAACTCACTACATTCATTAATAAGCCACAAAAATAAACATACCAGATGGTTCCTATCACACACTTTACACAACTACAAGTATATCATTTACTTTAAACATATGTACATTGTCTGTTTAAAATCATATTTGCAAATAAATGATATTCAATCGTATAAGACTGTTTGAATACTTACAACTTACATAATTATGGAATGTAATCAAATCAAGTTATGTAAAAATGTTGGATTGGAAGTATCGGTAGAGCGTCGGACAACTTGCCTTGCAGCATAGAGTCACGACCCTTTATGTTCTGAGTTCAAATCCTGCTGAGGTTAGCTTTGCCTTTCATTCTTATGAGATCAATAAAATAAAGTACCAGTGATTCATTGGGGTTGATTTAATCCCCCCCCCCCCAAAAAAAAAAATTGCTGGCCTTGTGCCTTAAATAGAAACCATTGTTATTTGTATTTTTTCATTTGATTTCACTTTATATACAATAACAACCTAGTAGCAACAATATACTTAGGGCAGGCATCTGCTGGTTTTGACAGTTTTGTTAGCTTTATTTTTTCTTTGTATTTATTGCTTGTCCTCACAAACACTTAACAAGTCACAACACAAACGTTGATAGGTAAAACAAACAAATTGAGAAAATAAATATGGAAAGGTATGAGAGGTTAAAAATAAGTATAAAAGGATATGAATTAATTTTGCATTGAGAATATTTGAATGGTATTAAATATCAATTACATTTACTCTAAAAATTAAACAGAAAAGATTGTGTTGACATATATTACTAAGACAAATATTTGTGAAGTATGTGGGTGGTATTTTGTTAGAAATATCTTTGAGATTTCATTGATGCTAGGTTTACCAGGTATGTTTTCTAGAAACTTTTGAACACCTTTTGTTATGACACCTACAGTTCCTATCACTACTGGAATAGTGTGGACTTTAAGGTGCCACACTCTGTTTATATTTATTATTATTAGGGTTGTACCCTTTATGGTCTGAGTTCAAATCCCGCCGAGGTTGACTTTGCCTTTCATCCTTCCGGGGTCGATAAAATAAAGTACCAGTAATACACTGGGGTCGAATTAATCGACTTTCCCCTCCCCTAAAATTACTGGCCTTGTGCCTATACTAGAAATCATTATTAGGGTGGTAGATTGGCAGTATCGGTAGAGCATCAGATAATATGCTTTGCAGCATAGAGTTATAGCCCTTTACACTCTAAGTTCAAATCCCGCTGTGGTTAGCTTTTTCGTTCATCCTTACGGGGGTCGATAAAGCACCAGTAATACACTGGTGTCGATGTAATTGATCCCCCCCCCCCCAAAAAAAAATTGCTGGTCTTGTGCCTGTAGTAGAAATTATTATTATTAAGGTGGTAGATTGGCAGAACATGAAACACCATGTGTTGCAGCATATGGTTGCATCCCTTTACCTTCTGAGTTCAAATCTCACCGGGTTAACTTTGTCTTTCATCCTTACGGGGTCGATAAAATAAAGTACCAGTAATGTACTGGGCTCGATTTAATCGACTTTCCCCTTCCCCCCAAAATTGCTGGCCTTGTGCCTAAATAAGAAACCATTATTATTATTATTAAGTCTCCCCCCCCCCCTATTGGGGAATTTTTCTTTGTTATTTTTTTTGTTACATCCTCTGTTTTTGTTTTTAACATGCAGAAATGCCCATTTGTACCGTCCTGTATTGTCCTGCACTGTCCTTAATGTCTACTTTATGTAAACCCTTGTGGTTAATAAAGAAATCATTATTATTATTATTATTATTATTTGTAACTTTCAGTATCCAAGACAGAACAATAAGAACATATTCTTGAGGAATCACTGGGCCTACGGCGGGGAACATTCTCAAGAAAGCCAGGTAGGTTGGAATTTTACACACCTTAATTATTTTTTATATATATATATATATAATGTGTGTGTGTATACATATATATTCGTTTTATTTGGTCTAAATAGTGAGTCTTGCTACTCTGGAGTTCTGCCTGTTTACCACAGATAAACAGGTGAAACTCCAGAGTAACAAGACTTAATAAGATGAATATTAAAACTCTACTTTGGTATTGAGTATTATTTTCTTTCAGCCATCAACCTCATACATATACATACATATATATATTGAGGCACATAGATTGGGTTGAGTCATAAATAATTCCTGTTTATTTAAAAGTAAGGTGTAACCACGCATTTCAAACTTCCAGTCTTTTAAATACAACCGGAAATTACCTGATTGGAGATAGTCTTCATCGGTCATTCTTATTTCATTAATGAAAGAGTGCACATCATAATTTGATCTATGATTTCATGCCCCTGAAATGGAGGAACAGAAAGTGTGTGTTGTGGGAGTTT
>OZ024763.1:12248092-12250592 GCA_964016885.1 Eledone cirrhosa
TTTCAATTCACATTTCAAGCACTCCAAGTATATAAACATAACAAGCTCATTCACTCAGGCCAACTCATTCTGCTCTCACTATCAAAGATATATATATATATATATATATATATATATCCCAAGATGACCTGGGATGAGGTGATAAAAGCCGACCTTACCCAATTACACCTCTCAAAGGCGATGACACACGACCGTGACCTCTGCCGTCACACAGTAATACAGAGTACCCGACCTCCCATGGGTACAAGCTGAAGCATATAGACAATATGCCCTCACACCCTCCCACTGCAAGGTGGTCGTGGAGGTGCCACGGCAAAAAAGCACCCAGCCCACACTGTAAAGTGGACGTGTAGGCGCCACGAAAAAGCACCCAGCACTCACTGTAAATGAGGTTGGTGCTAGGAAGGGCATCCAGCTGTAGAAATCAAGTCAGAATCAGTTCCTGTATGAGCAAGGCATGGTCAGCCGACCAGACACTGCCCACAACAGGACAATCCGTCTAACCCATGCTAGCGTGGAAGAACGGACGTAAAACGGTGATGATGATGATGATATATATATATGTCCTACACCCCCAGGGTCATAAACACAGTAAGCTCATTCACAGAGGTCATGACCTCTTTTTCAAAAATATTTACTGGAGAGCAGCACTTCACTCTCTTAACTCACACTTTCCTCTCTAAGTGGTACTTGAAATAGTTGATAATGGTTTGGCCTGAAGAGGACAGGCTTTGTCCTCACTTCTCTCATTGTTTCCCCACTACATAACCTCTTCAGCTTTCTCTCACAATATTTCTCATGAAGTGTACTTTATTTTTAATAAATTCATGAACAATTTTGAGGGATTTATGAAAATTATGCATTCTGTTATTGATAAACCATGACTTGATAGGGCTGGGGTCCCTATCATTAAAACACCCGAAAAACCTCACAGGAAGCCATATATATCTGCATTATACTTTTCATGTAGGGATCAAGCAATCCACCTAGCCACTACGCATTTAAAGCAACTTCTTCCAATGTTAATTAGATCATCTAAGTAACACAAACTATCAACTACTTCTATAGTACCTTCCTTATATATATATACAGAGATATATATGTTTATATACAGAGATATATATGTTTAATTATAGGAGATCAAACACCACCAGCAGAGTGACAAACATATTAACTATGATTAAACATATCTCTATGTGTACCTCTCTCTATATGTTGGTTTATAATGAGCTCGGAATCTATTCCTTGAGCTAATTAAATTATAGGGGATTAATGTGAGTTTTTAACTCTATTTTTTAATTTGATATAAAGATAACTTGTTACCCCATATATATATAGATAAGAATGACATTAAGAAAGATGCTGATGTAACGTTTTAATGTTATTCTTATACTGAATTTCCATCATAACTACAAACTACGAATGTAGAGAGTTCTCTCTTATTGAGTGCTTAGCTGCACATTCCGATTGCATTCCACTCGCTAGCATGGGTGCAGCCAGAGCTTCAATTCTGCTGAACTTCCATTTGTATATATATATATATATATATATCATCATCATCGCTTTATGTCCACCTTTCCCTGCTTGCAAGGGTGGGACGGGAACTGATTCTGGCTTGATTTCTACAGCTGGATGCCCTTCCTAACACCAACCTCATTTACAATGAGTGCTGGGTGCTTTTTTGCCGTGGCACCTCCACGACCACTTTGCAGTGGCATGATATGGACCCCAGTCCCTATCATCTCATTTCTACAGCTGAGTAAACTGGAGCAATGTGAAATAAAGTGTCTTGCTCAAGGAAACAACACATCACCCGGTCTGGGAATTGAACTCACAACCTTTCAATTGCAAGGCCAATGCTTTAACCACTAAGCCATGTGCCTCCATGTATATATATATCAGTATAGAGCCAGTTTTAAACTAGTTAGACCATTACTCAACAGAGTACTCAATAACTGGAATAGTAGAGTATGGCTGTATTATACAGTTGAAACAGCAGGAGCTCAGCCATTGGGCCCCGACTCTTTATAATATATATTTATATACAGGGTGTTCTAAAAATATGTATACACACTTCAACAGCATTCTAATCAAAGTGTGTATACATTTTTGGGGACACTGTATATGATCATATACATACATACGCCTATACACACGCAGACACACAGACAGACACCCACCAGCTTTTCCAATGAAATTCCATCTGTTCTCTGCAAATAAAATTAATAATAAATAAATAATTATAAAAAGTAAATTAAAAAAAAAAATACAAAGCAGCAAAAACAAAACAAAAAATAAAGAAAAACAAGAAAAACCAATTGTTTTCCCAATAAAACTGATCTGTGATGATTAGTGTAAGTAGATGGGGGGGGGGGGGGGGGCTGTATGTGTGTCTCTCTGTGTATGTGTCTCTATATATGTGTGTGTGTCTGGGTGTATGTGTGTGTGTATGTGTCTGTGTGTGTGTGTTTGTATGTGTATATGTGTGTGTGTGTATATG
>OZ024763.1:12255592-12283092 GCA_964016885.1 Eledone cirrhosa
GTGAGTAGATCTACTGGACATCTGTGAGTAGATCTGTTGGACATTTGTGAGTAGATCTACTGGATAGCTGTGAGTAGATCTGTTGGACATCTGTGAGCACTACACCACACCATACCACACCACACTACACCACATTACAGCACACCACACCACACCACACCACTACATACCACACTACACTACACTACACAACACAACATTACACCACACCACTACACCACACCACCACACCACACCATACCACACCACACCACTACACCACACCACCACCCCACACCACACCCCACCCCACCCCACTATTCCATCTTGGCAACAATTCTACCCAGATGATGTGTTGTAGATTCCTCCCCCACAAAATATGTTGATGTTAAATAACTGCTTCCTCCTAACCCTGCCACCCTTTCACTCCTCCCACTACCTCACCCCACCCACACACCCCTTCCACCCTCTCCTCCCACCCACTCACCTCTACTTCCCTTTCACCCTCCCCCACTCTCACCTCCCTTCCCACACCCTCGTCTCCCCCTCCTACCCCCCCACTATCTACCCCCCAATATTTAAACTAACGAACTTAAGAAATTAATGATATTACTTTCTTACTGGTGAAATAATGATACAGTCTGACATATCCCCCCCCCCCTCCCTTCTCAACCCCGCCCAACCACCACCCACTCCTCTTCTTCTCCACCACCCTACTCTTACTCCTCCACCTCCCCCTTCTCCTCCCCCTACCACCCCTTCTCAACCACACCCAACCACCACCCCACCCCTTCTTCTCCACCACCCCACTCCTCCTATTCCACCTAACCCCCTTCTCCCCCCCCCCCCCCAACCACCACCCACCCCTCTTCTTCTCCACCACCCCACCCATTCCACCGCACTCCCTCTTCATCAACACTATAATTTAGATATTTATTTCCCTTCTTCATTTATTTATACTCAGCTTAATTGTCACTAACGAAGCTATTTCAAAGAGAAGTTTCTCGTTAATTTCTCTGTCGTTTGGCAGCCAAAGATCTTTTATTTTACACCGATTCCGTTCACAGCCACCATTAACTCAAATATTCCTTCTTTTGTAATTATCTACCTACCAATCTATCTACCAATCTATCTACCAATCTATCTATCTATCTATCTATCTACCAATCTATCTATCTATCTACCAATCTATCTATCTATCTATCTACCAATCTATCTATCTATCTATCTACCAATCTATCTACCAATCTATCTACCATGAGTGTGCCCAGGCGCTCACCGCCCTCTGGCAGGCGGATCCGGTTATCAGTGGAGACTCCACCGCAACATTCTATAGAGGGCTGGTACGCAGCAGGTGCGACAACGCCCTCGGAGAAGCCCTAGACATGGAGGAGGACGAACTGGCCAGCCTGTTCGGTAGGACATTCAGCCCGGGACCTATGGACAACTTCCAGAGGTCCCTGGCCTGGCAGTGCTACCGAGGGGCTTTACCCGTTCGAGAAAGGCTCTACAGACACGGGCGCCCGGGTAGGGACCCCGCCAAAAAGATCTGTCCCAGATGCGTGTGCGACGAGGAAACCGTTGCACACGCATTGGTACACTGCTCGAGCGTAGCCGATCTGTGGGGCTATGTCGAACAACTGCTGTCAAGGGTGGGACCGATCCGGTTGACCACCGAGTCTATTGTAATGATCAAGCCGCCTCCCCCCTTCAAAGATGAAGCAGAGGCGGTGTTTCTGTGCGTAATAGCCATGGCGAAAGAGGTTGTATGGTGGACGCGTCTGAAAGGACTGAGGTCAGGCACCTTTCTCTCTGGCCAACAACTGGTCCGTTTCTTCCGATATCATTTCGGAAGAAGGATCAGGATGGAGAGAGAGGTGCTGCACCCCAGTCGTTTTTATGAAAGGTGGGTGAAAGTGGCGAGAATGGCCCGTGTGAATGGGCCTTCTCTTTACATAAGCCTGTAGGTGGAAAAGAGGAAGGAACGAGGGAGCACCCCCTCTCTGTGCTCCTGAGGAAAAGGGTTGCACACTTTTTTCGGGGGTGTGTGCGACCCCCCAAGGCGCCTCCTCTCTATTGAGGATTTTGTTAAAAATTTTATTTTTTGTTATATCTTATTTTGTTTTTATATTTTGTTATTGCCTCCTCCTTATTGAGGACGCCTTTTTGTGTAAACTCCCCCCTTTGTACTTGTCCCACTTTTGATGCCCTAGTGGCAAATAAAAGAAACTTATCTATCTATCTATCTACCAATCTATCTATATATCTATCTACCAATCTATCTATCTATCTACCAATCTATCTACCTACCAATATATCTATCTACCAATCTATCTACCTACCAATCTATCTATCTATCTACCTATCTACCAATCTATCTACCTACCAATCTATCTATCTATCTATCTATCTATTATTTTGTTATATTTTATTTTATTTTTATACTTTTATATCTTGTTATTGCCTCCTCCATATTGAGGACGCCTTTGCATGTAAACTCCCCCCTTTGTACTTGTCCCACTTTTGATGCCCTGGTGGCAAATAAAAAGAAAGTTATCTATCTATTAAGTATCACTTTAGAAGGAGAACCAGGGTGGAGAGAGGGCACTGCACCCCAGTAAATTTACTGAAAGGTGGGTGAATGTGGCAAAAATGGCCCGAGTGATTGGGCCTTCTCTGTTTATAAACCTGTAGGTTAAAGAAGGGAGCAAAAGGAAGGGAGCACTTGCACAACACGCTCCTGAAGTTGAGGGTTGTTCTATCTACGGGGTATTAAACAACCCATTTATGGGGCCTCCCCCCTATTGGGGATTTCGATTGTTATAATTGTTTGTTTCAATATTTTTACACGACTGTATGTAAAATCCCCGGCATGTGTCTTTGTATTGTCCCCTTTTCTTGTGCGCCCTTGTGGCTAATAAAGAAATATATCTATGTATATATCCATCAAGCTACCAATATATATATATCCGTTTCTATCTATCTATCTATCTATCTATCTATCTGTCTGTCTATCATAAATCTAGCTATCCATCTCTCCCCCCCCTCTCTGTGTCCCTCCCCCTCCCCTCTCTCATCAATAGACTACATAAAATACCAGCCCTTATCTCTCATCTCTTCCCCCCCCACACCTCTCCCTACAGCTGCAATTTTAAAAGAAATTATCTTTCTGTACACAGACACACACACACACAGACACACACCCACACACACACATACACATACACACACACACATACACATACACATACACACACACACATACATTTAGTATCTTTAAATCAATGTTTTGTTGTCTTTTTCTTCCTGTTTCTGATATTCTTTCCCTTTTTTCTCTTTACTATTTATTTATTTATTTGTTTTGGAATCCCTCCCCGCCACTCCCTTCAAACATGTCTAAACATCTTATTTCAAATTTGATGACTTAAGACAATGTAAGCTGGCGTTTAACTGTTTGTCAGTCTTGCGGATAATGGGGGCTGGTGTTTAACTGTTTGTCAGTCCTGCAGATAATGGGACTTGGTTTTTAACTGTTAGTCAGCCTAGCAGATAATGGGGGCTGGTGCCTAACTGTTTGTCAGTCTAGCAGATAATGGGACTTGGTGCTTAACTGTTTGTCAGTCTTGCAGATAATGGGACTTGGTGCTTAACTGTTTGTTAATTTTGCAAATAGAGGGAGCTGGTGTTTAACTATTTGTCAGTCTTGCAGATAATGGGGCTTGGTGTTTAACTGTTAGTCAGTCTAGCAGATAATGGGGGCTGGTGCCTAACTGTTTGTCAGTCTAGCAGATAAGGCTTGGTACTTAACTGTTTGTCAGTCCTGCAGATAATGGGAGCTAGTGCCTAACTGTTTGTCAGTCTAGCAGATAATGGGGCTTGGTGCTTAACCGTTTGTCAGTCCTGCAGATAGTGGGGGTTGGTGTTTAACTCATAACATCCTTTACCACATGACAGCACATCAACAACAGTCTTGAAAAGTACAAAACAGTACTAAAACTGTTTCACATTAAATATTAAAGTCTTTACTCTAATACTGCAAATTTTCACAACAATCTGTCTACCAGTAAAGATACTATAAACATTTAGTACAGAACAACACTATGACTGTGTCACATTAAATATTAAAGTCTTTACTCTAATACTGCAAATTTTCACAACAATTTGTCCACTAGTAAAGATACTATAAACATTTAGTACAGAACAACACTATGACTGTGTCACATTAAATATTAAAGTCTTTACTCTAATACTGCAAATTTTCACAAGGGATAGAAACAAGTGGACAGCATTATCTGTGGGAATCAGACCCCATCTGGTGTATGCTGGACTGTTGTCTTACCATTACATCAAAGTGTGTCTGACCACTTACCTCGCATTTTTAAGCCTTATTTTTCTACCAGATCTCTATACATGGAAAGTTGGATGTAAAGTGATCATATATGTGTGTGTGTGTGTGTGTGTGTGTGTGTGTGTGTGTGTGTATATATATATATATATATATATATATATATATATAAATGAAGTAATTCCGTCGGAAAGGTACAGGAAAAAGAGTGCTCTATGTAGGCTACAGAGCTTATTAGTTATGTAATAAATAACATAAGAATAATTCTTTCATTTACCAGTGGTTTCTTGAAAGCAGATATATCTGTTTTCAGTCGTCAGAATGAATAAAACATGGTTTTTTTTTTATTAAATATGGATTTGAAATATGGTTTTTCAAATCCATATTTAATAAAAAAAAAAACCATGTTTTATTCATTCTGACGACTGAAAACAGATATATCTGCTTTCAAGAAACCACTGGTAAATGAAATAATTATCTTATGCTGTTTATTATAAATAAATATATATATATATATATTTGCTCAAAGGCAATGACACACGACCGTGACTTCTGGCGTCACGCAGTAATACAGAGTACCCGACCTCCCATGGGTACAAGCTGAAGCATATAGACAATATGCCCCCACACACCCCACCGCAAGGTGGTCGTGGAGGTGCCACGGCAAAAAAGCACCCAGCCCACACTGTAAAGTGGACGTGTAGGCGCCACGAAAAAGCACCCAGCACTCACTGTAAATGCGGTTGGTGTTAGGAAGGGCATCCAGCTGTAGAAATCAAGCCAAATCAGTTCCTGTATGAGCAAGGCATGGTCAGCTGACCAGACACTGCCCACAACAGGACAACCCGTCTAACCCATGCTAGCGTGGAAGAACGGACGTAAAATGGTGATGATGATGATATATATATATATATATATATATATATATATATATATATATATATATATAGATATATGTGTGTATGATTGTGTGGGGGCATCTATATGCGTATATTGTGTGTGTGTCTATGGGTGTATTTACATAATGTGTGTAAAAGTATCTATATTTCTATGAGTCCTATCATATGTATATATGTGTTTACATATGTTTATGTGAGAGCATGTGTCTATAATGTATATATATGTTTATACAAGTGTATATGTATGTATATTTGTGCAAGTGCTATCATATGTATATATGTGTCTATAATGTATATATATGTTTACACAAGTGTATATGTATGTATATTTCTGCAAGTGCTATCATATGTGTATATGTGTCTATATATATGTTTATATAAGTATGTATATTTCTGCAAGTGCTATCATATGCATATATGTGTCTATAATGTATATATATATATATGTTTATATAAGTGTATATGTATGTATATTTCCATGAGAGCTCTCATATGTGTATATGTGTCTATAATGTATATATATGTTTATATAAGTGTATATGTATGTATATTTCCATGAGAGCTCTCGTATGTGTATATGTGTCTATAATGTATATATATGTTTATATAAGTGTATATATATAATTCTGCAAGTGCTATCATATGTGTACATGTGTCTATAATGTATATATATGTTTATATAAGTGTATATGTATGTATATTTTCATGAGTACTCTCATATGTGTACTTACAGATTAATATATAATGATGGTATAATTTTTACGTTTTATAATTGGGCCGCCTCGTTAAATTCATCTCAATGATATTTAATTAAGTTGAAAGCTGTTTGGCGTTGTAATCAAATTTACAGTAATTAGTAAGGACAACATTAATCCATTGTGACTGGGGTCTCCTGATAAATGAAGTCTTACTGATGATAGTAATAATAATAATAATAATAATAGTAATAATGATGGTAGAAAACTGGAAGACTGCACTCAATTTTCAGACAGTTTAACTAAAATAGGAATAACTGTTATTATCATAATTAGTACTATTTGTTATTAGTATTTTTAATTATTATTATTATTATTTTCATCATTATCATTGTCATCATTACTATCACCGTCACCATCACCACCACTATCATCTCCACCATCACTATCACCACCACCACCACCATCACCATTACTATCATCTCCACCATCACCATCATCTCCACCACCACCACCACTATCATCTCCACCATCACCACCACTATCATCTCCACCATCACCACCACTATCATCTCCACCATCACCATCACCATCATCTCCACCATCACCACCACTATCATCTCCACCATCACCACCACTATCATCTCCACCATCACCATTACTATCATCTCCACCATCACCATCATCTCCACCATCACCACCACTATCATCTCCACCACCACCACCACCACTATCATCTCCACCATCACCACCACTATCATCTCCACCATCACCACCACTATCATCTCCACCATCACCATCACCATCATCTCCACCATCACCACCACTATCATCTCCACCATCACCACCACTATCATCTCCACCATCACCACCACTATCATCTCCACCACCACCACCACTATCATCTCCACCATCACCACCACTATCATCTCCACCATCACCACCACTATCATCTCCACCATCACCACCACTATCATCTCCACCATCACCACCACTATCATCTCCACCATCACCACCACTATCATCTCCACCATCACCACCACTATCATCTCCACCATCACCACCACTATCATCTCCACCATCACCACCACTATCATCTCCACCATCACCACCACTATCATCTCCACCATCACCATTACTATCATCTCCACCATCACCATCATCTCCACCATCACCACCACTATCATCTCCACCACCACCACCACCACTATCATCTCCACCATCACCACCACTATCATCTCCACCATCACCACCACTATCATCTCCACCATCACCATCACCATCATCTCCACCATCACCACCACTATCATCTCCACCATCACCACCACTATCATCTCCACCATCACCACCACTATCATCTCCACCACCACCACCACTATCATCTCCACCATCACCACCACTATCATCTCCACCATCACCACCACTATCATCTCCACCATCACCACCACTATCATCTCCACCATCACCACCACTATCATCTCCACCATCACCACCACTATCATCTCCACCATCACCACCACTATCATCTCCACCATCACCACCACTATCATCTCCACCATCACCACCACTATCATCTCCACCATCACCACCACTATCATCTCCATCATTATCATTGTCATTATCATCTCTCCACAATCATTTTGTAAGCCCTTGTGGTTAATTAAGAAATCATTATCACCATCACCACCACCTCCACCATCATCACCACCATCATCATCATCATGTCTTATTTTTGTTGTGTCACCACTGCATTACTGAGCACAGCTCTGTGTGTCTTGGCTATGTGCAGTGTGGTATTTGGTGTTATTTCTATTGTATTGAGAGAACTCTTTGTAATATATCTGCAATACCAAGTAGTACTACTTTCTGTATATTGTGTGTATATATATATATATATATAACGAAGGAAATGTGGTAAGGAACCAGATGGACCATAACGCACCAAAGTACTCAATACTTAGGGTAGTAGAGTGGGTAATAGGAATGAGTAGGACCCGACGGCTGAGCTCAAGCCGTTTTGACGGCTAATTCTGGCGTCCAGAATTAGCCGTCGGGGTCCTACTCGTTCCTATATATATATATATATATATATATATATATCAATGATATTAATAAATGGAAACTATATTTATAAAACCAACCATATTTATTCTATTATACATGGCTTAGTGGTTAGAGCATTGGGCTTGCATTCGAAAGGTTGTGAGTTCAATTCTCAGACCGGGTGATGTTGTTTCCTTGAGCAAGATACTTTATTTCACATTGCTCCAGTTTACTCAGCTGTAGAAATGAGATGATAGGCACTACCAATGCCACTATATATATATACAGTGAAATTGCGTTATAACAAAATTCACGAGGTATAAAGGAATATTCATTGTAACCAAAAATTCTTTATAACGAGATCGACTTAAGACGTCGAGTGCATGGCTGGGGATTGAAAACAATATCCCTATACTGAAAAATTTGTTATAATGGTCCACCCTCCCACTTCCACCCACACCACCCTTTCCCTGTAAAGTTCTGTTGGTACCACAGAACATCCAGTCCACACTGTCATGTAGGTGTCACGACGAAAAGCACCCAGTCCACGCTGTAAAGTGGTCGTGTAGGAGACACGGTAACAGGGCTCCCCAGTGTGGTTGGTGCAAGGAAGGGCATCCAGCCACAGAAAAGCTGCCAGATAGTTTCGTACGAGCGAGACACGGACTCCTGACCAATCTCGCCTCTAGTGGGACAATTCCCGCCTAACCCATGCCAGCGTGGAAGATAGACATTAAATGATGATGGTGATGATGATGATGATGATACAAATACACACACAGAGCTGCCCCTCTAACTAGTTATTTCTCCAAAGTTACTCATACATTTAATCCTCTATGTCATTTCTACATACACGCTGAACACTTATGTAATTATATCCTAGAAATTAACTAAAATATCATTCTTATCTTTAACGACTTCCACATGTCAGTAATCAACAGAAACTATAGGGTCCTTCTTATGCAAACCATGCATTTATCAAAGCGCTAATTTCCCAGTCTGTTTCATTGTTCATATATCCAGCAATCCTCGACTCCAAAAACGAAATCCGTTCATTGCTATTACTGTTATTATTGGAAACACTGGTCCCCTAGTATGGTCTACACACACACACACACACACACACACACACACACACACACACACACACACACACACACACACACACACACACACATATATAGTGTGTGTGTGTATATATATATATATATATTCAATCACCAGCTTTCTCTCTGATATATATATATATATAGTGTATATGTATATATATATAGAGAGAGAGAGTGTGTGTGTGAGTATGTATATATATATTGTATATATATATATATATATATATATATATAGAGAGAGAGAGGGAGACTGTGTGTGTATATATGTGTATATATATATGTGTGTGTGTGTGTCATTGGTGAGTTAATTCAGTGTTAATTCTCTTGTCGTGCTATATATAATAAGGAAGGTGAAACAATTTCTGTGTTTAATTTGGCTGATAATGACAGGGTAATAGTTTCAAATTGGGGTGAAGTAGGTCTGAAATAATTTGGTGGAGGGGTGGTGTGGAGGTGGTGGTGGGGTGTTGAGGAGATGGTGTGTGTTTTAGGTGGTGGGGGTGTTGAAGAGGTAGTGTGTGTTGGTGGTGGGGTGTTCAGGAGGTGGTGTGTGTTGGTGGTGGGGTGTTGTGGAGGAGGAGGTGGGGTGTTGAGGAGGTAGTGTGTGTTGGTGGTGGGGTGTTGTGAGGTAGCGTGTGTTGGTGGTGGTTGGTATGTTAGCTGTCAATGAGTGGGTGGTGATACAATGACAAAGAGACACATTGACACACACACACACGCATATACAGACACACACAGGCAGGTATACACAAGGAGACACACACACACACACACACAGGCAGACACACACAGACATATATACGCACACACACGCATATACAGACACACACAGGCAGGTATACACAGGGAGACACACACATGCACACACAGGCAGACACACACACAAACACACACAGGGAGACACACACTCTCAGTCAAACACACACAGACAGACAGACACACACACACTCAGTGGTGTAGGTGGTGGAGGAGGTCACAATTGTCTGGCCTTCCCTAATCTAACTACTGTAATTACTGAGCACCACAGTGCCTCATGCCAAATTGATGCCCTTTTCAATGACCTCTCCTACCACCACCAACACTACCATCAAATACTACTTCCAATACCACCACCAAACACCACTACCAATACCAATGCCACCATCAACCACTACCACCACCAAACAGCACTACCACCACCACCACCAAACACCACTACCAATACCACCACCAAACACCACCAACACCACCAACACCACCACTACCAATGCCACCAAACACCACCACCACCAAACGCCAATACCACCACCAAACACCACTACCACTACCACTGCCACCATCAACCACTACCACCAAACACCACCACCACCAAACGCCAATACCACCACCAAACACCACTACCAATACCACCACCAAACACCACTACCACCAAACACCACCACCACCAAACACCACTACCACCACCACCACCAAACACCACTACCACCACCACCAAACACCACTACCACCACCACCACCACCAAACACCACTACCACCACCACCACCACCAAACACCACTACCAATACCACAATCAACCACCACCACTACCAATACCACAATCAACCACCACCGCCATCACCACTACCAATACCACCACTACCCCCACTACAACCCCCACCACATGTTCTATGACCCCTCCCTTCATTATAAACAGTTCCCTATTTCCATTAATATCTTACACTATAACAACACTATATAAAGTTACTGTTAGTTGTAATAATTAAGTAAATCCCTGCAAATACTTCATTAAACCTTGTAACCCCAACCCACACCTGGTGGGGGAACAACACCACTTCAAGGGTTTCTTATTTCAACCTTCTAGTATGTTTATATCATCATCATCATTGTCATCATCACTACCACCATTGTCAACATCACCACCACCACCATCATCATCATCTCCATCATCACTATCATCACCACCACAACCACCACCATCACCACCACCGCAACCACACCACCGCCACCACCACCATCATCACCACAACCACAACCATCACCACCATCACCTCAGCCACCACCATCACCACCACCTCACCAACCACCACCATCACCTCAACCACCACCATCACCACCACCTCAACCACCACCACCACCACCACCTCAACCACAACCACCACCACCACCTCAACCACCACCACCACCACCACCTCAACCACAACCACCACCACCACCTCAACCACCACCACCACCACCACCTCAACCACAACCACCACCACCACCTCAACCACCACCACCACCACCACCTCAACCACCACCATCACCACAACCACCATCACCACCACCACAACCACCACCACCATCACCACCACCACCACCACCATCATCATCACCACCACTACCACCACCATCCCCTGTTAGCAAGGGTTTACTATAATATATAATAATCATATGTTAACTTACTATCTTAGTAATGAAATAATTAACAATTTTAGTAAATCCCTCCAACTTCTCCATTAATTAATTAAAATCTAGAGAGTATTTTATTAGAAATATAATCACAAATGGATTAAATTAATTATGTTTTTATCATATTATTATTTATTTCTTTATTTTTAGTAATAATTATATTTTTGTATTTGGAATTATAATTTTATATTTTAATAATTTTTATTTTTTTAAAGTTTTAGATTTTTTTAAAAAGAAATATTTAATATTTTCTGCAAAGTTTATTGATGTGGTGTTGTGGGTGGCAACAGGAAAAGAGCTGTCAAGATTTCACTATAGTACTACTGTTAACCTCTACCCCACCCTTCTTTCTCACTCTACTGACACACATCCACCCATGACCACCCCACCCATCCATTATATTGTCAAATTACTCTGCCATCCCTGTCACCCTACTCCACCTTGTGTAGTTAATCATATTTCCATTGTGTCCAGATAATGCTCCACCTCACCCTACTATTGTGTTATGTTGTGTGTGGTGGGGCACTTTCTGTGTGTATGTGTGTGATATAGGGCCTTGTATGTGCGTGTGTGTAGTAGCGGTTCTTGTGTGTGTGTGTGTGTGTGTGTGTGTGTATGATAGCAGCCCTTATATGTGGAGGTGTGTGTGGTTGGGGCATCCATGTGCTTGTTTGTGTGTGTGCGTTTCTAAATATTTCCATATTCTTGTTTCAAAATTATTTAAGACAGTGTCTTTCATTGGAAATCTGGTAATGAAAGGGTTAATGACATAGTCAGTGTCTTTCATTAGACATATGGTAGTGAAAGGATTAAAGATATACACAGCGTCTTTCATTGGAAATATGGTAGTGAAAGGGTTAAAGACATATACAGTGTTTTTCATTAGAAATATGGTAGTGAAAGGGTTAATGAGATAGACAGTGTCTTTCATTAGAAATATGGTAGTGAAAGGGTTAAAGACATAGACAGTGTCTTTCATTAGAAATATGGTAATGAAAGGGTAATGACATAGACAGTGTCTTTCATTAGATATATGGTAATGAAAGGGTTAAAGACATAGACAGTGTTTTTCATTGGAAATATGGTAATGAAAGGGTTAATGACAGACAGTGTCTTTCATTAGAAATATAGTAATGAAAGGGTTAAAGACATAGACAGTGTCTTTCATTAGAAATATGGTAGTGAAAGGGTTAAAGACATAGACAGTGTCTTTCATTAGAAATATGGTAATGAAAGGGTTAATGACATAGACAGTGTCTTTCATTAGAAATATGGTAATGAAAGGGTTAATAACATAGACAGTGTCTTTCATTAGAAATATGGTAATGAAAGGGTTAATGACATAGACAGTGTCTTTCATTAGAAATATGGTAATGAAAGGGTTAATGACAGACAGTATCTTTCATTAGAAATATGGTAACGAAAGGGTTAATGACATAGACAGTGTCTTTCATTAGATATATGGTATGAAAGGGTTAATGACATAGACAGTGTCTTTCATTAGATATATGGTATGAAAGGGTTAAAGACATAGACAGTGTCTTTCATTAGAAATATAGTAATGAAAGGGTTAAAGTGTTTATACAAGCCTGTGAGTGTCACTTCATGGACATTTGACTTGTTAGAAATTGAAGCCAAACCTCCCTCAAATCACACCCTACTGTCTTATATATATATTATATTGACTTGGTCTAAATAGCAGCTAAATCTCCCTCAAATCAAGCTCTACTGTCTTACATATCTCAACATGATAGAAATAGCAGCCAAATCTCCCTCAAATCACATCCTACTGTCTTATATATCTCAACATGATAGAAATAGCAACCAAATCTCCCTCAAATCACACCCTACAGTCTTATATATCTCAACATGATAGAAATAGCAGCCAAATCTCCCTCAAATCACATCCTACTGTCTTATATATCTCAACATGGTAGAAATAGCAGCCAAATCTCCCTCAAATCACACCCTACTGTCTTATATATCTCAACATGGTAGAAATAGCAGCCAAATCTCCCTCAAATCAAGCTCTACTGTCTTATATATCTCAACATGGTAGAAATAGCAGCCAAATCTCACTCAAATCACACCCTACTGTCTTATATATCTCAACATGGTAGAAATAGCAGCCAAATCTCCCTCAAATCAAGCTCTACTGTCTTATATATCTCAACATGGTAGAAATAGCAGCCAAATCTCCCTCAAATCAAGCTCTACTGTCTTATATATCTCAACATGGTAGAAATAGCAGCCAAATCTCCCCCAAATCAAGCTCTACTGTCTTATATATCTCAACATGGTAGAAATAGCAGCCAAATCTCCCTCAGTGGTGGTGTATGTGAGGGGGTGAAGATGTTCTCTAGGGATACCTCAACTGACTCCCTTTACATTTTTTTATTCTGAAACCGAAGAAGTCGACTCTTTATTTAAAAAAAAAAAAAAAAAAACAAACAAACAAACACCCCTCCCCCTCACTTTGTTGATGGACCCCCCTCACCCAACACCACCACCTCCCCTTGAAATTGCAAGTGTGAAATAATAGTCAAGTGTGAGTAATTAGTTACACTCACCACTCCACCCCATTCTCTCTTAGGAATTCATTCAATTTTCTTGTAACAATTCTTCTTTTTCTTTGTCTATCTTCTTCTTCTTCTTCTTCTTCTTCTTCTTCTTCTTCTTCTTCTTCTTCTTCTCATTCTCTTCCTTCTCCTCCTCCTTCTCCTCACCATAATCAGTGACTCTCTCCCTTTCACCCAGTCACACCCCAGTGTTGTGTTCACTCCCCCCACCCCCACACACACCATATCCGCCCTCCCCCTCTATTGTCTTATTTTGTAAGGAACTGGTAACATCAGTGATGGGTGTCTTCTCTCTAAAGTAGGAATCTCACCATAACATCTGCACACACATACACACGCACATGCACATACACACACATGCACACATACACACACATGCACACATACACTTACATACACACACACACGCTGACACACTTTCATACACATATGCAGGTATATGTACACATGCACACACATGTATACACACACTCTTAAACACATATAAAGACACACAATATTAACTAATAAGTCTACACCATGTATTGAGTACTCTTCCCATTGATAAGTATATGTAACTGCGTGTGTGTGTATGTATGTGTATGTGTGTGTGTGTGTATGTATGTGTGAGAGGGAGAGGGAGAGACAGATAAAAAGATATAGTAAAGATATATTGTACCCTACTTTTCTTTAGATATATATCCACCCTTAAGTGTGCACCCCTCCCACTCTCTCTCTCTCTCTCTCTCTCTCTCTCTCTAGCCAGCATCATCATAACTCTATCTCTCTCTCTAGTCATCATCATCATCATCATAACTCTATCTCTCTCTCTCTAGCCATCATCATCATCATAACTCTATCTCTTTCTCTCTCTAGCCATCACCATCACTCTCTCTCTCTCTCGCCATCATCATCACTCGCTCTCTCTCTATCCATTATCACCATCACTCTCTCTCTCTCTCTCTAGCCTTCATCATCATAACTTTCTCTCTCTCTAGCCATCATCATTATCACCCACTCTCTCCGTCTAGCCATCATCATCACAGCAGTTGAACTAGATAAATTAGGGCTCAACACACCCCTATTAATTGCAATGAACTCTGCCTTCTGAACTGTACTTAATTCCCTGTGACCAACCAATACAACCTGGTACACTCTGTTGACAGGCAGAGTTGATAGAATGTTGGATATAGAGCAGAGGTTCTCAAAGTGGGCGCTACTGCTCTCAAGGGGGTGCTGAGAAGGTCCAGGGAAGGCCTAAGGGGTGGTGGGAGGTGGTAGAGATGATATAATAGTATATTAGATATCAAATGATACATATATAATTTATTATATATATATATATTACTTTTGGGAGGCTCCCATACAGCTCTGAGTTCTTCATCCTCAGTGTATACTGATTAATGTTCAGAGCCATCCTCAGCATTCTCGTGTAGCACCCATCCACCATCTGAGTGAGTTTCTTGGTCAGTGTCCAAGTCTCAGACCCGTACAAGCAGCACATACTCCACTACAGCAATGAAGAGGCGGATCTTCAGGTCTTTATGAAGGTCTGACTTCCACACCGATCTCAAGCTGTGGCACACCGCCCAGACTATGCTCTTCCTCTCGACCACATCATCTTCCGTATTCCCAATCTTTGCTCCCAGATACAGGAATTCCTCAACCAATTCTAGCGGCTTCCTGCCTACATTAGTAATCCCTACATGGGCACACTGGAAGAGGAAGACCGAGGTTAACATATGTTGATGCCCTAAGGACAGACACTGGTCTGTTGGAGACGCAAGGCATGGCAGCTATAATGAGGGACAGAGACTGCTGGAGAGAACTCGTCCATGGATCTCGGGAATTTTACCTGCTCTAGATAGATAGATATATATATTAACAATTTTATTTATTATATATCATTTACAATTTGCATGTAGACAGGTCTCTCTGGAAATAGGGGTGGGGGTGCTGAGAATATTACATGGCCGTGAGGAGGGGGCAGTGACCCTAGAAGTCTAAGAACCTCTGATATAAAGGGAGAAATGTCTCCAGTACTAGACTGATTTTTTTTTTTTTATCTATCTTGAAAGGGTGAAAGGCAAGTTAACCTTGGTGGAATTTGAAGTTGGAGGTCAACTTTGTCTCTCATCCTTTTGAAATTGATAAATAAAAAAAAAGTACCAGTCTAGTAGTACTGGGGTCATTTCTTTCTCTTTCTCACTTCCTCTCTAACACTTTCTAGCCTTCTCTGGAAGAAATAGACTATGTTCAGACCTGGAGAGGGTTGGGCCCTGCTAGGCTTTAAAACGTCCCCAAGTAATGCTGGATGGCACTATGGGGCACTTACAATATCAAGAGTTATGGGACCAGACATACACTGCCAATAACACTGTTGTTAATTTACACTGACCAATGAGAGACAACTACACTGGCAATAACACTGTTGTTAATTTAGACTGACCAATGAGAGACAACTACACTGCCAATAACACTGCTGTTAATTTACACTGATCAATGGGAGACAACTACACTGCCAATAACACTGTTGTTAATTTACACTGACCAAATGAGACAAACTACACTGGCAATAACACTGTTGTTAATTTACACTGACCAATGGGAGACAACTACACTGCCAATAACACTGTTGTTAATTTACACTGACCAAATGAGACAAACTACACTGGCAATAACACTGTTGTTAATTTACACTGACCAATGGGAAACAACTACACTGCCAATAACACTGTTGTTAATTTACACTGACCAAATGAGACAAACTACACTGGCAATAACACTGTTGTTAATTTACACTGACCAATGGGAGACAACTACACTGCCAATAACACTGTTGTTAATTTACACTGACCAAATGAGACAAACTACACTGGCAATAACACTGTTGTTAATTTACACTGACCAATGGGAGACAACTACACTGCCAATAACACTGTTGTTAATTTACACTGACCAATGAGAGACAACTACACTGCCAACTACACTGTTGTTAATTTACACTGACCAATGGGAGACAACTACACTGCCAATAACACTGTTGTTAATTTACACTGACCAAATGAGACAAACTACACTGGCAATAACACTGTTGTTAATTTACACTGACCAATGGGAGACAACTACACTGCCAATAACACTGTTGTTAATTTACACTGACCATTGGGAGACAACTACACTGCCAACGAAAGTGTAGATGTCTCGACCTTTAAATCAAAATGTCACCCATCTCAATAACAAACTTGACCAGACAGCTGTTATATATGTATGTGTGTGTACATATATATTATATATAGAATGTGTCTGTATGTACATGTGTGTGTGTGTATATATTATATAAATCTATACATATATATGTCTGTATATATATATGTTCGTGTGGGTATTTAAGTACATATGTGTGTATGTATATATATGAATATATAAATATGTGTATATATATATATATATATATATATATATATATATATATATATATATATTATATATATATATACTCATGCACATATATAATTGCCTCAGGAAGTACAGAACAGCATTTCCTGTAAGCTGTCTCTATGCCCTTCAATCAGTACCGCCACCAACACCACCTCCACTGCCACCAACACCACCTCCACCACCACCACCACAAACAAACACCTCCACCACCACCACCACCACAAACACCTCAACCAGCTCCCACTACTGCTACCACCACCACCACCACCACCACCACAAACACCTGCACCAACTCCACCACCACTGCTACCACCACCACTCCCATCACTACCGCCACCACCACATTCTCCACTACCAACAGCGCCACCACCAGCTGCTGTCATAGTCCTGAAAATTCCTTGTATTTAATTATATATTACAGCTAACTTGTTAATAATTGAAGCTTGTGAGTCAATGTGTATTGGGGAATCTCAGATAAACTTAGTGTAGTTATAACTACAGTTTATACACCTCTCAACCCCTCCGCTAATTACTGTGTGTCACTTGCAACATGTCGTTCAATGTGTAACTTTAACCCTTTTGATGTCAAACCACCTAAAATTACCCCTCAATTTATGATACAAAACTGCTCATTTCGAAATATTTATACTGATATAAAACCTTTCCATCAAGTTTCTTTCAGAAATATCTAAATAATGTCCTAAATATCAACTTACTCCAAATATTTAATTATTTTCAAAATTAACTGAAACAGATAGACAGTATCTTTCATTAGAAATCTGGTAATGAAAGGGTTAATGACATAGACAGTCTCTTTCATTAGAAATCTGGTAATGACAGGGTTAATGACATAGACAGTGTCTTTCATTAGATATATGGTAGTGAAAGGGTTAATGACATAGACAGTGTCTTTCATTAGAAATATGGTAATGAAAGGGTTAATGGCATAGACAGTGTCTTTCATTAGAAATATGGCAATGAAAGGGTTAATGACATAGGCAGTGTCTTTCATTAGATATATGGCAGTGAAAGGGTTAATGGCATAGACAGTGTCTTTCATTGGAAATATGGAAATGAATGGGTTAATGACATAGACAGTGTCTTTCATTAGATATATGGAAATGAATGGGTTAATGACATAGACAGTGTCTTTCATTAGATATATGGAAATGAATGGGTTAATGACATAGTGTCTTTCATTAGATATATGGTAATGAAAGGGTTAAAGACATAGTGTCTTTCATTAGATATATGGTAGTGAAAGGGTTAATGACATAGACAGTGTCTTTCATTAGAAATATGGTAATGAAAGGGTTAAAGACATAGACAGTGTCTTTCATTAGAAATATGGTAATGAAAGGGTTAAAGACATAGACAGTGTCTTTCATTAGACATATGGTAATGAAAGGGTTAATGACATAGACAGTGTCTTTCATTAGACATATGGTAGTGAAAGGTTTAATGACATAGACAGTATCTTTTATTAGATATATGGTAGTGAAAGGGTTAATGACATAGACAGTGTCTTTCATTAGAAATATGGTAATGAAAGGGTTAATGACATAGACAGTGTCTTTCATTAGAAATATGGTAATGAAAGGGTTAATGACATAGACAGTGTCTTTCATTAGAAATATGGTAATGAAAGGGTTAAAGACATAGACAGTGTCTTTCATTAGAAATATGGTAATGAAAGGGTTAATGACATAGACAGTGTCTTTCATTAGACATATGGTAATGAAAGGGTTAATGACATAGACAGTGTCTTTCATTAGAAATATGTTAATGAAGGGTTAATGATATAGACAGTGTCTTTCATTAGAAATATGTTAATGAAGGGTTAATGACATAGACAGTGTCTTTCATTAGACATATGGTAATGAAAGGGTTAATGACATAGACAGTGTCTTTCATTAGAAATATGTTAATGAAAGGTTAATGATATAGACAGTGTCTTTCATTAGAAATATGTTAATGAAGGGTTAATGACATAGACAGTGTCTTTCATTAGACATATGGTAATGAAAGGGTTAATGACATAGACAGTGTCTTTCATTAGAAATATGTTAATGAAGGGTTAATGACATAGACAGTGTCTTCCATTAGAAATATGTTAATGAAGGGTTAATGATATAGACAGTGTCTTTCATTAGAAATATGTTAATGAAGGGTTAATGACATAGACAGTGTCTTTCATTAGAAATATGTTAATGAAGGGTTAATGACATAGACAGTGTCTTTCATTAGAAATATGTTAATGAAGGGTTAATGACATAGACAGTGTCTTTCATTAGAAATATGTTAATGAAGGGTTAATGACATAGACAGTGTCTTTCATTAGAAATATGTTAATGAAGGGTTAATGACATAGACAGTGTCTTTCATTAGAAATATGTTAATGAAGGGTTAATGACATAGACAGTGTCTTTCATTAGAAATATGTTAATGAAGGGTTAATGACATAGACAGTGTCTTTCATTAGAAATATGTTAATGAAGGGTTAATGACATAGACAGTGTCTTTCATTAGAAATATGTTAATGAAGGGTTAATGACATATCCCCATCACAGAGATCCAACCATCTGTCTTAATAGTAATATGATAGCCTTTAAGTAAGAAATATCTATGCAGAGATAGGCACCCATCGGTCATCACTGACCACAGGTCCTTGGGTTTGTATCTAGAAAGTTCCTCTACAAAGTAGAAGACTGACCAGGCGCTGGTGTGAGGGCTGTGCAAGACCAACAGTTGACCACTGCTTGTCAGTCACCCTTCTCTATATGACACCGATGTTGTGTAAGGGTAAGCAAAGACTGATACACCTTGGCACCAGTGTCATCACAACTTATATATGTGGTGGTTGTAGTGGTATTGGTGGTGGTAGTGGTATAGGTGGTGGTGGTTGTAGTGGTATAGGTGGTGGTGGTGGTGCTGGTTGTAGTGGTGGTGGTATGTTTTTTTTTTTTGGGGGGGGGGGTTAGTGGTGTTGTTATGGTGGTAGTGTTGTGATGTTGGTGGTGTTGTGATGGTGGTAGTGTTGTTGTGGTGGTGGTGGTGGTGGTGTTGTGATGGTGGTGGTGTTGTTGTGATGGTGGTAGTGGTATTGTGATGGTGGTGGTAGTGGTATTGTGATGGTGGTAGTGTTGTTGTGATGGTGGTAGTAGTATTGTGATGACGGTGGTAGTGGTGTTGTAGTGATGGTGGTGGTGGTGTTGTGATGACGGTGGTAGTGGTGTTGTAGTGACGGTGGTAGTGTTGTTGTTGTGACGGTGGTGTTGATGTTGTGATGACGTTGATGCTAATTCATCATGCAACATGCTGTGTTGGCCTTCACCTTTCCATTCCTAATTTCAAGTCTACTTGAAGAGGTTGGCTGAATATGTGAGAGATATGGGTGGGGAAGGGGTACTTTGCTTATTTAATTTCAAATTAGTTTTTCAAATCCTTATTTTGATTGCTTGCTAATAATTTCATCCCATCAAATAAATAAATAAACACTTAAAATGGTGTGAAAAACTTGATGGCAACAAATAAATCTTGAAAAGTTCTTTAAAGAGTTCTTTAAAGGCCATTAGAGTGTTATATGATGCCAGTAATATTTTCGGTAATTGAGAACCAGCCAGGAGAATAATCCCTGAAAGTAATTCTAGGTTTACAGTTCTTCCCTGTACCCCCAAGGGTGTGGTGGGGTGGAGGAAGAGTTGGTGGGATTGGGTTGGGTTGGTGGGGTTTGGGTTGGGTTGGGTTGGAATTAGCTCTTAAATAACTGCTACTGTCCAATGCTAACCACCACTATCACCAACACCAATACTAACCACCAACACCACCACTACCACCATCACCAATACTAACCATCACTACCACCACTACCACCATCACCACCATCACCAATAACAACCACCACTACCACCAACACCAATACTAACCACCAACACCACCACTACCACCATCACCAATACTAACCATCACTACCACCAACATCAATACTAACCACCAACACCACACTAACACCACCACTACCACCAACACCACCACCACACCAAAACCACAAACACCACCACACTAACACCACCACTACCACCACCACACTAACACAACCACTACCACTAACACCACCACCACACTAACACCAACACCACACTACCACTAACACCACCACTACCACCAACACCACTAACACCACCACACCAACACCACCACCACCACTACGACTAACACCACCACACTAACACCACCACACTAACACCACCACCACACTAACACCACCACTACCACCAACACCATCACACTAACACCACCACTACCACCAACACCACCACACTAACACCACCACCACACTAACACCACCACTACCACTAACACCACCACACCACCACACCACCACCACGCCAACACCACCACCACACCAACACCACCACCACCACCACCACTACCACCACCACCTCCAATGTAACTATAGTTTCAGATCAGGGACTAACATATATCTCCCAAGTGAGAACACCCTCTCCTCTCCCTTTCCCTCTCTTTCTTCGGAAGTTCCTTAATTTGTAAGTCAATATTGGGTGAGGTGGGACTGAGGGGGGTGATAGCGTCTTTAGGGTCAGACTCCACTCTAGTCTCAGTCGCACCACAGCCAAAACAACACTCCACTCATGTTTGATATAACAATCTCTCTCTCTCTCTCCCCCCTCTCTCTATCTCTCCATCCTATCTCCCCTGCCTCTCTTTTTCTCTGTCTTTGTCTTGCTAAATTCGTCTGCATCTCTTTCTCTCTCTCATTCTGTCTGCACCCAGTACACCCTGTAAAGTGGTAGTGGTGGTGCCATGATAATATACACCCAGTACACCCTGTAAAGTGGTAGTGGTAGTGCCATGATAATATACACCCAGTACACCCTGTAAAGTTGTAGTGGTAGTGCCATGATAATATACACCCAGTACACCCTGTAAAGTGCTAGTGGTGGTGCCATGATTATATACACCCAGTACACTCTGTAAAGTGGTAGTGGTGGTACCATGATAATATACACCCTGTAAAGTGGTAGTGGTGGTGTCATGATAATATACACCCAGTACACCCTGTAAAGTGGTAGTGGTAGTGCCATGATAATATACACCCAGTACACTCTGTAAAGTGCTAGTGGTGGTGCCATGATAATATACACCCAGTACACCCTGTAAAGTGGTAGTGGTGGTGCCATGATAATATACACCCAGTACACCCTGTAAAGTGCTAGTGGTGGTGCCATGATAATATACACCCAGTACACCCTGTAAAGTGGTAGTGGTGGTACCATGATAATATACACCCAGTACACTCTGTAAAGTGGTAGTACTGGTGCCATGATAAAATACACCCAGTACACTCTGCAAAGTGGTAGTGCTGGTACCATGATAAAATACACCCAGTACACTCTGCAAAGTGGTAGTACTGGTGCCATGATAATATACACCCAGTACACTCTGTAAAGTGGTAGTACTGGTGCCATGATAATATACACCCAGTACACTCTGTAAAGTGGTAGTGTTGGTGCCATGATAATATACACCCAGTACACTCTGTAAAGTGGTAGTGGTAGTGCCATGATAATATACACCCAGTACACTCTGTAAAGTGGTAGTGTTGGTGCCATGATTATATACACCCAGTACACTCTGTAAAGTGTTTAGCGTTAGGAATGGTATCCCTACCAACAGCACCACCATGACCACCACCACCCTCCACACCACCACCACCACCACCCTCCACACCACCATCACCACCACCACCACCACCACCACCCTCCACACCACCACCACCCTCCACACCACCACCACCCTCCACACCACCACCACCACCACCACCACCACCCTCCACACCACCATCACCACCACCACCACCACCACCCTCCACACCACCACCACCACCACCACCCTCCACACCACCACCACCCTCCACACCACCACCACCACCACCCTCCACACCACCACCACCCTCCGCCATCATACAGGATGTAGAGTAGTCAGTCTTTGATATCCTATCTGTGTTTATATTTATTTGGAGGAGTGGGGTAGGGGTGGAACGATTATCTTACTGTTTTATTGTTACAACTAATTACTAGTAGTAGTAGTAGTAGTAGTAGTAGTAGTAGTAACAACAGTAGCAGTAGTAACAGTAGCAGTAGCAGTAGTAACAGTAGTAGTAGTAGTAACAGTAGCAGTAGTAGTAACAGTAGCAGTAGTAGTAGTAACAGTAGCAGTAGTAGTAGTAGTAGTAACAACAGTAGCAGTAGTAACAGTAGCAGTAGCAGTAGTAACAGTAGCAGTAGTAGTAGTAGTAACAGTAGCAGCAGTAGTAGTAGTAGTAACAGTAGCAGCAGTAGTAGTAACAGTAGCAGTAGTAGTAGTAGTAGTAACAACAGTAGCACTACTAGTAGTAACAACAGTAGCAGTAGTAACAGTAGCAGTAGTAGTAGTAGTAGTAGTAACAGTAGCAGTAGTAGTAGTAACAGTAGCAGTAGTAGTAGTAGTAACAGTAGCAGTAGTAGTAGTAACAGTAGCAGTAGTAGTAGTAGTAGTAACAACAGTAGCACTACTAGTAGTAACAACAGTAGCAGTAGTAACAGTAGCAGTAGCAGTAGTAACAGTAGCAGTAGTAGTAGTAGTAACAGTAGCAGTAGTAGTAGTAACAGTAGCAGTAGTAGTAGTAACAGTAGCAGTAGTAGTAGTAGTAACAGTAGCAGTAGTAGTAGTAGTAACAGTAGCAGTAGTAGTAGTAGTAACAGTAGCAGTAGTAACAGTAGCAGTAGTAGTAGTAGTAACAGTAGCAGTAGTAGTAGTAGTAACAGTAGCAGTAGTAGTAGTAACAGTAGCAATAGTAGTAGTAGTAGTAACAACAGTAGCACTACTAGTAGTAACAACAGTAGCAGTAGTAACAGTAGCAGTAGTAGTAGTAGTAACAGTAGCAGTAGTAGTAGTAGTAACAGTAGCAGTAGTAGTAGTAACAGTAGCAGTAGCACTACTAGTAGTAACAACAGTAGCAGTAGTAACAGTAGCAGTAGTAGTAGTAACACTATAAAACCATGTTTTATTCATATCACCCAATATCCCACCATTTCCTATTTTCTTTCAGCTTTGGAACATCAAGAGACATTTTATTACTTTATCTCATTCTCTATTACCTGTCTAGTGTACACCTGTCTAGTGTACACCTGTACTGTGTACACCTGTCTAGTGTACACCTGTACTGTGTAGTGTACACCTGTACTGTGTACACCTGTCTAGTGTACACCTGTCTAGTGTACACCTGTCTAGTGTACACCTGTCTAGTGTACACCTGTACTGTGTAGTGTACACCTGTACTGTGTACACCTGTCTAGTGTACACCTGTCTAGTGTACACCTGTCTAGTGTACACCTGTACTGTGTAGTGTACACCTGTCTAGTGTACACCTGTCTAGTGTACACCTGTCTAGTGTACACCTGTCTAGTGTACACCTGTCTAGTGTACACCTGTCTAGTGTACACCTGTCTAGTGTACTCCTGTCTAGTGTACACCTGTCTAGTGTACACCTGTCTAGTGTACACCTGTACTGTGTACACCTGTACTGTGTACACCTGTACTGTGTACACCTGTACTGTGTAGTGTCTATTACCTGTCTAGTGTACACCTGTACTGTGTACACCTGTACTGTGTAGTGTCTATTACCTGTCTAGTGTACACCTGTACTGTGTACACCTGTACTGTGTAGTGTCTATTACCTGTCTAGTGTACACCTGTACTGTGTACACCTGTACTGTGTGTGGTATGGTATGTATGTACTGTGTGTAATGTGTGGTGCCTACATCTGTTATTGTGTATATGCGTGTTTGGATGTATGCATATATATAACTATTAAGCTCTGTAACCTACATAGAGCACTTTTTTTTCCTGGACCTTTCCGACTGAATTACTTCACACACACACACACACATACACACACACACACACACACACACACACACACACACACACACATACACACACACACACACACACACACACACACACACACACACACACACACACACACACACACACACACACACACACATTAAGTTGTTAAACAATATTCGATGATTATGTCAAAGAATGAGTTTTACAGTAGATTGGAAGCACTCTACGGTAAATAATTTTCAGGAGTTATTAATATTAAAATATATGTATTTTAATATATACTATGCAACTCTCACTCCACAACTTTCACCTCTTCCTCTCTCTCCCTCTCCTTCACTACTCCATCATCTCCCCCCCCCCCCCCATCTCTCTCTCTCTCTCTTCCTCTCTCTCCCTCTCTACTCCATCATCTCTCACTCTCTCCTCCCTCTCTCCTCTATCATCTCTCACTCTCTCCTCCATCATCTCTCTCTCTCCCTCTCTACTCCATCAACTCTCCTCTCTCTCTCCCCTCTCTACTCCATCATCTCTCTCTCCCCCTCTCTCCTCTCTCTCCCGCTCTCTCCTCTCTCCCTCTCTCCTCTCTCCCTCTCTCCCTCCCCCTCTCTCCTCTCTCTCTCCCCTCTCTACTCCATCATATCTCTCTCCCCTCTCTACTCCATCATTTCTCTCTCCCCTCTCTACTCCATCTCTCACTCTCTCCCCCCTCTCTCCCCTCTCTACTCCATCATCTCTCTCTCCCCTCTCTACTCCATCTCTCACTCTCTCCTCTCTCTCTCTCCCCCTCTCTCTCCCTTCCCCTCTCTCCCTCCCTCCTCCACCTGTCCATGTTCTGTCCTAATTGTAACCAATTCATTGTTACATCATTAGCTCAGCCACAACAGATATCACAGCTCATCATCTCACTAGCTACATCTTAATTGATACACCTAATTAACAACTAATTACACTCACAATCATTTAACACTATCTCTCTCCTCACTCTCTCTCTCTCTACCACCTTTCTCTGCATCACCTCCTATCTCTCTCTCTCTCTCTCTCTCTCTCTCTCTCTCTATTTCTAACTGCCCCCCTCTCTCTCTTACTCTGTACCCCCTCCTATACCATCTCTCTCTCACTCTCACTCTCTTTATCTCTCTCTGTCTCTGTCTCTATCTCCCTGATTTTCTTTCTCTCTCTCCCTCTCATTATTATCTAAATCTCAACCATTCAGCTGTACTAATTGAAACAATTACCACCACCACCACTGCCACTACCACCACTGCCACTACCACCACTGCCACTACCACCACAGCACTACCACCACTGCCACAGCACCACCACCACTGCCACTACCACCACAGCACTACCACCACTGCCACTACCACCACAGCACTACCACCACTGCCATCACCACCACAGCACTACCACCACTGCCACTACCACCACAGCACTACCACCACTGCCACTACCACCACAGCACTACCACCACTGCCACTACCACCACAGCACCACCACTGCCACTACCACCACAGCACTACCACCATCACCACCACTGCCATTACCACCACAGCACTACCACCATCACCACCACTGCCATTACCATCATCATCACACTACCACCATTACCACCACACTACCACCATTACCACCACACCACACCACCATGCCAGCACTTCAATACCACCACACCACCATGCCACCACTACTATACCACCACACCACACCATGCCACCACTATTATACCACCACACCATGCCACCACTACTATACCACCACACCACACTACACCATGCCACCACTACTACACCACAACACCACACCACACCACCATACCATCACTACTATACCACCACACCACACCACCACCACATGGCCACTACTTCCACCACCATACCACACCGCACCACTACCTTACTACACCACATAAACTCTGATATAACACCTGCAACCCTGATGGTATCCAATGATGTTGACTTGTTCTTCTTTTTGGTAAATATCATCTTGGTTAAGAGAGTGGGACTGGCTTTGTGCAGTGCCTTTGCTCACTATAAAAGCTTCATGGCACAGGCATTGTTTTGTATCTGGAGATCTCTCTGCACTTGTCGT
>OZ024763.1:12303092-12320592 GCA_964016885.1 Eledone cirrhosa
CCTTTCACCACCACCAACACTACCATTTCAAACACCACCCTACCACCACTCCTTCCCCACCACGCCCTTCACCACCCCACCAACACCACCATTTCAAACACTACTCCACCACCACCACTACGTCTTCCACCACCAGCACCTCTCCCCTCCACGCCCTTCACCATTTCAAACACCACTCCACCACCACCACTACGTATTCCACCATCAGCACCTCTCCCCTCCACGCCCTTCACCACCCCACCAACACCACCATTTCAAACAGCACCTCTCGCCCTTCACCACCACCACCACCACCTCCTCCACCACCAGCTGTCTGCCTGCTATATAGTCTCTCTGAATGATCATACAGATCATACATTATTGATTAAGTACACAGCTGATAATTGTAACTCTTTCTTCCTATTGATCTCAGTTGAATTGAAGCAGTTAATTGATTTTCAGATATTAGATGAGATCAGTTTTAATTTGTATTAACTATGGCACGCTTCATGTTGTCGCTTGATATTTTTAATAACATCATTATTCTATTGTTATTCATTAAATTGGATTTTTTTCTTGTTTGAGAAGAGCAATGGAGAAACAAGTCTTGCTGTTGGGCAGCTGAAGTGCTGGTACTGTTAGTCTTTGCAAGGTCATAGCGGTAGTTTGTGGTGGGGGTGGACGGTATATCTGTGTGGGTGTGGACGGTATAGCTGTGTGGTTGTGTGTGGTGGGTGTGGACGGTATATCTGTGTGGTTGTGTGTGGTGGGTGTGGACGGTATATCTGTGTGGTTGTGTGTGGTGGGTGTGGACGGTATATCTGTGTGGTTGTGTGGGAGGGTGGGTGTGGATGGTATATGCGTGTGGTTGTGTGGGAGGGTGGGTGTGGACGGTATATGCGTGTGGTTGTGTGGGAGGGTGGGTGTGGACGGTATATGCGTGTGGTTGTGTGGGAGGGTGGGTGTGGACGGTATATGCGTGTGGTTGTGTGGGAGGGTGGGTGTGGACGGTATATGCGTGTGGTTGTGTGTGGAGGGTGGTGGTGTGTTATATATGTCTTTGGGTCAAACTCAGCAATGGCGAGACTAGTGTTACTGTTGTGTTGTTAAATACTGCTACCGTTAGTCCTTGCAAGGTCATAGCAGTAGTTTGGGGGGTGGGGTGGTCTGTGTGGGTGGTTTTGTGTGTGGGAGGGTGGTGGTGTGTTATATATGTCTTTGGGTGAAACTCAGCACTGGAGAGACTACCATTATGGTTGTGTAGTTGAAGTACCGGTACTGATACTAGCAAGGGCATGGCTGTAGTGTGTGTGTGTGTGTGTGTGTATCTGTATGTGTGTGGCTGTGTATGTGAGGGTTGCGTTGGATCAAAGTCAGTTGTTGTGCAGTTGAAGTACCTGTCCTGTTAACCCTTGCAAGGTAGTTTGTGTGTATCGGTGTGTGTCTGTGTTGTGTAGGCCTTTGGGAGAGGGACTATGGAAGGGGTCAGCTGACCTTGGTGCTGTGTAGCTGAGGTGGTAGTATGTTTAACCCTTTAGTGTTTACATTACTCTATATTTACTATTGTATTTTTAGGGTAAGGCTTTACCTCTCATAATTATCTCACATAATATCGAGTCTATGAGATTTTGATATTATTTATTTTGAGAACAATACCTTAACATCAGTATGAGCGGCCATTTATGGCTGGTTTTAACAGAAAGAGGTGAGAGAATTCTGGCCAATACGGCCGGTTTAAATGTTAAAGGGTTAAATTTTACATGGCAATAGATGGCTGTGTGTTTGTGTAGATATGTTGTACACTTCTGTACATATAGCTATACATAAGTACATATGTACACATACACATATATATATACATGCATATATATATATATATATATGTATATATATTGTATGTATGTATATTTGTATGTATACATGTGTGTGTGTGTGTGTATATATTATATATACATACAAATATACATATATATATACATGCATATATATATATATATATATATATATATATGGTGGCTGCCAACTCGTTTTCGAGTACGGCCACTACTTTATATCCATGTAGGAGAACCCCTACCGATGCGCTGAACGAGTGTGACTTTTTAGTCCAGCCAGCGACTTGAAAACTCTGGTACAAACACTACACTTGTGACAATTATTGACACATAGTGCTGGGCCCATGGTACCATGTGACGGCAAGTGCAGAGAGATCTCCAGATATAAAGCAATGCCTGTGCCGTGAAGCTTTTATAGTGAGCAAAGGCACTGCACAAAGCCAGTCCCACTCTCTTAACCAAGATGATATTTACCAAAAAGAAGAACAAGTCAACATCATTGGATACCATCAGGGTTGCAGGTGTTATATCAGAGTTTTCCTTCTAGAATTCTGCCTTGACAAAGGCTAAGGGGTCATCTATATATATATACACACATATGTACTTATGTACACACAATCATACAAATATACATAAATACTTATATACACACATATCATCATTTCATCATTTCATTTTACGTCCACTTTTCCCTGCTTGCAAGGGTGGGACAGGAACTGATTCTGGCTTGATTTCTACAGCTGGATGCCCTTCCTAACACCAACCTCATTTACAGTCAGTGCTGGGTGCTTTTTTGCCGTGGCACCTCCACGACCACTTTGCAGTGGAATGATAGGGACCCCAGTCCCTATCATCTCATTTCTACAGCTGAGTAAACTGGAGCAATGTGAAATAAAGTGTCTTGCTCAAGGAAACAACACATCACCCGGTCTGAGAATGGAACTCACAACCTTTCGATTGCAAGGCCAATGCTCTAACCACTAAGCCATGTGGCTCCATATGTCCACATACATGTATATATACATATGTACACATATATGTATATATACATATGTACACATATATGTATATATATGTTCACATATATGTATATATACATGTATGTGGAAATATGTATATATACATGTATGTGTACATATGTATATATACATGAATGTGGACATGTGTACACATACATGTATATATATACATATGTATGCATACATGTATATATATATGTACACATACATGTATATATATACATATGTACACATACATGTATATATATATATGTCCACATACATGTATATATACATATGTACACGTACATACATGTATATATATACATATGTCTACATACATGTATATATATACATATGTACACATACATGTATATATACATATGTACACATACATGTATATATATACATATGTCCACATACATGTATATATATATACATATGTACACATACATGTATATATATACATATGTCCACATACATGTATATATATACATATGTACACATACATGTATATATATATATGTCCACATACATGTATATATACATATGTACACATACATACATGTATATATATACATATGTCTACATACATGTATATATATACATATGTCCACATACATGTATATATATATACATATGTACACATACATGTATATATATACATATGTCCACATACATGTATATATATACATATGTACACATACATGTATATATACATATATATATACATATGTCCACATACATGTATATATATACATATGTACACATACATGTATACATATACATATGTACACATACATGTATACATATACATATGTCCACATACATGTATACATATACATATGTACACATACATGTATATATATACATATGTACACATACATGTATATATACATATGTACACATACATGTATATATATACATATGTCCACATACATGTATACATATACATATGTCCACATACATGTATATATATACATGTGTCCACATACATGTATATATATACATATGTCCACATACATGTATATATATACATATGTCCACATACATGTATACATATACATATGTACACATACATGTATATATATATATGTATGTCCACATGTATATATACATGTGTCCACATGTATATATATACATATGTACACATACAGGTATATATATACATGTATCCACATACATGTATACACATACATGTATATATATACATATGTCCACATACATGTATATATACATATGTACACATGTATATATATACATGTGTCCACATACATGTATACATATACATATGTCCACATACATGTATATATACATGTGTCCACATACATGTATATATATACATATGTCCACATACATGTATATATACATATGTACACATGTGTATGTGTACATACATGTATATATCTGTATATGTGGGTATTTTCAAGCCCTTCTAATGTGTAGCCCCACATGAACCCTGTTTATAAGGTTTATTATTGTATTCTATATGCAAGCCCTTGTGGCTAATGAAGAAAGCATGATCACTGTTACTATTACTGCTGCTGCTGCTACTGCTGCTGCTGCTACTACTGCTGCTGCTACTATTTCAATTGAAACTGATGTTCCTGCCTTTCTCTGTCTTTTCAGGAAGCGAACAGCCCACAAAGCTCTATCCAGATGACAGACAACTCGTTGTGTCACCAATTAGAAGAGCCTCAATCTAATGGTCCTTCTGGAAGTCTGTCAGGTGACCGCCTCAGTGATGTAAGTGGCCTTTTTACTTCTACCCCCACTCTACTAATCTACACTCCTTCTAATCTACCCCCAAACTCCATTATCACACTATATTTTTCGGTTTCTTTGCTCACCCCAAACAAAACAATAAAGCCACTAGGGGTTAGTGAGAGAGGGACTAGGACAAGACAGAGAGAACATGATTCAAGGGGAGAGATGGCGATTAATGTATATTTATATATCTATATAAAGTAATTGTTTCTACTTTAGGCACAAGGCCAGTAATAACCCAGTGTATTACTGGTACTTTATTTTATCGACCCCGTAAGGATGAAAGGCACAGTCAACCTCGGCGGGATTTGAACTCAGATCGTAAAGGGACGTAACTCTATGCTGGAAAGCATGGCGTCCGACCCTCTACCGATACTGCCAATCCACCGCCCGTTATATATTTATATAAAGTAATAATAATAAATGTGAAGACTAAAATCCAAAGAGGGCTCAATAAGGATAATATATATCTATCAAATATATATAAACCATAGAGCAAATATTTATTAAAATAACAAATTAAAGTTTAAGCAAAGAATCGTTGCTTTCACCCTTAACAGGATCTTCTGAAACTAGTTCCATTGCTCTCTATATACTATTGGATTTCTGTGGTAAAGGCTTATCTTACATAACTATCTCACACGATATCATATCTACGAGATTTTGATGTTATTTATTTTGAGAGCAATGCCTTAACATCAGTATGAGCAGCTGGTTACAGCTGGTTTGAACATAAAGAGATGAGAGTATTCTGGTCTGGCCAGATACGGCCGGTTTAAATGCTAAAGGGTTAAACTTGTGAAGACGAGGCAACAAAGTGGAAAGCTCATCAGAACAATTCCCATGAAAATATTTATATAATAGGCACAGAAAGGTGACACTACAATGATGTGATGAGGATTGAAGCTAAGTCAGGACCAATAATGTTGAGCCCTTCTTAGAATCTTCTTTAGACTCTCAAGGTGCACAGCAGAAGCAACAGTACTCAATACAATGATGAATGGTAGATTTATAAAGAATTAAGATCTATAGTAAATATAGAGTAATGTAAAGGGTAAAAGGTAACAAGTGATTTCTTAACCCAGTCAACAATAGAAGGAAGGTCATATTCTAGATCAGTTGCCTTCACTTGTCAAGGTGTGTGAGTTATTGGTTAGAGTTTTGGGCCCACAATCCTGAAGTTATGTGACTCCGAGACCAGGTGACACATTGTGCCTCTTTGTCAGACACTTTATGTGTTCCCCTTAATGTAAATGGAAGGTAGACTCAATGTGACAAGGCTGGTTCCTGTGTAGTACAGCTATTGTCTATCTTATAGCATAAATGGCTGAGTATTCCACAGACACAGCTACCTATAAATCCATGGAGTAGTCCATTAGTGTAGTCCTTGTTAAATATATGCGGTAGCCTTCACAGTGTACTCCCTACTAAACACACAGTATCAGCCCCTACAAAACAGTGTGGACTCATTGTGTTTTGTAGGAGCTACTCCGTGTTTTGTAGCCCCTACTAAAACACACACTGTAGCCCTACAAAATACAGTGTAATCCCTACAAAACACAGTGAGCCCCTACAAAACATAGTGTAGCCCTACAAAACACAGTGTAGCCCCTACTAAACCTATAGTATTAGTCTCTAACCACTCATTATCCATACATCTTTCTCCTTCTATATTTCAGGCTAGCTCCCCTTCTTCAACCGGCAATGGTTACCAGGTTAGTATTCCTTTAATCTTTTATTCTAGTAATCTTATATTCTATTACTGGTGTCACTCATTAGACTGTGGCCTTGCTGGGGCACCACATTCTTATATTCTATTACTGGTGTCACTCATTAGACTGTGGCCATGCTGGGGCACCACATTCTTATATTCTATTACTGGTGTCACTCATTAGACTGTGGCCATGCTGGGGCACCACATTCTTATATTCTATTACTGGTGTCACTCATTAGACTGTGGCCATGCTGGGGCACCACATTCTTATATTCTATTACTGGTGTCACTCATTAGACTGTGGCCATGCTGGGGCACCACATTCTTATATTCTATTACTGGTGTCACTCATTAGACTGTGGCTCATAGATTGGAATAATTATTGTCTAAAACCAATTGTCCGTATACTAAAGTTCTTGATACTAACTCAACACCACTAACTACCCCACACACTCCCAGACCTCTCACACTCCCAAACCTCCACCCTTACACTCCCAAACTTCCACCCTCACAATCTAAGACCACCCCCTCACTCCCAGACCACCCCCTCACTCCCAGACCTCCCCTCAAACTCCCTGACTTCACACTCCCATACTTCTTCCTCACACCACCAGACATCCCACCTCATCTCCGGAACTCGCACAAATCTCACAATCACAGACCAGCCCCTCTCACTTCCCCCCCTCCTCCTCATACTCCAGACCTCCCATCACACTCCAAGACTTCCTCCTCTCACCCCCCCCCCTCACTCACCATTACCCCACCCTCACTACACCAGCCAACTCTGTAGTTCTCTCTCTAATTCATCAGATGACATGTGTAACACTGTTGACCTAACCAGTTAGCACCAGTAATTACTTAATTATTACTGTTGGCTCACAAACATCACTGCTATTATCTTCATTAACTTCTCGTTAGCATTATCTCCATAGCTTTTAAACAATAGCCTAACAGTGACACTAGAGGTGGGTTTGTGTGGGGCAGCTTGGCCTAACAGTGACACTAGAGGTGGGTTTGTGTGGGGTAGCTTGGCCTAACAGTGACACTAGAGGTGGGTTTGTGTGGGGCAGCTTGGCCTAATAGTGACACTAGAGGTGGGTTTGTGTGGGGCAGCTTGGCCTAACAGTGGCACTAGAGGTGTGTTTGTGTGGGGCAGCTTGGCCTAACAGTGGCACTAGAGGTGGGTTTGTGTGGGGCAGCTTGGCCTAACTGTGGCACTAGAGGTGGGTTTGTGTGGGGCAGCTTGGCCTAACAGTAGCGCTAGAGGTGGGTTTGTGTGGGGCAGCTTGGCCTAACTGTGGCACTAGAGGTGGGTTTGTGTGGGGCAGCTTGGCCTAACAGTGGCACTAGAGGTGGGTTTGTGTGGGGCAGCTTGGCCTAACAGTAGCGCTAGAGGTGGGTTTGTGTGGGGCAGCTTGGCCTAACAGTAGCGCTAGAGGTGGGTTTGTGTGGGGCAGCTTGGCCTAACAGTGGCACTAGAGGTGGGTTTGTGTGGGTAGCTTGGTCTAACTGTGGCACTAGAGGTGGGTTTGTGTGGGGCAGCTTGGCCTAATAGTGACACTAGAGGTGGGTTTGTGTGGGGCAGCTTGGCCTAACAGTGGCACTAGAGGTGGGTTTGTGTGGAGCAGCTTGGCCTAATAGTGACACTAGAGGTGGGTTTGTGTGGGGCAGCTTGGCCTAACAGTGGCACTAGAGGTGGGTTTGTGTGGGGCAGCTTGGCCTAACAGTGGCACTAGAGGTGGGTTTGTGTGGGGCAGCTTGGCCTAACAGTAGCGCTAGAGGTGGGTTTGTGTGGGGCAGCTTGGCCTAACAGTAGCGCTAGAGGTGGGTTTGTGTGGGGCAGCTTGGCCTAACAGTGGCACTAGAGGTGGGTTTGTGTGGGGCAGCTTGGTCTAACTGTGGCACTAGAGGTGGGTTTGTGTGGGGCAGCTTGGCCTAATAGTGACACTAGAGGTGGGTTTGTGTGGGGAAGCCTGGCCTAACAGTGACACTAGAGGTGGGTTTGTGTGGGGCAGCTTGACCTAACAGTGGCACTAGAGGTGGGTTTGTGTGGGGCAGCTTGACCTAACAGTGGCACTAGAGGTGGGTTTGTGTGGGGAAGCCTGGCCTAACAGTGACACTAGAGGTGGGTTTGTGTGGGGCAGCTTGGCCTAACAGTGGCACTAGAGGTGGGTTTGTGTGGGGCAGCTTGGCCTAACAGTGGCACTAGAGGTGGGTTTGTGTGGGGCAGCTTGGCCTAACAGTGGCACTAGAGGTGGGTTTGTGTGGGGCAGCTTGGCCTAACAGTGGCACTAGAGGTGGGTTTGTGTGGGGTAGCTTGGCCTAACAGTGGCACTAGAGGTGGGTTTGTGTGGGGTAGCTTGGCCTAACAGTGGCACTAGAGGTGGGTTTGTGTGGGGCAGCTTGGCCTAACAGTGGCACTAGAGGTGGGTTTGTGTGGGGCAGCTTGGCCTAACAGTGGCACTAGAGGTGGGTTTGTGTGGGGCAGCTTGGCCTAACAGTGGCACTAGAGGTGGGTTTGTGTGGGGCAGCTTGGCCTAACAGTGACACTAGAGGTGGGTTTGTGTGGGGCAGCTTGGCCTAACAGTGGCACTAGAGGTGGGTTTGTGTGGGGCAGCTTGGCCTAACAGTGGCACTAGAGGTGGGTTTGTGTGGGGCAGCTTGGCCTAACAGTGGCACTAGAGGTGGGTTTGTGTGGGGCAGCTTGGCCTAACAGTGGCACTAGAGGTGGGTTTGTGTGGGGCAGCTTGGCCTAACAGTAGCGCTGGAGGTGGGTTTGTGTGGGGCAGCTTGGCCTAACAGTAGCGCTAGAGGTGGGTTTGTGTGGGGCAGCTTGGCCTAACAGTGGCACTAGAGGTGGGTTTGTGTGGGGCAGCTTGGCCTAACAGTGGCACTAGAGGTGGGTTTGTGTGGGGTAGCTTGGCCTAACAGTGGCACTAGAGGTGGGTTTGTGTGGGGTAGCTTGGCCTAACAGTGGCACTAGAGGTGGGTTTGTGTGGGGCAGCTTGGCCTAACAGTGGCACTAGAGGTGGGTTTGTGTGGGGCAGCTTGGCCTAACAGTGGCACTAGAGGTGGGTTTGTGTGGGGCAGCTTGGCCTAACAGTGGCACTAGAGGTGGGTTTGTGTGGGGAAGCTTGGCCTAACTGTGGCACTAGAGGTGGGTTTGTGTGGGGCAGCTTGGTCTAACTGTGGCACTAGAGGTGGGTTTGTGTGGGGCAGCTTGACCTAACAGTGGCACTAGAGGTGGGTTTGTGTGGGGAAGCTTGGTCTAACTGTGACACTAGAGGTGGGTTTGTGTGGGGCAGCTTGGCCTAACTGTGGCGCGAGAGGTGGGTTTGTGTGGGGAAGCTTGGCCTAACTGTGACACTAGAGGTGGGTTTGTGTGGGGCAGCTTGACCTAACAGTGGCACTAGAGGTGGGTTTGTGTGGGGAAGCTTGGTCTAACTGTGGCACTAGAGGTGGGTTTGTGTGGGGCAGCTTGGTCTAACTGTGGCACTAGAGGTGGGTTTGTGTGGGGCAGCTTGGTCTAACTGTGGCACTAGAGGTGGGTTTGTGTGGGGCAGCTTGACCTAACAGTGGCGCGAGAGGTGGGTTTGTGTGGGGAAGCTTGGTCTAACTGTGACACTAGAGGTGGGTTTGTGTGGGGCAGCTTGACCTAACAGTGGCACTAGAGGTGGGTTTGTGTGGGGAAGCTTGGTCTAACTGTGACACTAGAGGTGGGTTTGTGTGGGGCAGCTTGACCTAATAGTGGCGCTAGAGGTGGGTTTGTGTGGGGAAGCTTGGCCTAACTGTGGCGTTAGAGGTGGGTTGTGTATGGGGGAGCTTGGCTTAACTATGGGACTAGAGGTGGGTTTGTGTGGGGAAGCTTGGCTTGTGGAGGCGCTTGGCCTAACTGTGGGGCTAGAGGTGGGTTTGTGAGGGGCAGCTTGGCCTAACTGTGGCGTTAGAGGTGGGTTGTGTATGGGGGATCTTGGCTTAACTATGGGACTAGAGGTGGGTTTGTGAGGGGCAGCTTGGCCTAACTGTGGCGTTAGAGGTGGGTTTTGTATGGGGGATCTTGGCTTAACTATGGGACTAGAGGTGGGTTTGTGAGGGGCAGCTTGGCCTAACTGTGGCGTTAGAGGTGGGTTGTGTATGGGGGATCTTGGCTTAACTATGGGACTAGAGGTGGGTTTGTGAGGGGTAGCTTGACTTGTGGAGGTGCTTGCCCTAACTGGAACTAGAGGTGGGTTTGTGGGGGGCAGCTTGGCCTAACTGTGGCACTAGAGGTGGGTTTGTGGGGGGCAGCTTGGCCTAACTGTGGCGCTAGAGGTGGGTTTGTGTGGGGGAGCTTGGTCTAACTGTGGCACTAGAGGTGGGTTTGCGTGGAGTAGCTTGGCCTAACTGTGGCACTAGAGGTGGGTTTGTGAGGGGCAGCTTGGCCTAACTGTGGCACTAGAGGTGGGGGAGCTTGGTCTAACTGTGGCACTAGAGGTGGGTTTGTGAGGAGCAGCTTGGTCTAACTGTGGCACTAGAGCTGGGTTTGTGTGTGGGGGAGGATTCTAATGTAAAAGTAGGATTATTGCAGTTGTTAGTGGTGGTGTTTAGCCCCCAGGTCAGTCCATGATGATCATCATCATCTTTATGCTGGTGTTTCCATCGTGGCATGGGTCGAATGATACATTTTGAGGTAATGTCTAATAGTCAGATGCTCCTCTAGACACTAGCCTGTTTAGTCACTTCTTTCGACACGCAAGCAGGGTACACAGGGTCATACAACACCCAGCGATACTCTGTACTTATTCTAAACAGGGTACACATGGTCATACAACACCCAGCGATACTGTGTACCTATTCTAAACAGGGTACAGATGGTCATACAACACCCAGCGATACTGTGTACTTATTCTAAACAGGGTACACATGGTCATACAACACCCAGGGATACTGTGTACCTATTCTAAACAGGGTACACATGGTCATACAACACCCAGGGATACTCTGTACTTATTCTAAACAGGGTACACAGGGTCATACAACACCCAGGGATACTGTGTACCTATTCTAAACAGGGTACACATGGTCATACCACACCCAGGGATACTGTGTACTTATTCTAAACAGGGTACAGATGGTCATACAACATCCAGGGGTACTGTGTACCTATTCTAAACTGGGTACACATGACCATACAACATGCAGGGATACAGGGTACACAACTTCTTACGACACTCAGGATACAACACAAGGATAATGGGTACCTATTCTAAACTGGGTATACATGACTATACAACATGGGGATATAGTGTACCTATTCTAAACAGGGTACACACTTATAAAGAACACCATTGAAGCTATAACCAACAATCCAGTCATTCTTGAAGTATCTAGCACATTCTGGTTGTACACCCTCCCCTTTTAATTATAAATTAACCCATTTTAACCCTTTATTGCCATATTTCTAATGAAAGACAGCCTCCTATAAAATGTTTTTTTTTTCCATTACTTCCTTTTTTTACCCTCCCCTGTCCTGTTTCTTGTGCCTCTCATTCTATTTTCCAATGAAAGACTATCATCTGAAACATTAAAGCTCTTTCCCTAGTATATCTAGTGTTAAAGTAATCACAGACCCCCTTCAGTCACAAATGACCATGGGGTTTACACCTAGAAAGTTTCCCTCCAAGACACAAGTCCGGGCAAGGTTGTTTGAGGAAGACCAGCAGACGCCCTTGTATACCAGCCTCATCCCCTCTCCACGCCACTGATGATGTCCAGGGGAAAGTGAATGGCTGATACGGCACCAGTGATGTCGTAGCTCATTTCTACAGGAAATAAAATGTCTTACTCAAGTACACAACGCATCACCTGGTCCAACAATCGAACTCACAACCTTTCAATTGCAAGCCCAATGCTCTAACCACTAAGCCATGTGCCTTCTCTAATATATATAGTTTAGGGATTGTAACATCAAGTTACTGTAGGTTCATCAAAGTGACCACTTGATGCATAGTTTCCAGAAGGTATAATGGTGTTGTACTAAGCAGAGTATAATACTAATAATAAAAAAGATGAGGTGTTAGATCTTCATTACTGTCGTGGCTTTGATTCCTGGGTTGTGTGTTGTGTTCTTGGGCAAAACACTTCATTTCACGTTGCTCCAGTATACCCAGCTAAAAATGAGTACCAACAATAGCTGGGGGTTTAACCCTGCGATGGACTAGCGTCCTGTCCAGGGGAGTCTTGTACTCTCAGTAGCTTCACGCCATGAAACCGGGATAAGCACCAACCAAATAAGCCTTCTGGCTTAAGACAGACTTTAGACTTTAGAGATGTCAACATGAATGGACCTGTTATTTTTATCTAAAGACATTTTTTCCATCCCGCCCGTCCCCTCAATCTATTTTATTTCTTATTCTTTCTTCTGATGAAGGACTAGCGTCCGAAACGTTAAGACCCTCTTCCTGCTATATCAAGTGTTAACCTAATATATACCTGCCATATACTGTACCGATTGTGTTGCTATTTCTGTTTACCTTTTACATATATATCATTGTACTGTGGTGTTCCCATGTGTTGTTTTTCCTCATTGACTTTTTGAATCTATGCACACACACATTCACATACACACACATATATATGTGTGTAAATATATATATATATAACACCTATATATATATATATATATATACACACACACATGTCCCCCCCTCCCCCAAGCTGTTACCATTGACAGCCAGCTGTGACAGCTGTTTGTTTTCTCATCCATTACATCTGATATGTTTACACATATATTAACTGTTATATTGATTGGGTAGTGGTAGTAGAGGTGGCAGTGTAGTGGTGGTGGTAGTTTAGTGGTGGTACTGTGGTGGTGGTGGTAGTGTAGTGGTGGTACTGTGGTGGTGGTGGTAGTGTAGTGGTGGTGGTGGTGGTGGTGGTAGTGGTGGTGGTAGTGTAGTGGTGGTACTGTGGTGGTGGTACTGTGGTGGTGGTGGTGGTGGTAGTGTAGTGGTGCTGGTGGTGGTAGTGTAGTGATGGTACTGTAATGGCGATACTCTAGTGATGGTAGTGTAGTGGTGCTGGCAGTGTAATGGTGGTGGTAGTTTAGTGGTGGTGGTGGTAGTGTAGTGATGGTACTGTAGTGGCAATACTGTAGTGATGGTAGTGTAGTAGTGCTGGCAGTAGTATTAGAGGTGGCAGTGTAGTGGTGGTGGTACTGTAGTGGTAGTGTAGTGGTGATGGTTGAAATAGTGTAGTTGTGTGGTGTTACTGTAGTGGTGGTGGTGGTGGTAGTTGTAGTGGAGATAGTGAAGTGGTGGTGGTGGTGATGATGGTAGTAGTGTGGTGGTGGTGGTGGTGGTGATGATGATGATAGTGGTGGTGTGGTGGTGGTAGTGGTGGTGGTGGTGGTGTGATGATGGTAGTGGTGTGGTGATGGTGGTGTGGTGGTGGCGGTGATGGTGTGGGTGGTGGTGGTGTGGTGGTGTGATCTACAACCTGAACTATTCATTCATCAGACACTAAACAATTTATATCAATTTATTAATAATCTGTTATTAGTCTGTCTGTCCCCCCCCTCACTCTCTCTCTCTCCCACCCCCACTCTCTCTCTCCCACCCCCACTCTCTCTCTTCCACATTCTCTCCCATTTACATACTCTCTATCTCCCACCCTCTCTCTTTTCCACATATTCTCTTTCCTCCTCTCTTCCACATACACATTTTCTCTCTCTCTTTCTTCCATCTGCATATTCTTTCCCTCTCTCACATTCTCTCTCATTCTCCTCCTGTCCCTCCATCACTCTCCCTCTCTCTCTCCCTAATATAATAGAAAGAGAATAATGGAAAGGAAGAGAGAGAGAGGGAGAAAATGGCTGTGTTGCTCAACCATCAGTATATCGATATATCAATACATATCTGTCTAACCCCTTCTCTCTCCACTCCCCCCTCTCACTCCCTCTCTCCTTTCATCCCCAATCTCACACCCCTATTCTCCTCCCCTTCTCTCTCCCCTCTCATCAATACTATTAACACTACTTTTACCACTATTAGTAGCGAGCAATTAACTAGTAACTAGTTCAGCAGTTATCCACTAACAACTACACTACACCACCACTACACCAATCTCACCACCACTGCAACACCACTACACCACCAACACACCAGCTACACCACCACTACATCAGCCTCAACACCACTACACCACCAACTACACCACCACTACATCAGCCTCAACACCACTATACCACCACTACACCACCAGCGTCAACACCACTACACCACCAACTACACCACCATTACACCAGCCTCAACACCACTATACTACCACTACACCACCAGCTACACCACTACACCACCAGCTACACCACCACTACATCAGCCTCAACACCACTACACCACCAGCTACACCACTACACCACCACTACACCACCAGCTACACCACCACTACATGAGCCTCAACACCACTACACCACCAGCTACACCACCATTACACCAGCCCCAACACCACTACACCACCACTACACCACCAGCTACACCACTACACCACTAGCTACACCACCACTACATGAGCCTCAACACCACTACACCACCAGCTACACCAATTTTACTACATGGAAGTGAAACATGGACACTTTCATCCAAACAACAAATGCTGCTTCATGGCCTCTACATTTACCTACCTGACATCTGACTTTGAAAGAAATAGATGCCAGCCTCCCACACATATCTGTCATACGTAAAAGGAGAGTAAGATTTGCTGGCCACTGCCATTGTGCCACATCGGAGGCTGTGTCCCCATTAGTGCTCTGGAAACCACAAGCAGTCACTAATAACAGGGGACACAAGCTCTGCCATCTCGATTTGCTGGCCACTGCCATTGTGCCACATCGGAGGCTGTGTCCCCATTAGTGCTCTGGAAACCACAAGCAGTCACTAATAACAGGGGACACAAGCTCTCCTATCTCAATTTGCTGGCCACTGCCATTGTGCCACATCGGAGGCTGTGTCCCCATTAGTGCTCTGGAAACCACAAGCAGTCACTAATAACAGGGGACACAAGCTCTGCCATCTCGATTTGCTGGCCACTGCCATTGTGCCACATCGGAGGCTGTGTCCCCATTAGTGCTCTGGAAACCACAAGCAGTCACTAATAACAGGGGACACAAGCTCTCCCATCTCAATTTGCTGGCCACTGCCATTGTGCCACATCAGAGGCTGTGTCCCCATTAGTGCTCTGGAAACCACAAGCAGTCACTAATAACAGGGGACACAAGCTCTCCCATCTCAATTTGCTGGCCACTGCCATTGTGCCACATCAGAGGCTGTGTCCCCATTAGTGCTCTGGAAACCACAAGCAGTCACTAATAACAGGGGACACAAGCTCTCCCATCTCAATTTGCTGGCCACTGCCATTGTTCCACATCGGAGGCTGTGTCCCCATTAGTGCTCTGGAAACCACAAGCAGTCACTAATAACAGGGGACACAAGCTCTCCCATCTCGATGTCATCTCCAGAGATTCTGGTATTGAAATCCTGGACTTGGCAACGGCAATGAACGACAGACCCACCCGGAGATCAATTGTTGAGTCAATGTCGGCTGAGGCTGCCGGACGATGATGACACCACCACTACATCAATAGCCTCAACACCACTACACCATCACAACACCGGCCTCACCACCACCACTACACCAGTGTATTACTGGTACTCTATTTGATCGACCCTGTAAAGATGAAAGGCAACGCTAACCTCGGGGTAGCATAGATTTAATTGACTTTCCCTTCCCCCAAATTGCTGGCCTTGTGCTAAAAGTAGAAAAAGTTATTCCTGGTGTAGAATAATGATGAGGGCGGTGGATTGGCAGTATTGGTAGAGAATCTCACATCGTGCTTTGCAGTATAGAGTTACGGCCCTTTACGTTCTGAGTTCAAATCCTGCTGAAGTTAGCTTTGCTTTTCATCCTTACAGGGTCAATAAAATAGAGTACCAGTAATGCACTGGGGCTGATTTAATCGACTTCCTCCCCCCCAAAAAAAAAAAATTTTTTTTTTACTGGCCTCGTACCTATAGTAGAAATCATTATTGGCAGTATCGGTAGCGAGTCGGACGCCATGCTTTGCAGCATAGAGTTACGGCCCTTTACGGAATGAGTTCAAATCCCGCCGAGGTTAACTTTGCCTTTCATCGACACTTGACTAAGCAGACTTTATGATTAAAGGCGTTCCAACCGTGACCATCCAGTTTTGTTTTGTGAGATGATAGATTTAGATACTGTAACCCTTGACTGAGCACTCCAACCCTTCCTTGACTGAGCACTCCAACCCCTGACTGAGCACTCCAACCCCTGACTGAGCACTCCAACCCCTCACTGAGCACTCCAACCCCTCACTGAGCACTCCAACCCCTGACTGAGCACTCCAGCCCCTGACTGAGCACTCCAACCCCTGACTGAGCACTCCAACCCCTGACTGAGCACTCCAACCCCCCACTGAGCACTCCAACCCCTCACTGAGCACTCCAACCCCTGACTGAGCACTCCAACCCCTCACTGAGCACTCCAACCCTTGACTGAGCACTCCAACGCGCTCCAACTGTTTATTCTAAAGTGTTTATATTTGTGTAAAAACCTTTTATCATTATTTTATGCGGTGGTTTGGCAGTATCGGTAGAGCGTCGAACGCATAGTTACGGCCCTTGCCATTCTGAGTTCAAATCCCGCCGAGGTTAACTTTGCCTTTCATCCTTACGGGGTCGATAAAATAAAGTACCAGTAATGCACTGGGGTAATTGCTGGCCTTGTGCCATAAGTAGAAACAATTATTATTCCTGGGTGTTGTAGTTTGCTAGCAGCATTGTGGAATAGGAAATACAAATCTAAATAAGTTTAAAAGCCCTACAATGCATAGAAGATTAAAGGTGCTAAGGTGATAGCTGTTATAGGATGATAGAATTTTATGTTAGCAAATTTAATTATCTCAAATATGTTTATTCCTGTTGTCAACATCATCTGTTAATTCTTCTCTCTCTCTCTCTCTCTCCAGTGTGACAGTGAAAGTGGAGACCAGGTAGGAGACATTTTAGTTTGTTTTTTTCTTTCACTTAACTCCATTCTTTTAAAACCCTTTCAACTGTTAATAATCTGCCTTATTGTTTGACTGTAGTTCTAACAGCTAATAGACAGAGCTGCTCAGAAGGATGATGATGATATATGTGTGTATGTGTGTGTACATG
>OZ024763.1:12328092-12330592 GCA_964016885.1 Eledone cirrhosa
CATTTTTGTACCCTTTTCCTGTATGTTCTCAGTTCAAATGTTCCTCAGAGCCCATAACATAAATACCAGTAATATTAGGAGGTGCATGGCTTTGTGGTTAGAGCATTGGCCTTGCAATCGAAAGGTTGTGAGTTCAATTCTCAGACTGGGTGATGTGTTGTTTCCTTGAGCAAGACACTTTATTTCACATTGCTCCAGTTTACTCAGCTGTAGAAATGAGATGATAGGGACTGGGGTCCCTATCATTCCACTGCAAAGTGGTCGTGGAGGTGCCACGGCAAAAAAGCACCCAGCACTCACTGTAAATGATGTTGGTGTTAGGAATGCATCCAGCTGTAGAAATCAAGCCAGAATCAGTTCCCGTCCCATCCCTCCCTGCAAGCAGGGAAAAGCGGACGTATGATGATGATGATGATGATCACACACTTGGGTGTGTGTCCGTGAACCATATACATATATTCACATATATATATATATATATATCATCATCATCATCATCATCATTTTACGTCCGCTTTTCCCTGCTTGCAAGGGTGGGACGGGTCTTATTCAGCACAGCATCCCTCCACTTGTCACGATATATATATATATATATATATATACACACATACATATATAGCATGTTATGCTGTATAGTACATATATATATATATATATATATACATATATAGCATGTTATGCTGTATTGTATATATATATACTCAAACACATACATATATGGCATGCTATGCTGTGTGGTATATATATACACAAACATATATAGCATGGTATGCTGTGTGGTATATATTTATATATATATTCACATATTTAGCATGCTAAGCTGTGTAGTATATATATATATACACACATGCTATGCTGTATAGTATATATATATACATACACTCACACATATATAGCATGCTAAGCTGTGTAGTATATATATATATATATATATATATATATATACTACACATATATAGCATGCTATGCTGTGTAGTATATATATATATATATACTACACATATATAGCATGCTAAGCTGTGTAGTATATATATATATATACTACACATATATAGCATGCTAAGCTGTGTAGTATATATATATATATATATACTCATACATATATAGCATGCTATGCTGTGTAGTATATATATATATACACTCATACATATATAGCATGCTATGCTGTGTAGTATATATATATATATATACTACACATATATAGCATGCTATGCTGTGTAGTATATATATATATATATATATATATATATATATACTACACATATATAGCATGCTAAGCTGTGTAGTATATATATACTACACAGCATAGCATGCTATGCTGTGTAGTATATATATATATATATATATATATATATATATATATATATATATATACTACACAGCTTAGCATGCTATATATGTGTAGTATATATATATATATATATATATATATACTACACAGCTTAGCATGCTATATATGTGTAGTATATATATATATATATATATGTGTGTGTGTATACTACATATATATAGCATGCTATTCTGAACTGCAGAATGTGCAGCAACCTATAATTACATCATCCCCTGTACTTTCACTGCACCAGCAGCAACAGTGACACCTGCTGTATATATACATATACTGCACCTGTAGCAACAATATCACACCTGTTTTAGACATACATATGCACACATGCAGAAGTAGTGCATTTCTAGCTTCCAAGGTGCAGCGTGCACTCTCTCTCTCTCTCCCTCTCTCCCTCAGTATACATATATACACTTCTCTCTCTCCCTCTCTCAGTATACATATATACACTTCTCTCTCTCTCAATATATATATACATATATACATTTCTCTCTCTCTCTCTCTCAGTATACACTTCTCTCTCTCACAATATATATATATATACACTTCTCTTTCTATCTTTCTATATATCATCATCATCATTTTACATCTTATATATATATACACACCTCTTTCTCTCTTTCTATATATATATATACATATATATACATATATATATATATATATACATATATATATATATATATATATATATATATATATACATATATATATACATATATATATATATATATATATATATATATATATATATATGTATATATATATGTATATATATATATATATGTATATATATATGTATATATATATATATATGTATATATATATGTATATATATATATATATATATATATATATATATATATATATATATATATATATGTATATATATATGTATATATATATATATACACATATATATATATATATACATATATATATATATATATATATATACATATATATATATATATATACATATATATATATATATATATATATATATATATATGTATATATATATATATATACATATATATATATGTATATATATATATATATACATATATATATACATATATATATATATATATATATATATATATATATATATATATATATATACATATATATGTATACATATATATATATATGTAT
>OZ024763.1:12340592-12345592 GCA_964016885.1 Eledone cirrhosa
AAACAGTTTCTGTTGTTATCAGACAGGTGTGTGTGTATCTATGTATGGCTGTGTATGTATGTAGGTATCTGTATGTGTGTATGTAGGTATCTGTATGTGTGTATGTATGTATGTGTGTATGTAGGTATATGTATGGCTGTGTATGTATGTAGGTATGTGTGTATGTAGGTATATGTATGGCTGTGTATGTATGTAGGTATCTGTATGTTTGTATGTGTGTATGTAGGTATATGTATGGCTGTGTATGTATGTAGGTATCTGTATGTGTGTATGTAGGTATATGTATGGCTGTGTATGTATGTAGGTATCTGTATGTGTGTATGTATGTGTGTATGTATGTAGGTATCTGTATGTGTGTATGTAGGTATATGTATGTATGTGTGTATGTATGCATATATATGTAGGTATATATATATATGTAGGTGTGTATGTAGGTATATATATGTAGGTGTGTATGTAGGTATATATATGTATGTGTATGTTATGTATGTATGAGTGAATGGTTATAGGTAGGGGGCAGATGAGTGGATAGTTAGTTACATAGGTAGGCGGGTGGGTGGGTAGGTAGGTGAGCAGGTGGGTGGGTGGGTAGGTAGGTGGGTGGGTGGGTAAGTAGGCGGGTGGAGTCAATCGGGGTCACACACAAAGTGGTGGGGATTACTAGGTGGTAGAACAGCAGGGTGGAGGTAGAGTGAAATGGGGAAGGGGTGATGTTAAAGGAATGAGGGGGGGGGGGGGTAGGTGTGTGGACACTTGCACAATTATTTCACCTGTTGATAGAAAACTGGAACACTCTTTGTCCAGACTGGACGGATGTCCAACACACACACACACACATATATATAGACACACACACACACACACATATATATAGACACACACACACACATATATATAGACACACACACACACACATATATATATAGACACACACACACACACATATATAGACACACACACACACACATATATATAGACACACACACACACACATATATATAGACACACACACACACACACATATATATATATAGACACACACACACACATATATAGACACACACACACACACACATATATAGACACACACACACACACATATATATAGACACACACACACACACATATATATAGACACACACACACACATATATATAGACACACACACACACACATATATATAGACACACACACACACACATATAGACACACACACACATATATAGACACACATATACATACATACACATATATAGACACATACACACTCACATACATACACATATAGACACATACACACAAACACCCTCCGGTATAGTGTGTGTTGGATGGCGGGTAGCTACTACACCCCTCCACCCGACACACACACACATTACACCTTGGTGGAGGAGGTGGAGGGTACATTTCAGTCAAGTAACTTAAAAACGAAGGAGCTCTTCCGCCCCACTTCTCATCACGCTATCTATATCACGTGGTGGTGGTGTTTGGAGGTGGCGGTGGTATTTGGAGGCGGTGGCGGTGTTGGTGTTTGGAGGCGGTGCTGGTGGAGGTGTTGGTGGTGGTGGGGTAGACGATTATGGTTATTGTATATGCTTGAATGTCCGTTGTAATGAGAAGTATCGCCGTGTCACCCACACCACCCCCAGTGTTTACCTCAATAACCGCACCCTTATCACTGACTACACCACAACACGACCACCCCATCTACCAACACCGCTACACTGCCATATACACCACCATTGCATATGTAATAAATATATATCTATATATATATATATATATATATATTTATATATATATTAATGATATGTTTTTAACATAGACCAATGTTTACAAGCCCGTACAACGCATGTTTCGAAATTAGTGTGTTGACGTGCTTGACGAGATACTAGCGGAGTGTTGGCACTCATGTTTCGAAACATATGTAGTATGTACTTGTAAACATTGGCTTATGTCCCTCTCTATGTGTGTGATGTCATCCAGTGTTCAGCTATCTGAAGAAGAATCAGTAGTAGGCAGAGGAAACATACATAATGATAGGCCCCCTACTAATCAGCCCTAATAAACAGTATATATATAAAAAAAAATGTACGAGTAAAGTTTATTTGCAACCAGCATTATGTAGACTTATATTGTATTGAAACATATGTTAAGGATCGAACTTTTGATTAAATTTTTCATTAATTCACGTGTAGTATTTGTTTTTCCTATACATTTATATATATATATATATATTATAAAATAAAATGACAAGAGACCAGAGAGGTTGGTTAACATTGCAGAATAACCAATTCTACCCAGTGGTTAACTACCAAATTTAAATGTATATATCTCTATCTCTCTCTCTATATATATATATATATATATATATATATATATATTATTAAAATAACAGATTAAAGTTTAAGCAAAGAATCGCTGCTTTCACCCTTAACGGGGTCTTCTGAAACTAACAAAGTCTACAGTTCTTATATATCTGATATATATTTATCCTTATCGAGCCCTCTTTGGATTTTAGTCTTCAAATTTATTATTATTATTATTATATATATAGGAAAAGAGTCAGGACCCCGACGGCTGAGCTCCGGTCGTTTCGACAGGTCCGTACTGTTCGGATCTAGCTGTCGAAACGGCCGGAGCTCAGCCGTCGGGGTCCTGACTCTTTTCCTATTACCCACTCTACTATCCTAAGTATCGAGTACTCTGGTGCGTTATGGTCCACCTGGCATCTTTCTTTATATATATATATATATACATATATATATATATATATATATATATATATATATATATATATATATATAACGAAGGAAATGTGGTAAGGAACCAGGTGGACCATAACGCACCAAAGTACTCAATACTTAGGGTAGTAGAGTGGGTAATAGGAACGAGTAGGACCCCGACGGCTGAGCTCAAGCCGTTTCGACGGCTAATTCTGGATTCCAGCTCAGCCGTCGGGGTCCTACTCGTTCTTATATATATATATATAGTACATTATATAGAGGGGAAAGACACAGAAGAGTGTGTTTTTCATTACAGGATTATACGCGAGTCCTTATGGCTGGTCACAGCACAACGTGCTGTGACCAGCGGTGCCGAATGGCGCCCGACAGTCTGGTCGGTCAAGGTGATCAAGGTGATATATAGGTATATATAAAGCTGCAGGTGATATATAGGTATATATAAAGCTGCAGGTGATATATAGGTATATATAAAGCTGCAGGTGATATATAGGTATATATAAAGCTGCAGGTGATATATAGGTATATATAAAGCTGCAGGTAATAATAGTTTTATGATATAGAAACTACGTAATATGTCGGTCTTCTCCATTTAGTGGTTGGTGTAGTCTATGGTAGGTTGAGTGGCAGTTATGAGAGTAGGTCAGGGGCTGGTTGAGTGAGAGTTATGAGTGCAAGTCCGGGGGGGGGGGAGAGTTATGAGTGCTTGTCAGGGGTTGGTTGAGGGGGAGTTATGAGTGCAGGTCAGCTGTTGGTTGAATGAGAGTTATGAATACAAGTCACAGACACACGGGCGTGTGTGTGTGTATATATATATGTGTATATATATATATATATATATGTATATATCATCATCATCATCACTCGTCGACTACTGTCGAGATGATGGATCTCACTCTCATGCCCCAGAATCCCCTGTCCCCCATCGCTGCCCCCAGGCCCTGTCTGCTGATTCCCGCATCCCTAGAGATAACGTCAGGGAATGACAGCTTCCTACTCCTAGTCAGGCTGGAGTCAGGGTTCCAGAGCAAGAGAGCGGATATGATTTCATTGCTGGCACGGTGACAGTGGCCAGCAGATTGAGCTCTCCCGGATTTATATATATACATATATATATATATACATATACATACAGACACACACAGCACGCATACAAATAAAGATGGCAAAAGAAATAAATATAATTAAAAACATATTAGGAGACGCAGTGAGGAAAGAGCTTTGACAGTGATTAATAATAAAGCTGAAGTGAATTTCACTGGTGCGTGTGTATTTATGACCCTCCCAAAATGTAACAATGTCTGTTTCAACACCCGACTTCACTTAAAGGATTCTATGAAACATACAAATGAAGCACGTGTGTGTGTATATATATATATATATATATATATATATATATATATATACACACACCAGGATTTTTTCATTCTGATGACTGAAAGCAAATTTGTTTGCTTTCAAGAAACCACTGGTAAATGAAATAATTATCTTATGTTGTTTATTACATAACTATATATATATATATGTGTGTGTGTGTGTGTATATATATATATATACACGTGTGTGTGTGTGTGTATATGTGCATGTGTATGTATTTGTGTGTGTGTGTGTGTGTGTGTGTGTGTTTAAAATCCGGTGGTATTTAAAACATTAACTGAATGAGCACTCAATCCTTGTAGGTTGAGTGTAGAAATGTCTTTTCTCTGTAGAACATTGTCAGTGACTTCGAAGTTTCAGCTTGGTCTCTGATGTTATGTATCATCTATTGTTGTTTGTGTTTGAGGGCAGGGACGTGTGTGGCTTGGCTGTTGTTTCTAGCAGGTCAAGTGACGGATTCCCTCTCACTCTCTCTACTGTCAGGTCTGTGTCTGTGTGTTTGCTCCCAGCTGGCCTCACTCTCTCACACACGCACCTCCCTCTCTCTCTCTCTCTCTCTCTCTCTCTCTCTCTCTCTCACACACGCACCTCCCTCTCTCTCTCTCTCTCTCTCACACCTCCCTCTCTCTACCTCTATCTCTCTCTCACACGCTCCTCCCTCTCTCTCTCTCACACGTTCCTCCCTCTCTCTCTCTCTCACACACGCTCCTCCCGCCCTCTCTCTCACACGCTCCCCCCTCTCTCTCTCCCTCACACGCTCCTCTCTCTCTCTACCTCTCTCTACCTCTCTCTCACACACACACACACACCTCTCTCTCTCTACCTCTATCTCTCCCTCTCTAGCTCTCTCTCTCTCTCTCCCTCTCTCTCTCTCACACACAT
>OZ024763.1:12350592-12353092 GCA_964016885.1 Eledone cirrhosa
TTATTCACACCCCCCCTCTCTCTCTCTACAACTTTACATTACTTACCCTCTCTCTACACCTCCCTCACATTACTTATCCTCTCACCCTAACTCTCCACCTCCGTCGTATTCCTTATCCTCTCTGCCTCTTCCTCTCACTCTCCCCTCAACTGCCAACTACGGCTCATTGCTGCAACTATCGGCGGCAGACTGGAGGAGAAGAAGAAAAAAGGCCATTAACGGATATATATATATATATATATATACACATATATATATATATATATTATATATACATACATACTTACTTTAAGTGTGTGTGTATATATAGATATATATATATATATATATATATATATAATATTAATAATAATGTAATGTAAATATATAATTTATTTATATATATATCCTGTATCTGAAATGTATATATCGTATCTGCGTACGTGTGTATACATTATACATACGTAGCTCAGTAGTATATTCAATTACCACTCCAGCAGCAATTGCTTTTTAAACCTTGTATATCTATCTACACTGCCTCTTTTTCCTCTCATCCGTGTATACACACACGCGCACAATGTATATATATTACATGTATATATAATACACGGCTCTGTGTGTGTGTGTGATCGTTTTTTTTTTTGTTCGTCTTCTCTCGCTGGTTGAGTCTGTCTCGGGATTCTTTTTGTTTGTTATTTTCTGCGATGTGCCATCGGCTTTCCTATCAGTTGTACTTACTATCATCGTGGTGGTCGTGGCCTCTGTCTTGCTGATCGTCGACGGGCACCACCTCGGATAAATAATGTTACATGGACACTACCACAGTTCGTTCGAGGACCATTGGCGATCTGTCTTGTTCCCTCACCCCCACGTCATTTGTGGCGGCCTACAAACACACACACATTACACTTGACTGGGGAGAAAAAAAATATACAATAATTTTCGTTTTTTTTTTGGATGTATATAAATATTTGTATATGTGGATATATTATTGAGAAAGAAAAAAAAAAAAAACTCGCTGAAGGAACTGATTAATTAACCATCAACAGTAATAAAAGTTTGCACCGAAAAACGGATTTTTAATTGTTTAATTTTCTAGTCTTACGAAGTCTTTCTGATATACGGTGCTTCGAACAGGATTCTAAATCTGTAAAAAAAAAAGAAAATTATTATATACATATATATTACATTATATACATATATGTATACAGTATATGTCTATATATTTCTTTGAACCAACACCACCAACAACAACGACAACGACAACACGCTCAATCACAACACACGATACTGCTATTCTCATTGATATTGTCATGGATATAATTATTACACAATTTCTCTACCTCTGCCACGAGATCTATTGGAAATTCTTGGAAGATACTCTCTATACATTTATTTTATCTGCTGTGTATATATAATATTCTAAACTACAAAAAGGTTTTAACACACACACACGTAAACACGCACCTGCATAACCAATTTCTATATTTGCGTGTAAATTATATCTCATAAATATATATATATTATATTATATATTTATATATATATATATTATACGTATTTGAATCTACACAACACATTCATCTTAACATACACACGTCTATTTAAATATATTTATATATACACACACTGCCAATCCACGCACGTACGGAGATATACAAATATATTTATATACACACTCCTCACACAACTATATATACAAACACAGCGCCAATCCATTATAGATACATACTTCTTACTGACGTACACACACATATATAAATATATATATTTATATATACACACACACACACACACCTATATATATATAAACACAGCGCCAATCCACTATACATACATACTTCCTACAGACATATATATATATATTTATATATATACACACACACACACGCTGCCAAAATGTTAAGAAACCAACGCAGTATGTATTTGCTGTTGGCTAGCAGTAACCATTCCTGGCTAATTTAACGTACATGCTACATTAACAACATATTTTGACACATATATATACACACACACATATATATATATATATATATACTAAACTAACGAAATATTTTCACATATATACATACTGCACATTTAATGATAATAATTGTTATTTTTATCTTTTACTTGTGTGGCCTTTTTCGTTGTGATTTGATCGAAAAGTTTCTTCGCTGGATTTAATTAATTTATTATTATTATTTTAAATAATCAACCAAGACTTTGGAATTTTTTTAATGGATGCCAGTCCCTCCCTCAGCACCGAGTTGAACCACAGCCGTTAAACCTCATCGCTAACGGTTCGATCTTCGATTGGAGTACTACCCTCTACTTTTTATTACTATTTATCATTGTTATTACTACAACAATTGCTGTGTTACTACCACTACTGGGAATTTGTATGGATTTACTTACGGTTGTTACCACACTTGGAATTTAATAGGTACATCTTCTAATTCTTACCCCTGGAATTTGTTCTTTCTTTCTCCACAGATTTTGCTAATCTCTTAAAAAATACTTTTTTTTTTAACGTTTGTGA
>OZ024763.1:12363092-12373092 GCA_964016885.1 Eledone cirrhosa
TGTACGGTACTACTACTACTACTACAGTAAACTAGAAAGCCAGTTCTCACGGTGATCATTTCTCTCTGTCACAAACCACCACCACCACCACCATCATCAAACTGTCAGTAATTGTATGACAACCAAAAATAGTGTAATTTTCTTGTTTCCACACCATTCCACCTTCCGTCTTCCCCCCCCCCCCCCCCCCCCTCTCATGTCCCACACCACTCACTATCCACACATTTCCACCTTCCCTCTATCACACACACACACACACACACTCTCTCTCTCCATCACACACACACATACACACTCTCTCTCTCCATCACACACACACGCTCTCTCTCTCTCTCTCTCCATCACACACACGCTCTCTCTCTCTCTCTCTCCATCACACACACGCTCTCTCTCTCTCTCTCCATCACACACACACACGCTCTCTCTCTCCATCACACACACACTCTCTCTCTCTCTCTCCATCACACACACACACTCTCTCTCTCTCCATCACACACACACTCTCTCTCTCTCTCTCCATCACACACACACTCTCTCTCTCTCCATCACACACACACGCTCTCTCTCTCTCTCCATCACACACACACACGCTCTCTCTCTCTCTCCATCACACACACACGCTCTCTCTCTCTCTCCATCACACACACACACGCTCTCCATCACACACACACACACGCTCTCTCTCTCTCTCCATCACACACACACGCTCTCTCTCTCTCTCCATCACACACACACGCTCTCTCTCTCTCTCCATCACACACACACGCTCTCTCTCTCTCCATCACGCTCACACGCTCTCTCTCTCTTCATCACGCTCACACTCTCCCTCACACACACACACGCTCTCTCCCTCTCTCTCTCTCTCTATATATATATATATATATACACTATTGTCAGGGTTTGTTTACACACATCCGCCAAAGGGTGTTCTTGACTTCAAATTGCAAGGATAATCTCGTTCTTAGTTGAAGATTTTCAACTCATTGCTATTAAGTAAACATTATATGTGGATTGGCAGTATCGGTAGAGGGTCGGACGCCATGCTTTGACGCATAGAGTTGCGGCCCTTGCCATTCTGAGTTCAAATCCCGCCGAGGTTAACTTTGCCTTTCATCCTTACGGGGTCGATAAAATAAAGTACCAGTAATGTACTGGGTAATTGCTGGCCTTGTGCCAATTGTAGAAACAATTATATATATATATATATATATATATATATATATAGTAACATCTTATATATAAGACTAGTAAAACTATTATTGTAACGATTCTCTGCCCTACGGTTAAGCTTTTACCGTTTGCTGTGGAAGCGGGCAGATAATCCTTAAAAGAATACTCAACAAGCAAAAACACAGGACAATACAATAACAGTGTGTTAGTTTAACGCTTGGTATAGCTCTAAAAGTGTCTAAACGTTTCTTACCTTAATCATTCATCGGAAGATAGAAGCAGAAGAAGAGATGGTGTTTAGCAGAGTAGAAGATAGACGCGATTAAAAAGGAATATATAGAAGAGAATGTGTGTATGTGTGTGAAAAAAGTAAACGGAAACAATACAGTACAACAAATAAATATATTAGTTGAATGCTTGATATAATAGGAAATGAGTTTTCTTTTTGCGTTTTGGGTACTAGTCCTTCATTAGAAGATAGAATGAGAAATATGAAGATGGACGAGAGTGAGAAGAGTAAGGAAACGATTTAGGAGAAAGGATGAGTCGGTTAGGGAGCTTATATCTAGTCATTCAACTTGCTAGAAACAGCAACGGAATTTCCCTAGGTTCACATATAAACCTATTTAGGTGTCAGACGATAGCAGCCGCCGTTTTTTGACTGCTTGATCTTCATATGAGGGACTAAACTCTGTGAGTGAACATCGTTAATTTTCTCCCTCATATCAAGGATTTGAAGACAATTCATGTTCACCTGACGAGATCAATGATAATCTATCTCTTATTGAAACATGTGTCTTGATTAAAATGATTGGAAATTTATACCATGCCTTCGGATCTTTATTTTGATACAAATACTCCGTTTTACATCATCTAGCTGTTCCGATAAATGGAATTGGAGATATACAAAAGTGTGGAGAACTTAATATTGCTAACAAAAATTTATTGGACCGTTTGACTCAACCAATAATACACCTTACTATATAACTATATATATACAGCTCAAAAGTGACACAGAGGAGACTGAGGTTGGCTGGACATGCTCACCGACATCTAGAGTTGACATTGCACTCAGTGCTCCTTTGGGAGCCCCTACATGGACACACTAGAAGAGGAAGACCAAGGTTAACGCATGTTGATGCCCTAAGGACAGACACTGGTCTGTTGGAGATGCAGGACATGGCAGCGATAATGAGGGACAGAGACCGCTGGAGAGATCTCGTCCATGGATCTCGGGAATGTTACCCGCCTTAGATAGATAGATATATATACTGTATATATATTTAGGTTTGTTGGTTCACCACTGGATAGAACTGGTTATTCCGTATGGTCAACCTCGATGTATACACTGAATACAAAAGACTGGATGGTCAATGTTGGAACGTCTTTGATTGTATTAACTGGAAATCTCTTGTGGTGAGAGTGTGTGGTGTGTATTAGAGACGAATTGTCTGTATGGCTTTATACACCACCATCGCTGTAAAGCCCACCACCGACGCCATTGCACACCGACATTTTATATTATTCTAACCTCTCTACGCTTTGCTACATTTCCGAAATCATGTGTTCCTCTGTGTGTGTGTGTGCGCGCGCGTGGCTGTGTGTGTGTACGCGTGTGCGTGTGTCTGCCTCTGTATGTGTGTGCGTGTGTCTGCCTCTGTGTATGTGTGCCTGCCTCTGTGTGTGTGTGTGTGTGTGTCTGCCTCTCTGTGTGTGTGCGTGTGTCTGCCTCTGTGTGTGTGCGTGTGTCTGCCTCTGTGTGTGTGCGTGTCTGCCTCTGTGTGTGTGTGCGTGTGTCTGCCTCTGTGTGTGTGTGCGTGTGTCTGCCTCTCTGTGTGTGTGCGTGTGTCTGCCTTTGTGTGTGTGTGCGTGTGTCTGCCTCTGTGTGTGTGTGTGCACGCCTGCCTGTGACGGGGTGTGGGGTTCTGTGTTTAGTTGTGTTCAGTTAGCACGTCATTGTATCGTGTTAAACTGGGAGAAAACATATCTGGAACAACTCCACCTCCGCCATCACCGCTACCGTCACGGCATAGCGACTGCCCCACCGCCTGGCCTGAGGGTGGTAGCAGTGTTACAAATTGATGGTTAAACTACACTACACCACCACCACTACACCACCGCCGTAGATGAAGGCCTGAGGGTGGTAGCAGTGTTACAAATTGATGGTTAAACTACACTACACCACCACCACTACACCACCGCCGTAGATGAAGGCCTGAGGGTGGTAGCAGTGTTACAAATTGATGGTTAAACTACACTACACCACCACCACTACACCACCGCCGTAGATGAAGGCCTGAGGGTGGTAGCAGTGTTACAAATTGATGGTTAAACTACACTACACCACCACCACTACACCACCGCCGTAGATGAAGGCCTGAGGGTGGTAGCAGTGTTACAAATTGATGGTTAAACTACACTACACCACCACCACTACACCACCGCCGTAGATGAAGGCCTGAGGGTGGTAGCAGTGTTACAAATTGATGTAGTTAAACTACTTGTATCACTGCTCAGCTAGAAAAGAAAATGAGGTTGTATTAAATGATGATAATGACAGAGAGACGTACATGGGGAGAAATTACAGCGAATCAGCCACTGGCTGTGTCGAGTTGTGTCTGTGTGTTGGTGTGTGTGGCTGTGTGTGTAGCTGTGGCTGTGTGTTGGTGTGTGTGGCTGTGTCGAGTTGTGTCTGTGTGTTGGTGTGTGTAGCTGTGTCTGTGTGTTGGTGTGTGTGTGTAGCTGTGTTGGTGTGTGTGTAGCTGTGGCTGTGTGTTGGTGTGTGTGTGTGTGTGTAGCTGTGGCTGTGTGTTTGTGTGTGTGGCTGTGGCTGTGTCGAGTTTTCTGTGTGTTGGTGTGTGTGTGTGGCTGTGACGAGTTGTGTCTGTGTAGCTGTGGCTGTGTGTTGGTGTGTGTGTGTAGCTGTGGCTGTGTGTTGGTGTGTGTGGCTGTGTCGAGTTGTGTCTGTGTGTTGGTGTGTGTAGCTGTGTCTGTGTGTTGGTGTGTGTGTGTGTAGCTGTGGCTGTGTGTTGGTGTGTGTGGCTGTGGCTGTGTCGAGTTTTCTGTGTGTTGGTGTGTGTGGCTGTGTCGAGTTGTGTTGGTGTGTGTGTAGCTGTGTCTGTGTGTTGGTGTGGGTGGCTGTCTGTGTGTGGCTGTGTCGAGTTGTTGGTGTGTGGGTGGCTGTCTGTGTGTTGGTGTGTGTGTGTGTAGCTGTCGAGTTGTGTGTGTGTGGCTGTGTGATGAACATGGAGAAATTACATCGTGTCAGCCAGTGTGTGTCCGTGTGCTAAACATGGAGAAATTATATCGAGCGAGAGTATCTGTATATATGTGTATGTGTGTGTCTCTGTATATATATATGTGTGTGTGTGTGTATATATGTATGCCTGTGTCTCTGTATATATATGTATGCCTGTGTCTCTGTATATATATATATATATGTGTGTGTGTGTGTCTCTGTATATATATATGTGTGTGTGTGTCTCTGTATATATATGTGTGTGTGTGTGTGTCTCTATATATATGTATGCCTGTGTCTCTCTATATATATGTATGCCTGTGTCTCTCTATATATATGTATGCCTGTGTCTCTCTATATATATGTATGCCTGTGTCTCTCTATATATATGTATGCCTGTGTCTCTGTATATATATATATATATGTGTGTGTGTGTGTCTCTGTATATATATATATATGTGTGTGTGTGTGTGTCTCTGTATATATGTGTGTGTGTGTGTGTGTCTCTATATATATGTATGCCTGTGTCTCTCTATATATATGTATGCCTGTGTCTCTCTATATATATATATGTATGCCTGTGTCTCTGTATATATATATATGTATGCCTGTGTCTATATATATGTTTATATATCAGCATTAGTCCTGTTACTCTATATATTTCTGTCTCTATCGATTTATCTGTCCCTGTCAATCTATATATACATATATATATGTGTATATATATATGTATATATATGTGTATATATATGTGTATATATATGTGTATATATATATGTATATATGTATATATGTGTATATATGTGTATATATATGTATATATGTGTATATATAATGTTTGTGTGTAGGTGCGTGGGTTCCTGTGTGTATTAATGCTTGCTCGCTACAATAGTATTGGTGGTGGTAGTGGTGGTTACTATTGATGGTGATGGTGGTGGTAGTGGTAGTGGTGGTAGTGGTGGTAGTACTGGTGATGGTGATGGTAGCACTGGTGGTGGTGGTAGTGTAGTGGTGGTGGGGTGGTAGTAGTAGTGATGGTGGTGGTAGTACTGGTGATGAGGATGGTGGTGGTGGTAGTAGTAGTGGTGATGAGGGTGGTGGTGGTAGTGGTAACATTGATGCTGAGTGACTGACTGGATTGGCTTGCCGTGACAGCAACTAGCAACCTACCCCCCCCCCCCTCTCTCCACTTTAACGACATATATTATACATATATATATACACACTTTTCTATTATCTACACACATTACCCCCCTTCCTTCTTTCCACCTACATATACACACCGTACGTATGTTGAGGGTAGCTTTGTATATACATCTCTATCTCAGTGGAATGTGATGTTCTCTGTTAATCTTATAAAATGCTTGAATAGAGAGAAAGAGAGAGAGATAGACGTGTTTCATTCATAATGTTGTTTAGCCCTAGGCCAGCCCCTAATCCTGTAGACAGACGACCTCCCATGTTTGCTCAAAGACAACCAAACCATGACCATTCCGTGTTGGTTGTATCCAAAATCACATTTATCCTCGTCGTATCTTTTGAAATGACGAGCGAGACAGATTTTGGCTGCTATTTCTAACAGGTCGATCAGCTCCTAATCGAATAGACGACCTACAGTATGATCGACGACAATCTAGCCGTGCCCATCTCATATAATAATGGTGATTCTTTATTAGGCATACGTCAAGGAAAGGTTAAAGGCGGCACTGGGTTTTTGCATATGAAAAAAATGTTCATAATCGCCTTCATTGTCCGTTTTTGAAAGTTGAAACGGGGGGGAGATTTGGCTGCTATTTCTAGCCAACGATACATGACATTGGAGGGAGATTTGACTGCTATTTCTAGCCAACGATACATGACATTGGAGGGAGATTTGACTGCTATTTCTAGCCAACGATACATGAAAGGTTATTGACACTGGAGGGAGATTTGGCTGCTATTTCTAGCCTGGTGGTATATGAAAGGTAGTTGACATTGGAGGGAGATTTGGCTGCTATTTCTACCCAGCACTGGAGGTAGATTTGGTTGCTATCTCTAGCCAGGTGGTACATGAAAGGTAATTGACATTGTAGGAGGATTTGGCTGCTATTTCTAGCCTGGTGGTATATGAAAGGTCGTTGCCATTTGAGGGGGATTTTGCTGCTATTTCTAGCCTGGTGGTATATGAAAGGTCGTTGCCATTTAAGGGGGATTTTGCTGCTATTTCTAGCCTGGTGGTATATAAAAGGTAGTTGAAACTGGAGGGAGATTTGGCTACTATTTCTAGCCAGGTGGTATATGAAAGGTCGTTGCCACTTGAGGGGGATTTTGCTGCTATTTCTAGCCAGGTGGTGGTATGTGCAAGGCAGTAGTTCCCAGTGTGGTTGTAGGTAAAAACAGGCTAGGCCAGCAGTTCCTTCCTTCCTCCTGTGTAGTAAATATAGGTGAGAGAGAGAGAGAGAGTGATATAGAGGAGTGAGAGGGAGGGAGGAGACATATTTGATTTATAGTTGGTGTTGTTTTATAGCAGACTTTAAGGAAACGGTGGCCTCCCAATGTATTCTGGGCCATGTTTTACATATTTTCTCTCTTCCTCCCCCCTCCCCTCATACACTTTCTCCACTCTCACCTTCTCTCCACATTCCTCTCTCTCTCATTCGTTCTCTTGTGTCTCTCTCTCTCTCGCTCACACACACACACATTCGTTCTCTTGCGTGTGTCTCTCTCTCTCTCTCACACACACACATTCGTTCTCTTGTGTCTCTCTCTCTCTCAAAATACACACACACACACACACACACAACCTATCTCGTTCTTTCCAAACACACACACTACTTCGTTCTCTCCACACACACACACACAACCTCGTTACACACAACCTCTCGTTCTCCACACACACACACACTACCTCTCGTTCTCCACACACACACTACCTCGTTCTCTCCACACACACACACACAACCTATCTCGTTCTTTCTACATATTACCTCAGTCTTTCTTCAACCGTACACACTACTTCCCCCATCACTGCCTTTCTCTCCCCTCCCCACACACTACCTCTCTTCTTCCCCGCCCTCCCCCCATATCCCCACAAACACACACTACCTCTTTCGTTCTCTCCATACACACACACTACCCCCCCCCCCCCACTACCTCATAAATGTTTTCAACTGGAGGTCTTTAATAATAATGTGGTAACTGTTTTGTATGGAAGGAAACAGTTTTCAATCTCCCCCCTCCCCCTCTCTCTCTCCCTTGCCAGCAGGCAAGCAACGGAGGCAGTCTTTTGTGACATTAACCAAATGATCTCTCACACACACATACACACCACACATACACATACACACACACATACACACACACACACCACACATACACACCACACACACATATATTGACTTCTTGTACCAGTCAAGTCAGTCAGCAGTGCCATTTTAAAACTGCCAAAACCCTCCTCTTTCTCCAAGCAAGGCTTTATTTATAGCCTCCTACTGCTACCCCTCGCACTTTCCTTCTCTCTCCTTCCTCCTTTCCTTCCTTACTACTACTACTCAACTACATAATCAGCAGTGAATGTTTTATTGCAGGAAATGATATACAATTGACACCTCTTCCCGCCACTCTCACACCCTCCTCTTTTCACTTATACTTCATGTTCATCCGCTATGTAGCTTTCCAATCTCCCCTTCCTCTATCTTTTTCTCTTTTTTGCCCTCTCTAGCAGTTTTCTTTAGTTCCACGGTGTTCAAGGCCAGACTGGAGCAACCACCTGGTTGTTCTGAATAAATAAATAAATAAATAAATAACACCCACCCACCCCTTCCACGCCCTTCCGCCCCTTAATATTTTCACACTTCAGACATTGATTGCTCTCTTTAAGTCTTAATGTCCTGTACCACATGAAGCCACATTAAAAAGACATTGACAACAGTGTGACTGCATCGCATTAAATATTTAAAGTCTTTCTCCTAATACTGCAGATTTTCACAACGATCTGTTCACTAGTAAACATACTATAAACATGTGAATTAACAAACCCCATGGAACCACTCTTGAATAGTACCAACACTGACTCCATCACATTAAATAATAAAGTCTTTTATTTTTCTGCAATTGTTCATTACGATCTGTCCAGTCTTTTTTTTTTTTTTTTTTTTTTTTGCTTCTTCAAACCCCCCCCCCCCCATGTTGGTTGTTAGTACTTGCAGTGGAAGGCAGACTTAGATGATCTATTATCATTGACACGCCAACTGTGACCATCCAGTTTTGTTTTGTGAGATGATAGATTTAGATAGTGTAATATTTATAGTTTAGCCCCAGGTCGACGCTTGACTAAGCAGACTTTATGATTAAAGGCGTTCCAACCGTGGCCATCCAGTTTTGTTTTGGGAGATGATAGATTTAGATACTGTAACCTTTGACTGAGCACTCCAACCCTTCCTTGACTGAGCACTCCAACCCCTGACTGAGCACTCCAGCCCTTGACTGAGCACTCCAGCCCCTGACTGAGCACTCCAGCCCCTGACTGAGCACTCCAACCCCTGACTGAGCACTCCAGCCCCTGACTGAGCACTCCAACCCCTGATTGAGCACTCCAGCCCCTGACTGAGCACTCCAGCCCTTGACTGAGCACTCCAGCCCTTGACTGAGCACTCCAACCCTTGACTGAGCACTCCAACCCCTCACTGAGCACTCCAACCCCCGACTGAGCACTCCAACTGTTTATTCTAAAGTGTTTATATTTGTGTAAAAACCTTTTATCATTATTTTATGCGGTGAATTGGCAGTATCGGTAGAGCGTCGGATGCCATGCTTTGACGCATAGAGTTACGGCCCTTGCCATTCTGAGTTCAAATCCCGCTGAGGTTAACTTTGCCTTTCATCTTTACGGGGTCGATAAAATAAAGTACCAGTAATGCACTGGGGTAATTGCTGGCCTTGTGCCAAAAATAGAAACAATTATTTTATGTAAGAATCTTTAAGTTCTAAATACCAGCTTGATAATGGAGACATTAGTTAGTTCTATCATTGAGGTCTCTTTAATTAGAAATATGGTAACGGGGTTGATTTACTGTTACTATGGACATATTTCATAGTGATAGGGTTGTTCTTCTCCTCCAGTCTGTCTTCAGTTGGGTTGGGTTTAAATTACTCCATCCATTGAGAGGCCCTTAACTCTGAATTTAGTTGTAGGGGGTCAACGTAGCGATATAAGGCATATTTTTTTGGTGGGGTGGAGGGTAAATTAAAAGTTCGTCTGAACACAGCTGATTTCTTCCAGACAGAGAGTAAAGAGGAAGAATTGACCCCAGTATTTTACTGGTTGTTTTGTTTATTTATCAACCTCTGAAGCAGAGGTTCTCAAAGTGGGCGCTACCTCCCCCTCCCCCCCGGGGGGCTTGAGGATGTCCAGAGGGCTCTGGGTAGAGATGATATAATAGTATACTAGATATCAAATCATACATATTAATATATATAAATATAGTAAAATAAAAAAAATATATGATATTTATTTATACATAGTATATATTATATCATTTATTATATATTATTTACAATTTGTATGTAGGTAGGTCTCTCTGGAAATAGGAGTGAGGTGGGGGGGGGTAGTGG
>OZ024763.1:12375592-12388092 GCA_964016885.1 Eledone cirrhosa
GTGTATGAAGATATGTACATACGTGTGTGTGTATGTGAAGCTATGTACATACGTGTTTGTGTATGTGAAGCTATGTACATACGTGTTTGTGTATGTGAAGCTATGTACATACGTGTGTGTGTATGTGAAGATATGTACATATGTATGTGTGTATGTGAAGATTTGTACATACGTGTGTGTGTGTGAAGATATGTACATATGTGTGTGTGTATGTGAAGATATGTACATATGTGTGTGTGTATGTGAAGATATGTACATACGTGTGTGTGTATGTGAAGATATGTACGTGTGTGTATGTGAAGATATGTATATATGTATGTGTGTGTATGTGAAGATATGTATGTGTGTGTGTGTATGTGAAGATATGTATATATGTGTGTGTGTGTATGTGAAGATATATATATATATGTGTGTGTGTATGTGAAGATATATATATATGTGTGTGTGTGTATGTATGTATGTGTGTGTGTGTATGTGAAGCTATGTACATACACAGTGCACAATAAGATTGTGAAGCAAACGCCATATGTATATGTGTGTGTGTTTGTATTTATATATGTATATGTGTTTATATTTATATATGTATATGTTTGTATTTATATATGTATATGTGTGTGTTTGTATTTATATATGTATATGTGTGTGTGTTTGTATTTATATATGTAAATGTGTTTGTATTTATATATGTAAATGTGTTTGTATTTATATATGTATGTGTGTGTGTGTTTATATATGTAAATGTGTGTGTTTGTATTTAGATATGTAAATGTGTGTGTGTTTGTATTTAGATATGTATGTATGTGTGTGAGTAGATATAAAATATGAGCAAGAGGTATACCATGTATTGATATATATATATAGACACACACATTCTTACATATGTATATATACATGTAGAACATATGTCTATGTTAGTGTGCTTGCTTGCATGTGTGGATAATGGGGTAACAGGCATGTGTGTGTGTGTGTGTGTATACACATACACATACACATTAATAGATATGTCTAGGTGAGTGGGTATGTAGCTATTACAATGTGAAATATTTCACAGCTGACAACCAGTGAGGGGGGTGGGACCTCATTCATATTTGTGTAGATCTAACCCCACTTAAATATAAGCCTTCCCCCATTCCACCTCCACTCCACTCCACTGTTATGTAAGTATTGTTGAGTGAAAAGCTTCCTCAAATATCAGACATCACTTACATAGATTCTCTCTCACACTCACAGCAGCTGGCACTAAGCCAAGTCTTTATCATAGTTTTATTTACAGTCATAGTAAATACACACTGCTGTAACAGTTGCTCCCACCACCCACCACAGCCCTCACTTCCTGCGCTATTTCTACTTTATAACAACTTTGTTTTTTTTCTTTGGCAAGAATTAGTAAAGTTGTTAGAGCATCAATTTATATGATTAAATGGCGCAATATTGGTTCCAGATCCCTGCACACTCTGTCAGTTCAAATACCAGCAATGTTAATTTTGCCTTTCAACCCTTTAGGGGGTTGTGAGTGACAAATAAAGTCCTGAGGGTTGTGAATTTGGCAAAATTGTTAAAGAATCAGATGGGATGCTTTGCGTTTTCTGATCTGGTTTTGTACATTCTTGCTTCATTCTGCCAGGAGTTGTGACCAACAGACAATGGAAACATTGGTTTTTTAGTCTGATCTGTTGATCAGTTCCTTTCTTTTGCCAGGAGTTGTGACCAACAGACAATGGAAACATTGGTTTTTTTTAGTCTGATCTGATGATCAGTTCCTTTCTTCTGCCAGGAGTTGTGACCAACAGACAATATTAGCAATGGAAATACTGTTTACCTGGTCTCATCTGATGATCAGTTTTTTTTTTTTGTTCTCAAGAGAATCTGCCAGGGAAATGGAGGAGTCTGAAATGAAGTCATGTCACTATTGACTTAGCTGTATTTGTGTGGAGAGGTGGGTGGCATTAGATACAAGTTAGTGGTTTGTTACTGGTCAGATTAACCATGTATTTTATATAGCTTTATGAGTTAATTAGCCCTTTAGACATGAAACATAGGTTAAGTCATTAATTACAGGTGATAATCACAGGAATATTATTACACTATCTTTTGTAGTTCTACAGCTGCACTTTCTTTGGTGTATGGGTGCATTGTTAGTTGTCATCAGAGCACCCCTTGGTGTACATAGGTGTATTGGTGTGCCTAGTTGCATTTCACCCTCCGTGCACCCTGTAATGCATACATGGGTGCACTTTCGGTTGTCAGTGCACCCTGTAATGGGTGCATTGTTGGTTGTCATCAGATCTGGGTGTAATGTTGCCATCAGTGCACTCTCTAATGCATTCATGAGTGCAATGTTGGTTTTTATCAGAGCTCCCCTTAATGCATGCATGCATCATTCTTATCAGAGCTCCCTGTAATGCACACATGGATGCAATGTTGCTATCACTGCAGCCTCTAATGCACGCAAGGGCGCAATGTTGCTATCACTGCAGCCTCTAATGCACGCAAGGGTGCAATGTTGCTATCACTGCAGCCTCTAATGCACGCAAGGGTGCAGTGTTGACTCCATATTCCTAATTCACTCTGAGAAATATGAGATAAAGGGGAGGTTTATATAGTAATAGAACAAACTAAATATTTGAATTGATTTTTTCCTGACATAACAGATATCATCATCATCATCATACGTCTGCTTTTCCCTGCTTGCAAGGGTTGGATGGGTCCTATACAGCACAGCATCCCTCCACCTGTCACTGTCCTTCGTCATCTCCTCCGTGAAATGTATTCTTGAGTTTTATATTGAATAATGATGATAATTGTTTCTGCCTTTGGCACAAGGCCAGCAATTATCTCAGTGCATTACTGGTACTTTATTTTATCGGCCCCGTAAGGATGAAAGGCAAAGTTAACCGCGGTGGGATTTGAACCCGGACCATAAAGGGCCGTAACTCTTTGCTGCAAAGCATGGCGTCCGACCCTCTACTGTTGGATTGCAAGCAAACAGCCTCATTGTGCTGTGTTTTTTTAGATGACCTTTGCGATCCGTTTGTTCTAGTGGTGACGGAGAGAAACAATTGACAATGTTGTTTCTGGGTTATTGCCCTTTGTCAAGATTATGTATTTCTCTCTCTCTCTTGACAAAGGGCAATAACCCAGAAACAATATTGTTGATTGTTTCTCTCTATCGCTCAACAAAAGGATGGCAATGGTCAGCTAAAAACATAGCATCATTCGATATAAAACTCGCAAATACATCAAAACTAAATATTCCGTGACTAAATATCCACCACAATCAGTTTTAATTTCTATATTTACACCCCACCCTATTCTCTTCCATTTTTCTATCAATCACCAATGAACTGATTAACCTATGTACATTTATTGATTTTAATCTTTCCTTTTATTTGTAATTTCTTTTATTGAAAATGTCCTGAAGATAGCACAGATATTTATTGCTGCTCTTCCAATATGGCACCTCTCTCTCTCCCCCTCTCTCACACTCTACATAAACATCTCCCCCTCTCTCACACTCTACATAAACATCTCCCCCTCTCTCACACTCTACATAAACATCTCCCCTTCTCTCACACTCTACATAAACATCTCTCACACTCTACATAAACATCTCTCACACTCTACATAAACATCTCTCACACTCTACATAAACATCTCTCACACTCTACATAAACATCTCTCACACTCTACATAAACATCTCCCCCTCTCTACATAAACATCTCCCCCTCTCTACATAAACATCTCCCCCTCTCTACATAAACATCTCCCCCTCTCTACATAAACATCTCCCCCTCTCTCACACTCTACATAAACATGTCTCTCTCTGTTCCACTATGGCACTCTACATAAATATCTCTCTCACACACACACACTTTACATAAACATATCTCTCCCTCCCTCCCCCAGCTCAAATATCTCTTTCTCACACATTACATAAACAGCTCTCTCTCACACTCTACATAAACAGCTCTCTCTCTCACTCTACATAAACAGCTCTCTCTCTCACACATTACATAAACAGCTCTCTCTCTCACACATTACATAAACAGCTCTCTCTCTCACACATTACATAAACAGCTCTCTCTCTCACACATTACATAAACAGCTCTCTCTCTCACACATTACATAAACAGCTCTCTCTCTCACACATTACATAAACAGCTCTCTCTCTCTCACACTCTACATAAACAGCTCTCTCTCTCTCACACTCTACATAAACAGCTCTCTCTCTCTCACACATTACATAAACAGCTCTCTCTCTCTCACACTCTACATAAACAGCTCTCTCACACATTACATAAACAGCTCTCTCTCTCACACTCTACATAAACAGCTCTCTCTCTCTCACACTCTACATAAACAGCTCTCTCTCTCACACTCTACATAAACAGCTCTCTGTCTCTCACACTCTACATAAACAGCTCTCTCTCTCTCACACTCTACATAAACAGCTCTCTCTCTTTTCCACACACACTCACACATACAAGCTCAACCAGCCAAAACTTAGCATTCACTTCATTGGAAACCCAACAGGCAACGAATGTTTATAAAATAGGTTTCCAGGATTGTAATATATAAATCACAGAATTTATTATGTTCAACATTCTTTGTTTTAATTTAAAACTAGTTTTAAACTAATTGATACTGTCTTGTATTTAGTTAGTGTTAGCCTCAGTGAAACTTTGCCTTTCAGCCTCACCTCATAGATTATATAACTATGGACTTATTACCCTACCCCTAAATAATAATGGATTATCTACTGGAGTCAATTTAAAAAGGACTATACATTAACTGTGAATCAAATACTTGGAGCCTTTCATAAAATCCACAGAATCCCACTAAAAAAAAAAAACCCAGGGATCAACTACTGGACTCTGAAACTCTACACCTACCTAAAATACCCATGAATCAAATATTGGAATCTTTTTAACCAAACTTTGTGCTTGGCTCAAAATAACCATGGATTAAGTATTGGAATATTTTAAACTTAACATTGCACCTTAAATACAATAACTGTGGATCAAATATTGGAGTATACACAAACTAACCATGGATTAAATACTGAAGTCTTAAACACAACACTCTATCTCCTTCAACCATGGATTATATACTGGATTCAATTTAAAGGACTACATTTTACTCAACACAACGATGGATCAAATACTGAAGTTTTTTAAAGCCAAACTTCACACCTTAATTAAAATACCTGTGGATCAATTCCTGGATTTTTTAAAACAAAACATTACATCTGATGGATAATAGCCATGGATTAAATATTGGATACAGTTTAAACACTACACATGTCTAAACAAAACACAACACTACACCAGTCCTGTCTAAACACAACCCCTGTCCTGTCTAAACACTACACTACACCAATCCTGTCTAAATACAACACTACACCAGTCATGTCTAAACACTACACTACACCAGTCCTGTCTAACCACACTACACTACACCAGTCCTGTCTAAACACACTACACTACACCAGTCCTGTCTAAAAAACACCACACCAGTTATGCCTAAACTCAACACCACACTACACCAGTCCTGCCTAAACTCAACACTACACCAGTCCTGTCTAAACACTGCACTATACCAGACCTGTCTAAACACTGCACTATACCAGACCTGTCTAAACACTGCACTACAGCAGTCCTGTCTAAACACCACACCAGTCCTGTCTAAACACCACACCACACCAGTCCTGTCTAAACACCACACCACACCAGTCCTGTCTAAACTCAACACTACAGTGCTGAGAATTCTTAGTACAAATGTACCTAATATACACATGAAATTTATACCCTTCAATCTACACATTTTGCCTAACCTTGTATCAAATGTAAGTTGGTCTAAACCCTATGTTGCTCTCTTGTTGATCTACACCAGTCATGGACAAACTGAAAGCTGTTTGCTTTTCTGAATGGCATGCTTGATTTCAAAGTTGTCCTGTAATTTTAATAGTGTCACCCACCTGATGATGTGCCCCATTCTATGTAGCCCACTGCTCAGAAAAGGTTGTTCAAGCTTGCTCTAAACACTATGATATTATGTATTGTTGGTCTAAATACTATGTTTAGAGCAAGCTACATGATAATTTCATCTGTCTAAACACTACACTATATGTTTAATCACCTGTCTAAACACTAGACTGTCGTATGTCATTCTTCTAAACATGTAGGTCTTATGTTGGAACACTTTACTCTACAATTTAAACGTGTTTGTATTTATCTAGAAACCTTCCATCAGAATTTTATATATAAGAACTTTTGTTTCAAGCAACAGCTTAATAATTAGGAAGTTGGTTGTTTTACTAAATCTCAAATACTTGATTATTCTAGAACGTAATTTAAAATCATGAGCAGTGTATTTCATTAGAAATGTGTGTGTGTGTATATATATCATCATCATCGTTTTACGTCCGTTCTTCCACGCTAGCATGGGTTAGACGGGTTGTCCTGTTGTGTCCAGTCGGCTGACCTTGTCTTGCTCATACAGGAACTGATTCTGGCTTGATTTCTACAGCTGGATGCCCTTCCTAACACCAACCTCATTTACAGTGAGTGTTGGGTGCTTTTTTTCTCGTGGCGCCATGTCCACTTTACAGTGAGTGCTGGGTGCTTTTTTGCCGTGGCACCTCCATGACCACTTTGCAGTGGGGAGAGGGGGAACATATTGTCTATATGCTTCGGCTTCGGCTTGGGAGGGCTCTTCAGTTGTGTCAAAGACATGACAACCTCTCTAGTGCTGGTGGTGTGATATATTGCACTTGTAGGGAGTGGAACAGTATGTAAGCAAAATGTGAATCTCTGGGATGTCTGCAGCCCCAATTTAGTACTGACTCGGTCTGGGAGGACCCATCTAACTGTTGCCCTAGTTCTTGTTAGGACATCATTCTAGGAGAAGAAAATCTCTGATGTAAAACCTGTGGGTCAATGGCAGCCAATGATATTGACCTGTTGTTGAGAGAGTGGGATTGGTTCAGTGCAAGATCTTCATTTAAAAAAACTTCAATCAGAGGGATCACTTGATCTCTGTATTGCACGATCATGGCCTTTCCTTTTTTTTCTTTTGAAAATAACCAAAGTCCTTGGCGAGGCTAAAAGGTCATGTTTATGCCACCCAATGTATGAGAAAAAGGTCATGGGATGGTAATTCTGGAAACTGAGATGCAACAAGAACTAGGGCCTCTGCTACTCCTGATGGGTTAACCACGTGCTTGTATCTGAGAGATATGAGGTTTGATTCCTCATAGCAGCCAAGCCAATGGCAACTTCTTTTTCCGTCTTTTTTATAAGCTATCTTATAGCATCTCCAAATATGAGCACTTCATTATATATATATATATATATATATATATATATATATATATATATATATATATATATATATATTGTTATACTGGGGGAGGGGGGGGTCATATTGTTATAATGTTGCCAGAAATAATAATAAAACACACTCACTGTTTGGTTTGTATTACAATACAACGGGAGGAAGCATAATAGTATCACTGGTGATGTCGCAGGTGTGTGATGAAAGAACTTTGATAGACTATATATCTATATTTTTAACCATTGATTGCCAGCTGAATTAACTATGGAGATATAAAAGATACAGAAGCGAAAACCAATCCATTATTTCTGGCAATATTATAACAATATGACCCTCCCCAAGTGTAACAACATATGTTTCAACACAGGATTTCATATCAAAAACCTTGCAAAACGTATTATATATATATCGGGTTAAAGACAACCTAGCACTGTTAGGACAATGTAGACTATTAGCAAATTATTTAATCACCCTGACCTTGAAACTAATGAACTGTGTAAACAGCTAGTGACTAAATGTACTAACTGTACTAACCACACACACTATATTATGTTGTGGGTGTGACACCTGTAATAGTATAGTAGCTAACTGTACTAATTACACCTATTGTATTCTAGTGTCACCTCTGTAATACTATATATATATATGTGTGTGTGTGAGAGTGTATATATATGTATATATGTGCGTGTGTATGTATATGTATATGTGTATGTATATATATATGTATGTGTGTGTATGGATAAATGTGTGTATATATGTGTGTGTGTATGTGTGTGTGTATATATATATATATATGTGTGTGTGTGTATATATATATATATGTGTATGTGTGTGTATATATATATATGTGTATGTATATGTGTATGGATATATGTGTGTATGTGTAGGCTCTTAACTAATTTGACATGACTCCACCTCAAATTTCTTTCAACACACATATATACACAGATACATATATACACAGATGTATATATACACAGATGCATATATACACAGATATATATATTCACAGATGCATATATACACAGATGCATATATACACAGATATATATATATACACAGATATATATATATACACAGATACATATATACACAGATGCATATATACACAGATGCATATATACACAGATATATATATTCACAGATGCATATATACACAGATGCATATATACACAGATATATATATATATACACAGATATATATATACACAGATACATATATATACAGATACATATATATACACAGATACATATATACACAGATACATATATACACATACATATATATACACAGATACATATACAGATTTACACATACATATATATACACAGATACATATATACACAGATACATATACAGATTTACACATACATATATATATACACAGATACATATATACACAGATACATATACAGATTTACACATACATATATATATACACAGATACATATATATACACAGATACATATATACACAGATACATATATACACAGATGCATATATACACAGATACATATATACACAGATACATATATGTACAGATATATATATACACACATATATATATATACACAGATACATATATACACATACATATATATACACATACATATATACACAGATACATATATATATACACAGATACATATATATATACACAGATACATATATACACAGATACATATACAGATTTACACATACATATATATACACAGATACATATATACACACACACACACATATTATACACAGGCATACACACACAAACACATATACACAGACACTCAGGCACACACTCACATGTATATACATGTATGCACATACACTCAAGGCACACACATATACACACACAAAGTAAGGCATTCGCTGACACTCTCACACAGGCACTCAGGAATTCATACTCACACATACATGCATTCACATACTCCTATACATGTAGACACACGCATACATTGACATACTGACGCATACATGTGGTATATAACTCCTCCGCCTTAAATTCCTCTCAACACACACATGTATATATATGTGTATATATATATATATATATATATAATGTATAAACACACTCATACACATGCATAAACACACTCATACACATGCACACACATCCCACACACATATACACACACATCCACCCGCACGTGCCAGTGCCCAAATTAATGCATACATTTGCACATTCCTTTTTAAGTTCAAACATTCTGTGTATGTGTGGCTATGTTGTGTTTATACGTATATGGTAAATGCATCAGTTAACACACACACACACATATATCATCATCATTTCATTTTACGTCCGCTTTTTCCCTGCTTGCAAGGGTGGGACGGGAACTGATTCTGGCTTGATTTCTACAGCTGGATGCCCTTCCTAACACCAACCTCATTTACAGTGAGAGTGGTGGGTGGTTTTTTGCAGTGGAATGATATGGACCCCAGTCCTATCATCTCATTTCTACAGCTGAGTAAACTGGAGCAATGTGAAATAAAGTGTCTTGCTCAAGACGATGGTGGTGAGTTGGAAGGTGGTCACAGGGTCAAGGACTACAGAAGTCTCCATTCCTAGTTCAAGCAAATAGAGAAAAAGTTTTTAAATAAATTTCAAAAAATTTCACTGTACTTACTATATGTGCCTTTATCGCGGTTTCTGATCCCCAAATAAACAGATAATCCAAGCGGATTTCATTGAGAAAGAGATCATCATCAGAAGGCTTTTCTCACTCAGAGAATATAAAATTCTCAAGTTCAAATCACAAACTGGCGCCACACACAATTGTTCTCGAATGAGAGTGAATGAGAGATGAAACAATTCTGTCTGGTACCATGTGCAAAAGCAAAGGCTAGGTGGACAGGTCAATGTACTGCTACTCCCTCTTTGTTCTACCGGCAAGTTCAGCCACCCTTACCCCTCACCAAATGCCATGATAGATTTATCTGTCTTTACAACAAATTTTTGACCAATCCTCTTGACAATTACTATCTTCCCATATAAGGAAATAACCCCCGAGAAGTTCGGCTATTTATTTACCAGGCTAAAAATTCTTATTTAGTCCAGAAATAGCCGTCGAAATGGCTTGAGCTCAGCCGTCAGGGTCATACTTGTTCCTATTACCCACTCTACTACCCTAAGTATTGAGTACCTTGGTGCGTTATGGTCCATCTGGTTCCTTACCACAATTCCTTCGTTATATATATATATTAAGTCATCATTTAACTCTTTCAATACTATATTTCTAATGAAAACACTGCTTATGCAAATAAAATTTGGAGGGATTTAGTAAAAATAACTTTGTTGTTGTTCTAAATGTTCTTACACAAACATTGTGATAGAAGTTTCTTTTTTAAATAATTATAAACACTTTAAGCCTCTCTTTGCCATATTTTGATTGAGTAACTAGACCACCCGTGGTCCATTGGCTCACGTACAATTAAAAATAATTTTTGAATAATTAAAATATACACAGACATGTATATAATGTGAAATGAAACTGGAGGGCCCATATATACACGTGTGTGTATGTATGTATATATATATATATGTATGTCAGGTCACCAGTTGGTGCTACTGGTAACATGTATCCCAGTACAACCTGTCCCATGGTCGGGTCGTTGGCGACTAAACTGGCAACCCCACCAAGGTTTCTTGGTGAGGAGGGTGACTTTGGACATCCTGCAGGACTAAAAACAAAACCTGGCAAAGGAGCTCTTAAGAGCCAATGGCCATCCAAAATCACCGGGAGAGATGACCCCTTAGCCTTTGTCAAGGCAGAATTCTAAGAGAAGGAAAACTCTGATATAACACCTGCAACCCTGATGGTATCCAATGATGTTGACTTATTCTTCTTTTTGGTAAATATCATCTTGGTTAAGAGAGTGGGACTGGCTTTGTGCAGTGCCTTTGCTCACTATAAAAGCTTCACGGCACAGGCATTGCTTTATATCTGGAGATCTCTCTACACTTGTCGTCACATGGTACCAAAGGCCCAACACTATGTGTCAATAATTGTCACAGGTGTAGTGTTTGTACCAGAGTTTTCAAGTCGCTGGCTGGACTAAAAGTCACACTTGTTTAGCGCATCGGTAGGGGTTCTCCTACATGGATATAAAGTAGTGGCCGTACTCGAAAACGAGTTGGCAGCCACCATATATATATATATTTGCGTGTGTTTGTATACATATATATATATGTGTGTATGTGTGAGTATATATATATATATGTGGGTGTCTGTGATCTATATAGACTGGTCATAGACACATAAACACATATATATATACACAACAACAACACCACCAGCTCTCTCTCTTCCATTCACCTTCTCTATCTCCTCTCCCTCTCTCTATGTCTCTCTTTAAATCTACTCTCTCACAACCACTATCTCTTTCTCTCCCTCTGTTTATGAAGGTACCCAGAAAACTCCATATCTCGGGAACCCGTGCTTCAATTTACACGAAACTTGTTTTATTCCATCTGTATCCCCATTTCAGGGTCAACTTCCTTTCAAAGTATTTTCCCATTATGCGCCCTTTTGGCTGTATTACATTACAGATAAGCAAGCAATCAATCAGACTTTTAGCAATATATAGATATAACTTTCTCATTATTAAGTTGGCATTTGGAACATAACTTAACAAAGTTTTTATATAAAATTATGATGGAAGGTTTTTTTCATAAGTATAAACACTTTAAACCTTTCTTTGCCACATTTCTGTTTCGTTAAAATTATAATGAAAAGTTTTTAGGTAAATATAAACATTTTAAAAGGAACAGTTTTGTATCATAGAGTGAGGGGTGGTTTGGTATGATAAAGCAGGGCTTGGACACTGCAAGCTTCCCCTCACAGCTTGAGCTGGTGGGGCTGGACTGAGGGAACAGCAAAAGGCCAGATGGTATGACCATTTTCCCGTTCCGCGGAGGTAAACCCCTCATCAGAGATGCCACATACAGCAACACATTCTCCAGTGGCAACATGGTGCAGTCTGCGAATAAACCACGCCGTGCTGCACTTCAGGCTGAGGAGGGTAAACTCTCCAAATGTCGGTCGTTCTCCAACAGGTTTGCAGTAGAGCTCGTAGCAATGGAGGTTTCTGTAGTCCTTGACCCTATGACCACCTTCCATCTCACCACCATCGGCACAGAGCTGGCTACCCGCAGGAATGAAGCCTCAA
>OZ024763.1:12398092-12455592 GCA_964016885.1 Eledone cirrhosa
GTCTCCTTCTACTGCAGCTTCTTTCTATTAGGATCTCCTGGTCTTCCTCTACTCAGCTTCTTTCTATTAGGATCTCCTGGTCTTCCTCTACTCAGCTTCTTTCTATTAGGATCTCCTGGTCTTCCTCTACTCAGCTTCTTTCTATTAGGATCTCCTGGTCTTCTTCTACTCAGCTTCTTTCCATTAGGATCTCCTGGTCTCCCTCTACTCAGCTTATTTCCATTAGGATCTCCTGGTCTTCCTCTACTGTAGCTTCTTTCCATTGCGATCTCCTGGTCTTCTTCTACTCAGCTTCTTTCCATTAGGATCTCCTGGTCTCCCTCTACTCAGCTTATTTCCATTAGGATCTCCTGGTCGTCCTCTACTGCAGCTTCTTTCTATTAGGATCTCCTGGTCTTCCTCTACTCAGCTTCTTTCTATTAGGATCTCCTGGTCTCCCTCTACTCAGCTTCTTTCTATTTGGATCTCCTGGTCTCCCTCTACTCAGCTTCTTTCCATTAGGATCTCCTGGTCTCCCTCTACTCAGCTTGTTTCTATTAGGATCTCTTGGTCTCCCTCTACTCAGCTTCTTTCTATTGGGATCTCCTGGTCTTCCTCTACTGCAGCTTCTTTCCATTATTATCTCCTGGTCTTCCTCTACTGCAGCTTCTTTCTATTAGGATCTCCTGGTCTTCCTCTACTGCAGCTTCTTTCCATTATTATCTCCTGGTCTTCCTCTACTGCAGCTTCTTTCCATTAGGATCTCCTGGTCTTCCTCTACTGCAGCTTCTTTCCATTATTATCTCCTGGTCTTCCTCTACTCAGCTTCTTTCCATTAGGATCTCCTGGTCTTTCCATTGCGATCTCCTGGTCGTCCTCTACTCAGCTTCTTTCCATTGGGATCTCCTTCACACTACATTCCATTCCTCTCCTACCCAGTTCTCCTCCCAGTTTATCAACACACTGTCGTCAATACACAGTTACATCATACATCCATCGAGGCTTGCTCACTTCATTTCTCTCCAACCTACACATCTCTGCATCCAATGTCATTTCACATCATGAGCAGGCACCACACAGCCGACCTCTTTGTGTCATCAGAGGGTAATGCATAGAATTGTAAGAATGGTTTGCTAAAGAGGAATATAAGGATTGCGAACGATTGAAACAGTTCTAGTCCTGTAAGAGTCATTTCTATATGAAACAAAGAGGTTATATACACACACACACATATATATACACACACATGCCACTAAACAGTTGTGTCAGATATTTCAGTAAGAATGTAAATGTAATGTTTAGCTCACTGTGTAATCTCTCTCTCTCTCTCTCTCTCCTACACAACCCCACCACCATTCCTACCAGAATCTGGTGCCAAGTTTATTATTAAAACAACATTCAAGATGGCAAGCTATCTCATTTTTAGTTCATATGTAAACCTCCACCTCACCTCTCTCTCACCACCCTATCCTCTCTACCATCAACATATCCACCACCGCCACTCCACCTCCACCATACCCACCACCACCGCCACCATACCCACCACACCAAGCTATCATCTTTAGTTGATATCTAAACATTGCACAGGAAGGAAACATCTGTTTGATGTCTGTCTGTCTGTCTGTGTGTGTGTGTGTGTGTCACTGTCTATCTCTATCTGTGTATGTGTCTTTGTCTGGGTATGTATGTCTCTCTCTCTCCCTCTCTGTCTGTTTGCCTGTCTTAACAGTTCTCCTGAGAAAAGACTGGATATATATGTACATATTACTGATAACACTAATACAGTGTCTTTCAGAGTAAAGTAGCAGTTAAGTCCATCAGTTAATGATAGCTCCCTGTTATGGTGATATTTCAGTTACTAACAGCTCCCTGTTATGGAGATATTTCAGTTAATGATAGCTCCCTGTTATGGAGATATTTCAGTTAATGATAGCTCCCTGTTATGGTGATATTTCAGTTACTAACAGCTCCCTGTTATGGAGATATTTCAGTTAATGATAGCTCCCTGTTATGGAGATATTTCAGTTAATGATAGCTCCCTGTTATGGTGATATTTCAGTTACTAACAGCTCCCTGTTATGGTGATATTTCAGTTACTAACAGCTCCCTGTTATGGAGATATTTCAGTTACTAACAGCTCCCTGTTATGGAGATATTTCAGTTACTAACAGCTCCCTGTTATGGAGATATTTCAGTTACTAACAGCTCCCTGTTATGGAGATATTTCAGTTACTAACAGCTCCCTGTTATGGAGATATTTCAGTTACTAACAGCTCCCTGTTATGGTGATATTTCAGTTACTAACAGCTCCCTGTTATGGTGATATTTCAGTTAATGATAGCTCCCTGTTACGTTTCAGTTAATGATTGCTCCCTGTTACGTTTCAGTTAATGATTGCTCCCTGTTACGTTTCAGTTAATGATTGCTCCCTGTTACGTTTCAGTTAATGATTGCTCCCTGTTACGTTTCAGTTAATGATAGCTCCATGTTATATTTGAGTTAATGATAGCTCCCTGTTATATTTGAGTTAATGATAGCTCCCTGTTATATTTGAGTTAATGATAGCTCCCTGTTATATTTGAGTTAATGATAGCTCCCTGTTATATTTGAGTTAATGATAGCTCCCTGTTATATTTGAGTTAATGATAGCTCCCTGTTATATTTGAGTTAATGATAGCTCCCTGTTATATTTGAGTTAATGATAGCTCCCTGTTATATTTGAGTTAATGATAGCTCCCTGTTATATTTGAGTTAATGATAGCTCCATGTTATATTTGAGTTAATGATAGCTCCCTGTTATATTTGAGTTAATGATAGCTCCCTGTTATATTTGAGTTAATGATAGCTCCCTGTTATATTTGAGTTAATGATAGCTCCCTGTTATATTTGAGTGAATGATAGCTCCATGTTATATTTGAGTTAATGATAGCTCCCTGTTATATTTGAGTTAATGATAGCTCCCTGTTATATTTGAGTGAATGATAGCTCCATGTTATATTTGAGTTAATGATAGCTCCCTGTTATATTTGAGTTAATGATAGCTCCCTGTTGTGTTTCAGTTAATGATAGCTCCCTGTTATATTTGAGTTAATGATAGCTCCCTGTTATATTTGAGTTAATGATAGCTCCCTGTTATATTTGAGTTAATGATAGCTCCCTGTTGTGTTTCAGTTAAGGATAGCTCCCTGTTGTCGTCAATCAGTTGTATACCATAGTGTAGTTTTGTGTGTGATCTTATTTTATAATATATATATATTGGCAGACGTATAGCATGACATCGTAAATGTGTGTATATATATATATATATATATATATACACATATATAATGTATATATTGGCAGACATATAGCATGACTTCGTAAATGTGTTTGTGTATATATATATACACACACACACATATATATAATGTATATATTTAGATTATTATGCTCTGTATTCTTCCATAAGTGATTAATACAATAAGATTTTTAGCATTCGCTAATGAATGCTCTCTCTCTCTCTCTCTCTCTCTCTCTCTCTCTCTCTCTCTCTCTCTCTCTCTCTCTCTCTCTCTCTCTCTCTCTCTCTCTCTCTCTCTCTCTCTCTCTCTCTCCCTCCCTCTCTCTCTCTCCATACATACATACACAAATTATGTAAAGTAAAAATATATATACACACATATATGTACATATATAGATATATACACACACACACATATACACATGCATATACATACATATATATATATACATATACATGCACACACATATATATATATATATATACATACACACACACATATATATATATATATATATACACACACATATATATATATATATACACACACATATATACATATACACATATAAAGTAAAAGTCTATATTAATCAATTTACTCTGGAAATTCTCCAAAGTGTTTATTTAATCTATTAAGATTTTAGATTTGTTTTATACATTCTATCTTTTTAACTACTAGATTGATGTCCCACCTTACCACCACCCTACTATACACCATACTACAACCATGCTTTACACCACACACCACACTACAACCATGCTTTACACCACCACAATATTATACACCACCACACAACCATACTATACACCACACTACAACCATACTATACACCACCACACAACTATACTATACACCACCACACTACAACCATACTATACACCACACTACTATACACCACACTACAACCATACTATACACCACACTACAACCATACTATACACCACACTACTATACACTACACTACAACCATACTATACACTACACTACAACCATACTATATACCACCACACAACCATACTATACACCACCACACAACAATACTATACACCACCACACTACAACCATACTATACACCACCACACAACCATACTATACACCACCACACAACTATACTATACACCACCACACTACAACCATACTATACACCACACCACCACACTACTATACACCACACTACAACCATACTATACACCACCTCACAACTATACTATACACCACCACACTACAACCATACTATACACCACACTACAACCATACTATACACCACACTACTATACACTACACTACAACCATACTATACACCACCACACAACCATACTATATACCACCACACAACCATACTATACACCACCACACAACAATACTATACACCACCACACTACAACCATACTATACACCACCACACAACCATACTATACACCACCACACAACTATACTATACACCACCACACTACAACCATACTATACACCACACCACCACACTACTATACACCACACTACAACCATACTATACACCACCTCACAACTATACTATACACCACCACACTACAACCATACTATACACCACCATACTATACACCACACCACAGCAGCACCACCATCCCACAAAACCACACCACCGTACCACCACACCACACAACAGCACCACCACCACCACACCACCACACCACCACCACACCACACCACCACACCACACCACCACCACACCATCCCACCACACCACCACCACACCACCATCCCACCACACCACAGCACCACCACCACCACACCACAGCACCACCACCACCACACCACCACACCACACCACCACCACACCATCCCACCACACCACCACCACACCATCCCACCACACCACCACCACACCACCATCCCACCACACCACAGCACCACCACCACCACACCACAGCACCACCACCACCACACCACCATCCCACCACACCACACCACACCACACCACCACCACACCACACCACACCACCATCCCACCACACCACACCACACCATCACCTCATTATCTGGTGATAGAATAACATTTCCAACATGTAATTTGATGGTAGTGTCATCTTTAATTTATTAAAACTTCTTGTACCACCACCACCACTACTACCACCACTACCACTACTACCACTACCACCACTACTACTACTACTACTACCATCACCACTACTACTATTACCTCCACTACTACCACCACCACCACCACCATTACTGCTGCTACTACCACCACTACTGTCACCCCTCTACCATCACCCTACTACTGCTGCCCCATTACCACCACTACCTACATCACTAACACTACATGTAGCCTCATCCCTAATACGCCCTCCACACCTCTACTACTACAGTCACTGCCTCTACTACTACTACCACCACCACTATACCCACACCATCACCACCTTTGTCTAACCACCACCATCTCTCATCTGACATTTCCAGTTATAAAACATGTGAAAGAATTCCTTTTAAAATAGATTATTACTTTGTAGATAGAGTGAGAGAGAGAGTGTGATAGAAAGAGGGAGACAAAGGAGGAGAAAGGGAGACAGTGATAGATAGTAAGAGAGAGGGGGTGGGAGTACGTTAACCCTTTCATTACCATATTTCTAATGAAAGACACTGTCTATGTCATTAACCCTTTCATTACCATATTTCTAATGAAAGACACTGTCTATGTCATTAACCCTTTCATTACCATATTTCTAATGAAAGACACTGTCTATGTCTTTAACCCTTTCATTACCATATTTCTAATGAAAGACACTGTCTATGTCATTAACCCTTTCATTACCATATTTCCAATGAAAGACACTGTCTATGTCTTTAACCCTTTCATTACCATATTTCTAATGAAAGACACTGTCTATGTCATTAACCCTTCCATTACCATATTTCTAATGAAAGACACTGCCTATGTCTTTAACCCTTTCATTACCATATTTTTAATGAAAGACACTGTCTATGTCTTTAACCCTTTCACTACCATATTTCCAATGAAAGACACTGTCTATGTCTTTAACCCTTTCATTACCATATTTCTAATGAAAGACACTGTCTATGTCATTAACCCTTTCACTACCATATTTCCAATGAAAGATACCCTATGATTTACAAATAATTGTGAAAATAACAATTTGAAAAGATTTTTGCTTAACATATACAGATGTGTCTCTCAGACAAGATGTCTCTCTCAGACAAGATGTCTCTCTCAGACAAGATGTGTCTCTCAGACAAGATGTCTCTCTCAGACAAGATGTCTCTCTCAGACAAGATGTCTCTCTCAGACAAGATGTCTCTCTCAGACAAGATGTGACTCGCGGGCAATATGTGACTCGCAGGCAAGATGTGACTCGCAGGCAAGATGTGACTCGCGGGCAAGATGTGACTCGCAGGCAAGATGTGACTCGCAGACAAGGTGTGTCTCTTAGAGAAAATGTGACTCTCAGGCAGAATATTGATATACAACAGATGAGATAGGCAAGTTACAACATAGACAGTTGTGACATATACAGATGTAACACAGATGTGACTCTTAGACAGTGGTAACACAGAAAACAGATGTGACTCTTGGATAAGATGTAAGATTAAACAGATGTAATGTAGAAAACTAACACAAAACAGATGTCACATTTTATAACCAATGTCAAGAAACAGATGTGATAATTTAACCCTTCTGATATGCTCCCCCCCCCTCCTCACCCCTGGTTCTCTGATACAAATCTATATTTAGTTGACACAGGGTGGATGAACAGTTGATAGTTTATTTACAATCTTTAGGTCCTCGGTTTAACCCTTCATTATTTACAGTCGTCCCTTTACGATCTGAGTTCAAATCCCGCCGAGGTTGACTTTGCTTTTCATCCCTACGGGGTCGATAAAATAAAAGTACCAGTAATGCACTGGGTAATTGCTGGCCTTGTGCCTAAAGTAGAAACAATTATTTACAGTACTCTATATATACTGTAGTATTGTTACATAATACAGTACTCTATATATACTATAGTATTGTTACATAATACAGTACTCTATATATACTATAGTATTGTTACATAATACAGTACTCTATATATACTATAGTATTGTTACATAATACAGTACTCTATATATACTATAGTATTGTTACATAATACAATACTCTATATTTACTATAGTATTGTTACATAATACAATACTCTATATTTACTATAGTATCTTTACATAATACAATACTCTATATTTACTATAGTATCTTTGCATAATACAGTACTCTATAATTACTATAGTATTGTTACATAATACAATACTCTATATTTATTATAGTATCTTTACATAATACAATACTCTATATTTACTATAGTATCTTTACATAATACAATACTCTATATTTACTATAGTATCTTTACATAATACAGTACTCTATATTTACTATAGTATCTTTACATAATACAGTACTCTATATTTACTATAGTATCTTTACATAATACAGTACTCTATATTTACTATAGTATTGTTACATAATACAATACTCTATATATACTATAGTATTGTTACATAATACAGTACTCTATATATACTATAGTATCTTTACATAATACAGTACTCTATATTTACTATAGTATTGTTACATAATACAGTACTCTATATATACTATAGTATTGTTACATAATCCAATACTCTATATTTACTATAGTATCTTTGCATAATACAGTACTCTATAATTACTATAGTATTGTTACATAATACAGTACTCCATATGTACTATAGTATTGTTACATAATACAGTACTCTATATATACTATAGTATTGTTACATAATACAGTACTCTATAATTACTATAGTATTGTTACATAATACAGTACTCCATATGTACTATAGTATTGTTACATAATACAGTACTCTATATATACTATAGTATTGTTACATAATACAGTACTCTATATATACTATAGTATTGTTATATAATACAGTACTCTATATATACTATAGTATCTTTATATAATACAGTACTCTATATATACTATAGTATCTTTACATAATACAATACTATATATACTATAGTATTGTTACATAATACAATACTCTATATTTACTATAGTATCTTTACATAATACAATACTATATATACTATAGTATCTTTACATAATACAGTACTCTATATGTACTATAGTATTGTTACATAATACAGTACTCTATATGTACTATAGTATTGTTACATAATACAGTACTCTATATATACTATAGTATTGTTACATAATACAGTACTCTATATGTACTATAGTATTGTTACATAATACAGTACTCTATATGTACTATAGTATTGTTACATAATACAGTACTCTATATATACTATAGTATTGTTACATAATACAGTACTCTATATATACTATAGTATCTTTATATAATACAGTACTCTATATATACTATAGTATCTTTACATAATACAATACTATATATACTATAGTATTGTTACATAATACAGTACTCTATATATACTATAGTATCTTTACATAATACAATACTCTATATATACTATAGTATCTTTACATAATACAATACTCTATATATACTATAGTTTTGTTACATAATACAGTACTCTATATATACTATAGTATTGTTACATAATGCAGTACTCTATATTTACTATAGTATTGTTACATAATACAGTACTCTATATATAATATAGTATTGTTACATAATACAGTACTCTATATATACTATAGTATTGTTACATAATACAGTACTCTATATATACTATAGTATTGTTACATAATACAGTACTCTATATATACTATAGTATCTTTACATAATACAGTACTCTATATATACTATAGTATCTTTACATAATACAGTACTCTATATATACTATAGTATTGTTACATAATACAGTACTCTATATATACTATAGTATTGTTACATAATACAGTACTCTATATATACTATAGTATCTTTACATAATACAATACTCTATATATACTATAGTATCTTTACATAATACAATACTCTATATATACTATAGTTTTGTTACATAATACAGTACTCTATATTTACTATAGTATTGTTACATAATGCAGTACTCTATATTTACTATAATATTGTTACATAATACAGTACTCTATATATACTATAGTATTGTTACATAATACAGTACTCTATATATACTATAGTATTGTTACATAATACAGTACTCTATATATACTATAGTATTGTTACATAATACAGTACTCTATATATACTATAGTATCTTTACATAATACAGTACTCTATATATACTATAGTATTTTTACATAATATTGAATCTATGAGATTTTGATGTTATTTATTTTGAGAACAATACCTTAACATCAGTATGAGTGGTCAGTTTGAACTGAAAGAGGTGAAAGAGTTCTGGCCAGATACAGCCAGTTTAAATGGTAAAGGGTTAATTTATCATAGCCTTGGTTTGACCTATGTTTTGTGGATGATATTGGGTAGACAGAAACTGTTCGGAAGCCCATCACATGGACTGTACCTGTAATTCAAGGGGCCAGCCTTGCTGCCACACACTGTGACATACTGAATCTCCCTGAAAATTACACTAAGGGTGTCAGTGGAATGCTCAGCCACTTACACATTGTTCCGTTGATTGAACAACTGGAACAATCGTTGAAACCAACAGAAGCCTATTCCCTTTTAAGTTATGTTCCAAGCAACAACTAAATAATGAGGAATTTAGTTATCTATATATAAATTTGAGCGATGTCCATCCCTCCGTCACACTCTAAAGATGACTGAGGAAGGAAGGGGTGATGACGTCACACACTAGAGATGACTGAGGAAGGAAGGGGTGATGACATCACACGCTAGAGATGACTGAGGAAGGAAGGGGTAATGACGTCACGCACTAGAGATGACTGAGGAAGGAAGGGGTAATGACATCACACACTAGAGATGACTGAGGAAGGAAGGGGTGATGACATCACACACTAGAGATGACTGAGGAAGGAAGGGGTGATGACGTCACACACTAGAGATGACTGAGGAAGGAAGGGGTGATGACATCACACACTAGAGATGACTGAGGAAGGAAGGGGTGATGACGTCACACACTAGAGATGACTGAGGAAGGAAGGGGTGATGACATCACACACTAGAGATGACTGAGGAAGGAAGGGGTAATGACGTCACACACTAGAGATGACTGAGGAAGGAAGGGGTGATGACAAGCTACAGAAAACAGCGTCCAACATTCACTACACTTTGTCAGAGTATGTGTGTGTGTGTATTTATGTGTGTATTTATGTGATTGTGTGTCTGTGTTTGCGTGTTTATAATAATATACTCATACACTCACCGTGTTTAAAAAATTCTAGTATTATTAAATACCTCCAAAATCTTCCTCATTTTGGAAATGAATTGTAGTGGTGGTAGGGACGGTGGTGGTGGTAGTGGTGGTGATGGTAGTGACTGTGGTGCTGGTAGCAGCGGTGGTAGTGGTGGTAGTGACGGTGGTGGTGGTGGTGGTGATGGTGATGGTGATGGTGGTGATGGTAGCAGCGGTGGTAGTGGTGGTAGTGACGGTGGTGCTGGTAGTGGTAGTGGTGGAGATGGTAGTGACTGTGGTGCTGGTAGCAGCGGTGGTAGTGGTGGTAGTGACGGTGGTGATGGTAGTGACTGTGGTGCTGGTAGCAGTGGTGGTGGTGGTGGTATCATAATGATCGTATTTACCAATAATAGTTGTAATTATTTCCATATCCCAGAGATAGCAAGGAGCTAATTAATCAATAGCTGCTGTCAGTAAGCTAATCATTAATTAGCCAAAGATCAATCACAGCACCTTGGGAACAGACTAATCAATAATCAATAATTACAACACACACACACACACACGTGTGTGTGTATATTTACTTTTACCTGTTTTTGCCAGCTTGCTGAGGCCATGCTGGGGCATCACAATATATGTGTGTGTGTGTGTGTATATATATATTGATAAATATGCTGGGTCCGTCAACTCCTTATTATATATATATATTAATTAGAGTATATGTTGGTTAATTACTGACACTTCAGTATGCAGGGTAGGTAGAGCACTCAATGAAGTGCGCAGGTAGGTATGTTTACTCTGGAGTATATGTATAAACAAGAAGTATAAGTCAACAGGTTAAAATTAACTTTGTTTATTCATAATCACTGTTTTATATATTTCAGTGATATATATGCTTAAGATGAAACAATTGTTCTCGGTATGGTGAACTAACTGTTGTGTTACTACTTATATATATATATATATATATATAGATATATATATATATATATATACATCCAGTCCAAATAAATGAGATCGAGATTGTGTAGGTGTCACGAGAAAAAAACACACAGTCCACGCTGTAATGTGGCCGTGTAGGTAACACGGTAAAAAGTTCCCAGTTCCACATTGTAACTATGGTTGGTGTTAGGAAGGGCATCCAGCCATAGGAAACCTGCCAGATAGTCCTATATGAGCGAGACATGGTCACCCAACCAACCTTGCCTCAAGTGGGACAACTCCCGTCTAACCCATGCTACCGTGGAAAATGGACGTTAAACGAAGATGATGATGATGATGATGATATTTAGGTTTGTTGGTTCACCACTGGATAGAACTGGTCATTCCGTATGGTCAACCTCGATATAATATTATGGAGAGTACTCGACGTAATGCAACTCACCCGTCTTCGTTTGTGTTGTTGGTGGTGCGCGTACGGAGTTAATTATTATAAAATAACAGGAGGCTGGACATATTTCGAATACCTGATGATGTCACCGGATAAACCTTTTAAGGAATTACACTAGTCCAGCCTCCTGTTATTTTATACATGGAGGCACATGGTTTAGTGGTTAGAGCATTGGCCTTGTAATCGAAAGGTTGTGGGTTCAATTCTTAGACCGGGTGATGTGTTGTTTCCTTGAGCAAGACACTTTATTTCACATTGCTCCAGTTTACTCAGCTGTAGAAATGAGATGATAGGAACTGGGGTCCATATTATTCCACTGTAAAGTGGTCGTGGAGGTGCCACGGCAAAAAAGCACCCAGCACTCACTGTAAATGAGGTGTTAGGAAGGGCATCCAGCTGTAGCAATCAAGCCAGAATCAGTTCCCATCCCACCCTTGCAAGCAGGGAAAAAGCGGACGTAAAATGAAATGATGATGATGATGATGAAACTGTTTTCCAATAGATGGCAACATGAATGGACCTGTTATATTTCTCTAAAACAAATGTTGCCATTTCCACCCTGGCATTCTCCCCAATCTTTCTATTTCGTCTTTAATTTCACATTGCTTCTTCTGATGAAGGACTAGCACCTGAAACATTAAGACTTTCTTCCTCTATTTCAAGCGTTAAACTAATATATTCCTTCCATGTACTGTGCCATTTGTGTTATTTTTGCTATTTCTGTTTACCTTATATATATGTGTGTGTGTGTGTGTGTGTGTGTGTAACAACAAATCTGTCAGTTTTAGGTGAAGGTTTCAATATACAGGCTGAGTGAATCTACCACTTAGTTACAGGGAGTACTCAACCTCTTACTCCCCCAATACTTCCATCAAACTGCCGTTACTTTACCATTATACCACCGCCATCACACCACCACACCAACACCACCACCATCACCATCACACCAACACCACCACCATCACATCGCACCACCACACCAACACCACCACCACCACACCAACACCACCACACCAACACAACCACATTACACTTAACCTATTTCTGCTGTTTATTAATTTATACCATTTCCTGTACATAATTCTAGCAGGTGTCCATGCTTTTCTAGCAAATTTCAACATATTTCGAACAAACGCCGACGTCCACTCATTTCCAGTCAACATCCACACATTTCCAGCCAACATTCACACATTTCCAGCCAGTATCCACACATTTCCAGCCAGTATCCACACATTTCCAGCCAGTATCCACACATTTCCAGCCAGTATCCACACATTTCCAGCCAGTATCCACACATTTCCAGCCAGTATCCACACATTTCCAGCCAGTATCCACATATTTCCAGCCAGTATCCACACATTTCCAGCCAACATCCACACATTTCCAGCCAGTATCCACACATTTCCAGCCAGTATCCACACATTTCCAGCCAACATCCACACATTTCCAGCCAGTATCCACACATTTCCAGCCAGTATCCACATATTTCCAGCCAGTATCCACATATTTCTATCAAGTGTCTTCACATATTTCTGGCTAGTGTCAACATACTTCCAGAAATTAACATATTTCTATCAACAGTCAACTGTTCACATATTTCTGTCAAATGTCAACACATTTCTAAGAACTGTCAACATATTTCTAACAATACTTTCTAGCAAATATCTCGTGTTTCTAAGAACTGTCAACATATTTCTAGCCAATACTTTCTAGCTGGTGTCAAAATATTTCTAACAAATGTCAACACATTTCTCAGATTTCTCACAATTGTCAATATATTTCTAGCCAATATTTTCTAGCTGGTGTCAACATATTTCTAATTGTGTTTTTTTTTTTTTTTCTTTTCAGGCGTCTGATGTGGAATCTGATCTATTTACGATAAATCACAAAAGTAAGTTGACACTAATATATATATATTTAGTTGTTGGTACCATAACATCCAGTCTGAAACAAATGAGGTCGTGTAGGTGTCACAACAAAAAAAACACACAGTCCACGCTGTAATGTGGTCGTGTAGGTAACACGGTTAAAACCTCCCAGTCCACACTGTAAACGTGGTTGGTGTTAGGAAGGCCATCCAGCCGTAGAAAACCCGCCAGACAGTCCTATACGAGCAGGACAACAAATCTTGCCTCAAGTGGGAAAACTCCCGTCCAAACCCATGCAAGCATGGAAGATGGACGTTAAACGATGATGATGATGATGTTTGAAATGTAGTTGTCCATATGTAAAGAACTATAATAATACTCGGAAAAGAATGAAACGAAATTTCATTTCTCACTCTTAGTACGGCTGATACTTAAATATAAGTATGTATACGTACATACATATATGTATACAGACGTACAGTAGTATGTATGTAGATACATACATGCAATAATACCAATAATAGTTGAAAAAAGCCATAGTGGACAGAGGTGACTTCTCAACATTTCGAGTGGTTAGTTATTATTATTATAGTCATTTACACATTTTAAGTTTCAAATTTTCCCCCATGTATATCTATATTTATCATCCTCTTCATCATTTTACAGGCCTAGTGGTTAGGGAGTTGAATTTGCAATTGTAAGGTTGGGGGTTTGATTCCTGGACCAGGCAACTTGTTGGGTTCTTGAGAAAAACACTTCATTTCATGTTGCTATTACCGATAGGACTGCAGCCCATATCACTAAAACACCCCAAGAAACCTATGAGATACAACAGCTTTGTAGGAGACCAGCTAAACCTACATAGGTGAGAGCTGTAACAACATGATAGGACTAGGACTCTTCTCATTAAAACACCTGAGATACAACCTCATATGAGGCCAGCTAAAGCTCATAGGTGTGAGTTGGAACAACTAATTAAGACTGGGGCTTCTATCATTAAAACACCTGAGAAACTCACTAATGAAGTTCAACTTCATAGGAGGCCAGCTAAACCTACATAGGTGGGAGTTGTAACAACATGATAGGACTGGGAGCCCTATCATTAAAACACCCGAGAAAACTCATTAGATACCTCATACGAGGCCAGCTAAAGCTACATAGGTGGGAGCTGTAACATGATAGGACTGGGGCCCTCATCAGTAAAACACCTGAGAAAGCTCATTGGATACCTCATACGAAGCCAGCTAAAGCCCTATAGGTGGGAGCTGTGAGTTATATTATTTTTATTCACTTTCCATGTTAACTTTGACTAGGTGTGTCATTCTGGTCCAAGACTAGAGAGATTGGAGAACCATGTCTTGCTCATATGTTCCACATTTGGCTAAGTTTCTACAGCTGGATGCCCTTCTTAATGCTGACCACTTTACAGAGTTTACTGACTCTATATTGTCTCCATCTGATTGTCAACCACTTCTCGTACACACACAACCACCTTTACTGTTCACACCTCTTCTGAGGTGCTTGTGAGGTAAGTGTGTGTGTAGAGAGAGAGAGCTGTTTCTATGTGTGTGTGTGTGTATGGTTAAGTGTGTATACGTGTGTTTGAACATGTGTACATCATCATCATCACCGTTTAATGTTTATGTTTTCACATTGGCATGGGTTAGACTAGTTATCCTGTTGTGAGCAGTGCTAAGTCAGGTGACCATGTCATGCTCATACAGAACCAATTTTAGTTTGGTTTCTACAGTGTATGTATATGTGTGTATGCTATTGCCTGAACTAAGGTTATCAACTCAAGAACAGTAAATAATACTTCTTACTTTTAATTTCAATTAATTCTATCTTATTACTCTTGCCTCACCTAACTCTCCTCCACCCCCATCACAACTGCCTTAGGCTCCTGTGTTGTCCTGTACAACATGAAACCACATTAGCAAAGCAGTCGTAAAAACTACAAAACAACACTGTGACTGCATCACATTGAATAGTAACCCTTTAGCATTTAAACTGACCATATCCAGCCAGAATTCTCTCACCTCTTCTGTTCAAACCAGCCGTAACTAGCCACTCATACCGACGTTAAGGTATTGTTCTCAAAATAAATGATATCATTGATTCGATATTATGTAAGATAATTATGTAAGATAAAGCCTTTACCATAAGAATATAATAGTATATAGAGAGTAATGTAAATGGTAAAGGGGTAAAGTCCTTACTTTTGTTTACTGCAAATTTTCACACCAATCCGTTCAGTTGTAAAGATATAAGTATTTCAATTAATAAACCCACTGTTAGATATTTTCTGTTAAGTCATTATAGGGTTCATCATCATCATCACTATCATCATTTAATGTCTGCTTTCACAGCAAGGGTTGGGTAGGTCTACATAGACCAAATCAGTACTGAAACAGAGCTACAGACCTCCCAGACAGACTGAGGGGGTCTGTATCTTGCTTACGTATGGTCATGTCGAGTTTTTGACACAAACTGAAGGGTCTTTCTAATTCCTTATTTCGCAAGCTTGGTAATCTTCTTCTTTGCCCTCTTATTCCTGAGAGGGTTGTAGGGATACAGTCCTGAAACACTCCCTCCAGTGGGTCCTGTCAGAAGCAACCACCTCCAAACGAGACCAGTCAAGCTCATGGATGTTATCCAACCATTTTGTTCGGGGTTTACCCCTGGGTCTCTTGTCGGTTAGTTTTGGCCGTAAAATCTGTCCACCAATTTTTTCCTGAGACATTCTAACCACATGCCCATAGTATCGGAGCTGTGATCTCTCAATTCAGAGAAGTAGCAGCTCTACCTGGAGTGACTCTCTGATCTCTGAGCTACAAATCTGTCCAGTGATTCTTTCCTGAGATATTCTAACCACATGCCCATAGTATCGGAGCTGTGATCTCTCAATTCAGAGAAGTAGCAGCTCTACCTGGAGTGACTCTCTGATCTCTGAGCTACAAATCTGTCCAGTGATTCTTTCCTGAGATATTCTAACCACATGTCCATAGTATCGGAGCTGTGATCTCTCAATTCGGAGAAGTAGCAGCTCTAGCTGGAGTGACTCTCTGATCTCTGAGCTACAAATCTGTCCACCAATTTTTTCCTGAGACATTCTAACCACATGCCCATAGTATCGGAGCTGTGATCTCTCAATTCAGAGAAGTAGCAGCTCTACCTGGAGTGACTCTCTGATCTCTGAGCTACAAATCTGTCCAGCGATTCTTTCCTGAGATATTCTAACCACATGTCCATAGTATCGGAGCTGTGATCTCTCAATTCGGAGTAGTAGCTCTAGCTGGAGTGACTCTCTGATCTCTGAGCTACAAATCTGTCCAGTGATTCTTTCCTGAGACATTCTAACCACATGGCCATAGTATCGGAGCTGTGATCTCTCAATTCAGAGAAGTAGCAGCTCTACCTGGAGTGACTCTCTGATCTCTGAGCTACAAATCTGTCCAGCGATTCTTTCCTGAGACATTCTAACCACATGCCCATAGTATCGGAGCTGTGATCTCTCAATTCGGAGAAGTAGCGGCTCTACCTGGTAATGAAAGGGTTAAAGAAGTAAACAGTGCCTTTCATTAGAAATATAGTAATGAAGGGTTGAAGTCAGTGTTTTCCATTAGAAATATGACCCTCAAGGTGATATTGTATGACTGAAAAAACCCACCTAATCATCACCCTTATCATCACTATCATCATTTTACATCCATGTTTCCCTGCTGGCATGGGTTGGACAGGTTTTTACAGGCCAAGTCAGTACAATAGTGTTGGTGTCAGTAGGTTGTTATTAACAATGATGATGTAAGATGCTATTGATGATGATGATGATAGTAAGATGCTATTGATGATCTTAAGTGGTTATAATAATGATGATGATGATGATTGTTGTTTTGTTTTTTTTTTGCAGGAAACTGTAACCTTGCCACTACGACAACTACTACAACTACTACTACTACTACTACTACTACAACCATCACTGCCATATGTGGTGTGATCAGTACATGCAGTAGCAGCTGTAGTAGCTATAGCAACCGCATCAGCTGTGTGACGGCAGTGTTGGCCACCACCACCAACACCCTCAGTACACGCAGTTCCTTATGTGTTGACAGTCCTGTGGCCTCAAGCCTCACTGCTACACCTCCGGCAGTAGCTGTCATCACCCACCACGCCACCAATTCGCCGAACACGTCGACCAGCTGCAGTTCTGCAATCACAGCAAGTCCCAGAACCACCTCAAACTCTTCACCCAGCTGCAGTGTTCCCGCCACCCCGGTTCCTACTTCTCACCAACCACACAACTCCTCCATTTCTAACAGCAACAACAACAACAGCAGCAACAATAACAACAACAACAACAATAGCAGTAACAGCAACAGCAACAGCAGCACCACATTTCCTACCACAGCTCTTCCACCAACTTTCTCCCACCCTACGTTCTCGCCATCACCCTCGTCCGGAGCCATCGTTGCTCACAACTCTCTCCCCAACCATTCCCAGCCACCACACAACTTAGCACACAGTGCAATACAACAGCAGCAACACAACTCATTGCCCCACAACTCCTTGTCACACAACTCCCAAGCATACAGCAACACTCAACAGTCTCACAACAGTCAACAACAGCAACACAACACACAGCTGCACAACAGCGGGAGCCAACCACACATCACACAGCCTCACAACACACAAACGCCACACAACTCACAGCAGCAACACAACACACAACCACACAACACACAATCCCACAATACACAACCACACATATCACAGTCTCACAACACACTCTCACACAATTCTCACAACTCCCTACCACACAACTCTCTCCCTCACTATATCCCCCACTCCACTCACTATAATCTACCCCACTCCACTCATGCTCACTTAAGCCACTCGTTCTCAAACCTTTCGAATTCAGCTCTTTCACATTCAGGACCCACTCATACTGGTCCCTCACACTCAGGGTCCACTCATACTGGTCCCTCACACTCAGGGTCCACTCATACTGGTCCCTCACACTCAGGGTCCACTCATTCTGGTCCCTCACACTCGGGGTCCACTCATACTGGTCCCTCACACTCGGGGTCCACTCATACTGGTCCCTCACACTCAGGGCCCACTCATACTGGTCCCTCACACTCAGGGTCCACTCATACTGGTCCCTCACACTCAGGGTCCACTCATACTGGTCCCTCACACTCAGGGTCCACTCATACTGGTCCCTCACACTCAGGGTCCACTCATACTGGTCCCTCACACTCAGGGTCCACTCACTCTGGTCCCTCTCACTCGGGACAGTCAAACTCCGGTCCTTCACACTCGGGGTCCACTCACTCGGGACAGTCCCACTCCGGTCCCTCTCATTCGAGACAGTCCCAGTCTGGTCCTTCTCACTCGGGACAGTCCCACTCCGGTCCTTCACACTCGGAGCAGTCCCACTCCGGTCCTTCACACGCAGGACCTCTTCACACGCGTCCCATCCATCCTGGTCAGTCACACTCAGGATCCTCCCACTCTGGTCAGTCACACTCAGGATCCTCCCACTCTGGTCAGTCACACTCGGGATCCTCCCACTCTGGTCAGTCACACTCGGGACCAACCCACCCTGGTCCATTACACTCTGCCTCATCTCATTCTGCGTCGTCTCACTCAACCTCGTCTCACTCAGCCTCGTCTCACTCAGCCTCGTCTCACTCAGCCTCATCTCACTCAGCCTCGTCTCACTCAGCCTCGTCCCACTCTGGCTCATCTCACTCTGGCTCATCTCATTCGGGTCCTTCTCATTCTGGCCCTTCTTACGTAGGGAGTTCCCACTCAGGTCCGTCACACTCGGGCCCGTCTCTTACCGGCGTCTCTCACTCGAGCTCGGCACACCAGGGCTCCACTCACTTGGGTCCATCTCACTCAACACTTCATATAACTACTTCACATTCAAGCTCTCATTCCTCTCACTCCCACTCTATACACTCGAGTCACACTCACCCACATTCTGCCCACCCACACTCAGTGCATCCACTCTCCAACTCTCTTAGCTCCTACTCTAGTTCATCTCTGTCGCACCACACCTCCAACCTTGCCCACTCCAGCAACACTCCGCCCTCACCATCACTCTCAGTCAATGGGCCAACACCCCCTACTCCACCATCAAAGCCTCTGCTACCGCCTCCACCCCCCCATCCTCCAGCCTCCTCGGTTATCCTCTCCTCCTCGCCCCATCTGAAGAGCCCCTCGCCCCAGTCAAAAGCTGCTTCGTCGCTCCAACAGCAACCGCCACCACCACCACCACCACCACCACCACCACCACCAGTGCCACCAGTAGTCCGTGAGGCCCCAAAGCGAACACCCCCACCCCCCAGAGCCCTACCGCGCAGAGACGATCCTGTCCTCACAAAGGAGAAAGAAACTTTGCCGTACATTTCCAAAAGCTCTGTTGGATGGACTAGGTAAGTTTTCAGCTTTACCTCCTGGGTAGACTTTCAGACTGTGGCCATGCTGGGGTGACATTCTAGGTTGTCTTTCAGTCATTAGACTGTGGCCATGCTGGGGTGACATTCTAGGTACTAATTCAGTCATTAGACTGTGGCCATGCTGGGGTGACATTCTAGGTTGTCTTTCAGTCATTAGACTGTGGCCATGCTGGGGTGACATTCTAGGTTGTCTTTCAGTCATTAGACTGTGGCCATGCTGGGGTGACATTCTAGGTTGTCTTTCAGTCATTAGACTGTGGCCATGCTGGGGTGACATTCTAGGTACTAATTCAGTCATTAGACTGTGGCCATGCTGGGGCGACATTCTAGGTTGTCTTTCAGTCAATAGACTGTGGCCATGCTGGGGTGACATTCTAGGTACTAATTCAGTCATTAGACTGTGGCCATGCTGGGGCGACATTCTAGGTTGTCTTTCAGTCAATAGACTGTGGCCATGCTGGGGTGACATTCTAGGTTGTCTTTCAGTCATTAGACTGTGGCCATGCTGGGGTGACATTCTAGGTTGTCTTTCAGTCATTAGACTGTGGCCATGTTGGGGTGACATTCTAGGTACTAATTCAGTCATTAGACTGTGGCCATGCTGGGGCGACATTCTAGGTTGTCTTTCAGTCATTAGACTGTGGTCATGCTGGGGTGACATTCTAGGTAGTCTTTCAGTCAATAGACTGTGGCCATGCTGGGGTGACATTCTAGGTAGTCTTTCAGTCAATAGACTGTGGCCATGCTGGGGTGACATTCTAGGTACTAATTCAGTCATTGTGGCTAATCAACACATTGTTTAGATAATAAGTTTATGAAATTTTAATATTTTGATATTTAAAATGTTTAAGTGTCATTTAGAGGATAGTTATTGTTTCACAACTTATGTATTGATTTTTGACTAATTTCCAGCTTTTTTTAAGGCCATATTCATTCAAAACACATCAAAAACAATAGGAATTATGAATTTCATCTCCAAAGTGAAACTGGTGTAATATTCACCCCCAAAGTGAAACAGGTGTAATATCCACCTCCAAAGTGAAACAGGTGTAATATCCACCTCCAAAGTGAAGCAGGTGTAATATCCACCACCAAAGTGAAACAGGTGTAATATCCACCTCCAAAGTGAAACTGGTGTAATATCCACCTCCAAAGTGAAACTGGTGTAATATCCACCACCAAAGTGAGACTGGTGTAATATCCACTTCCAAAGTGAAACTGGTGTAATATCCACTTCCAAAGTGAAACTGGTGTAATATCCACCACCAAAGTGAAACTGGTGTAATATCCACTTCCAAAGTGAAACTGGTGTAATATCCACCTCCAAAGTGAAACAGGTGTAATATCCACCACCAAAGTGAAACTGGTGTAGAAAATAATTTAGAACTTATTTACATTGAATTTTGAAGTTGGTGAAAATTGGCAAACTATTGACCTCGAATATAAGCCGACCCCTATTTTACTATTGATTTGTATTTTGCCACATATTAGCCCTATATACTGTATATGAAACCTTTATTGAAATGTTTCTTTCCTCTATTTCAGTCCGACTGCAGCCCAGCTGTACTCGTCTCCAATTCCTATCCCACCTCCCGCTAACCTACACCTCCCATTGAACTCACTGCATACACATCCGGCATCATTCTCTCATCATCCGGCAGCGCCACCACCCGCTCTCCACTCACACCACACCACCACGGCACACCCAGCCACACACAGTATGTTCGCATCTCCTCTACCTCCACCACCACCAAATTTAACCTCTACTGCCTTGCAAGTCCCGGCCAATGTGCAGAGCCATTTTGCAGATTCTATGTCTTTCCAAGCAAGTAAGTACCCTTTAAATACCCTTTTACTTCTCTTTTACCATTTTTAAAAAAAAAAAAAAAAAAAAAAGTTTTTAATATTCCATTTTTTAAAAAATTCTTATTACAAAACTTTTCATTCTGCTCCCATCTTCCAGCATTATTTCCTCCTCTTCTCAATTTCTCAGTTTACACCATTATACCACCCATATAGCTGATGTCTATTAATTCACATATTTCTCAGTGGTAAAGACACTTTGCCAGTACCAAAGACACTTTCCTAACACCAAAGACACTTTCCCAGTGCTGAAGTTACTAAAGAGTCTATTTTTTTTCCTTCATGAAGTCTTGAAAACGTTATGTTGTGGGGGTCAAAACATACATTAAAGTTACCCTATATATCTTGTGGGGTCAAAACATACAATAAAGTTACCCTATATATCTTGTGGGGTCAAAACATACAATAAAGTTACCCTATATATCTTGTGGGGTCAAAACATACATTAAAGTTACCCTCTATATCTTGTGGGGTCAACACATACATTAAAGTTACCCTGTGTATCTTGTGGGGTCAAAACATACATTAAAGTTACCCTGTGTATCTTGTGGGGTCAGCACATACATTAAAGTTACCCTATATATCTTGTGGGGTCAACACATACATTAAAGTTACCCTGTGTATCTTGTGGGGTCAACACATACATTAAAGTTACCCTGTGTATCTTGTGGGGTCAGCACATACATTAAAGTTACCCTCTATATCTTGTGGGGTCAACACATACATTAAAGTTACCCTGTGTATCTTGTGGGGTCAACACATACATTAAAGTTACCCTGTGTATCTTGTGGGGTCAAAACATATATTAAAGTTACCCTATATATCTTGTGGGGTCAAAACATACATTAAAGTTACCCTCTATATCTTGTGGGGTCAAAACATACATTAAAGTTACCCTCTATATCTTGTGGGGTCAAAACATACATTAAAGTTACCCTCTATATCTTGTGAGGTCAAAACATACATTAAAGTTACCCTGTGTATCTTGTGAGGTCAAAACATACATTAAAGTTACCCTCTATATCTTGTGGGGTCAACACATACATTAAAGTTACCCTGTGTATCTTGTGGGGTCAAAACATACATTAAAGTTACCCTGTGTATCTTGTGAGGTCAAAACATACATTAAAGTTACCCTGTGTATCTTGTGAGGTCAAAACATACATTAAAGTTACCCTGTGTATCTTGTGGGGTCAAAACATACATTAAAGTTATCCTATATATCTTGTAGGGTCAAAACATACATTAAAGTTACCCTATATATCTTGTGGGGTCAACACATACATTAAAGTTACCCTGTGTATCTTGTGGGGTCAAAACATATATTAAAGTTACCCTATATATCTTGTGGGGTCAAAACATACATTAAAGTTACCCTCTATATCTTGTGGGGTCAAAACATACATTAAAGTTACCCTCTATATCTTGTGGGGTCAAAACATACATTAAAGTTACCCTCTATATCTTGTGAGGTCAAAACATACATTAAAGTTACCCTGTGTATCTTGTGAGGTCAAAACATACATTAAAGTTACCCTCTATATCTTGTGGGGTCAACACATACATTAAAGTTACCCTGTGTATCTTGTGGGGTCAACACATACATTAAAGTTACCCTGTGTATCTTGTGAGGTCAAAACATACATTAAAGTTACCCTGTGTATCTTGTGAGGTCAAAACATACATTAAAGTTACCCTGTGTATCTTGTGGGGTCAAAACATACATTAAAGTTATCCTATATATCTTGTAGGGTCAAAACATACATTAAAGTTACCCTATATATCTTGTGGGGTCAACACATACAATGAAGTATGAGAGTTGGCCGAAAAGTTCACAGGCTGACCAAGATACTCTTTGAATGACCAAATGGGGTTTATTTTTCAACATAATCTCTAGAAAGAAACATTACAGTTATTAAGAAGAATTTCACAGCTCTAGCATCACTCCTTCATAGTCAGTCTATGAACATTTCAGCTGACTCTTGTATGTGGTTTAACCCTTTAGCATTCACATTACTCTATATATATATTATTATTTTTTCACAGTAAAGGCTTTATCTCACATAATATTTATGAGATTTTGATATTATTTATTTTAAGAACAATACTTCAATATCAGTGTAAGCGGCTGGTTACAGCCGGTTTGAACAGAAATGGGTAAGGGAACTCTGGCCGGATATGGCCAGTTTAAATGCTAAAGGGTTAAGAACTGGTTGTAGGATTGTATTCTTTTTTGTTTGCCCTAAATTCCCAAGTTAAAATTGTGAAGTGTCTTCATCTTCAAGGTCAGAGTGTACTCAATACTAACAAATCTAGTGATGAATTACTTCATTCTGGAAACAATGCATATTTGGTTATATTGCTATAGTTTATCATCACCGTTTAGTGCCCATTTTTCCATGTTTGCATGCATTAGACAGGTCGTTCACATTGGGAGACAAGTCAGGCTAGAGTTGGCCATACAGTAAATTTAGCTGGATGCCCTTCCTAACACCAACCACATTTTCAGTGGGGGACTGGATTGTACCGTTATGAGGAGCAACAGGCCAGTTTATATATATATATATATATATATATATAGATATATATATACAAATTTTAGTACAGCATTAACGAAGCTTTAGTCTGCAGCCAAGCTAACGAATGCAAATTCGGTATGTAGCTTTAGCACTCGAATGGGAATAGTACCCTAGAGTAATAACAATACGTTTAGACAGCTTAGCAAATCAAATATAGCGATAGGCAGTCCAGCCGCATTGCCATAGCAACGAGAATGATTGGACTCAGGAAAAGATTTACAGGAAAATAATCAGGACCCCGACAGCTAGATCCGAACGTTCGGATCTAGCTGTCAAAATGGGCAGAGCTCAGCCGTCGCGGACCTCGCTCTTTTCCTATTACCCACTCTACTACCCTAAGTATTGAGTACTCTGGTGCATTATGGTCCACCTGGTATCTTACCACACCCTATCTGATATATATAGTTTAGGGATTGTAACGTCAAGTGTAGCTTCACCAAAGGGAGCACTCGATGTGTAGTCTCCAGTTGTACTAAGCAGAGTGTAATAATAATAATAATTATTATTTCTACTTTTGGCACAAGGCCAGCAATTATCCCAGTGCGTGACTGGTACTTGATTTTATCGATCCCGTAAGGATGAAAGGCAAAGTTAACCTCGGCGGGATTTGAACTCAGAATGGCAAGGGTAATAATAATATGGACGGGGTGTCAATTTTTCATTACATTCATTGAGGTGTGACGTGTGTTTCACTATTGATCAGCTCATGGTTCGATCTTTGTCGATCGGGCCCAACTCCAGAATCAAAAGATCATATATATATATATATATATATATATATATATATATATATATATATATATACTCGAAAGTAAGGTTTTTTAATATATCCCACATGGGTAAAAATATAGATAAAGAAGTTGAAAATGCAATTGGGGTCTTTAAGAGGATTTATTTACAGTAATTTGTAATTTCACCAGTTTCACAAGTTTCATGATTTTCAAAAGCTAAGAGAGATAGACACGTGTGACTCTGCCAACATGTAACTCACAGATGCTTGTGAAACCGGTAAAGTTATAAATTATTGTAAATAAACCTTCTTAAAGACTGCAGTTGCGTTTTCAACTTCTTTTTTGTGTATATATATTATTAGTACAGATTTAAGTTTAAGCAAAGACTCACTGCTTTCACCCTATTCCGGGATCTTCTGAAATTCAACGATTCTTTGCTTAAAGAATAAATATTTGTTCTACAGGTGGTGCTATATAGACATGGCCTGGGCCAACACTGGCCGAAACCTATCAAAGTTATATATATTTAATCCTTATTGACCCCTTCTTCAGATTTTGGTCTTCATAATTATTATTACTATTATCATATATATATATATATATATATATATATATATATATATATATAATTGAATAAACAAGAGAGATGAACACTAATATAAACATACATGTGTTCGAATCGTAAGGACCAAGTTTGCTAGGGTGAAAAAATACTAACTACAGCAATATGGTTTGTTAGAATTAATTTTTAATATTAAATTAAGAAAAATATAACAGACCTACATTGGGCAAATCGCCTGGTAACACCTAGACAGTATTGGAGACTGTTTCGCAACATCTTATTAAGAGAAGTTCACACTCTTCTCTGCTCGTCAGTAGTTGTTGAGAAATTAGTCTCCAATACTGTCTAGTTGTTACCAAGCAATTTGCCCAATATAGGTCTGTTATATTTTTGGTTTATTTTTGTTCTATTGCTCCTTAACCATTTTGAAATGGCAAGAGCTCAGCTGTTGGGCAATAACTCTTTACAACATATATATATATATTTAATGTATGTATGGTCCCGTAACTCCTGATAGAATTGTAGGGGCACCATATTGACGTTCAGCTTTTCTCGGGCATTTTAAACCTGGCGGAGCCCAGGCTTGAGTACAACAGATTTCTTCCGGAGAAAGATAGAAAGGGAGAGAGAGAGGAAATGAGAAAGGGACATAGAGGAAGAATCGACCCCAGTACTAGACTGGTATTTTATTTTATTGACCTCGAAAGGATGAAAGGCAAAGTTGACCTCGGCGAGATTTGAACTGAGGGATCCGGTATGAATACCATAAAGCATTCTATCCAACATTCTAATGACTCTGCAAATTCGCCACCATATGTATATATATATATATAGGAAAAAGTATGACCCCGACGGCAGAGCTCAAGCCGTTTCGACGGCTATTTCTGGAGTCCAGAAATAGACGTCGAAACGGCTTGAGTTCTGCCGTCGGGGTCATACTTTTTCCTATTTCCCACTCTACTACCCTAAGTATTGAGTACTCTGGTGCATTATGGTCCATCTGGTCCCTTACCACAATTCCTTTGTTATATATATATATATATTTAGTTTTTTAGTCCCTTTTCTATACTGGCATAGGTTGAATGGGGCATTTTGCGACAATGTTTTACGGCTGGATGCTCTACCTGGTACCAACCCTTTTAGTCCCTTCTTACAATACCCAGGGATACAGTGTGCCTATTCTAAACTGGGTATTCACAACACACCTAGACTAGGTCATTCTACAACCAACTCTAAATGCACTACCATCAACAAATGTTCAATGTATATCAAAATTCCAACATGTCTACTTGTGTATTATATAAATTACTATATTTTCTACTCCATACATAATTTATTTTTTCCCTTCTAAATTTATAATGATGCTTAATGTTTGTCAATTAAGGACCATCTTGTTAAGCCCTCTCATTTATACAGGCTGTTCTTCTTTGACAGACCAGTCGGCAGAATGTTTGTTTTTCTTGATTATTCCCCCACCCCAGATATGACCACACCCTTACCTTAGAATAAAACAAAAACTGTTCCTTGTTATGGATACCAGAATTATTAACTGACTGTATAGAGTTGCATGGATTAGAACAGGTTTATCGTGGTGAGAGAACAATTTATTCCTCACACATACATGCCCACACACATATATACACACCTACATATGCACATACACAAACATATGCATATGCACATTCACATACACATCTTCAAGCTTTACATGTGGAGCGAGGTGAGGAAGATAGTACCATTTCTTATATTTAAACCTAGAGTCACTATATTTAAACCTAGACTCGCTATATTTAAACATAGACTCGCTATATTTAAACATAGACTCGCTATATTTAAACATAGACTTGCTATATTTAAACCTAGACTCGCTATATTTAAACCTAGACTCACTATATTTAAACCTAGACTCACTAGATTTAAACCTTGACTCATGAGATTTAAACCTTGACCCACTACATTTAAACCTAGAGTCACTACATTTAAACCATGACTCACTAGATTTAAACCTAGACTCACTAGATTTAAACCTCTAATCACTAGTTTAGAAGCAATAGTCGGTCACCAAATTTTAAGTCATATGGATAGAAAAGAAGCAAAACACAAAACCCCAAAAAAGAAGCAGTTAATTGCTGTGTTTAATATAAAGCATCTCATTAGTCTTTTATGTTTTTAATTTATATTTAATTATATTTAATTATTTTGATGGTTATTAATTATTCCTCTATTGTACAATTTAAACTTCCATTCCGTTTCATGAATGAAATGGAATGGAACCGAAACTCACAGACAAAAGACCTGCCCACCTCTAAAACCATCACCACTGCCCACCCCCAAACCAAACCTCCATTTTTTCCTCCTCCACCAACCACCCCATCAAACAAACAGTATGAGAAGGAATGTGTTTAATAAATAACTATTGACTCGTTAGAAAGTTGATTGTGCTTTACAATATTAATTAGTGTTAAAAAAAAAAAACTATTATAGTAATGACAAAGATTATATTTTCATTTAATTTTCTTTTTAATGAATTTTTTCTTGTTTATTTATTAATTTCAAAATTGTACTTGTTTTGTTTTGGCGAATGACTTTATTTGAGACTGTGTTGTGTTGTCTAGCAAATGACTTGATCTGAGATTGTGTTGTGTTGTCTAGCAAATGACTTGATCTGAGATTGTGTTGTGTTGTCTAGCAAATGACTTGATCTGAGATTGTGTTGTCTAGCAAATGACTTGATCTGAGATTGTGTTGTCGAGCAAATGACTTGATCTGAGACTGTGTTGTGTTGTCTAGCAAATGATTTGATCTGAGATTGTGTTGTGTTGTCTAGCAAATGACTTGATCTGAGACTGTGTTGTGTTGTCTGGCAAATGACTTGATCTGAGACTGTGTTGTCTGGAAAATGACTTGATCTGAGACTGTGTTGTATTGTCTGGCAAATGACTTGATCTGAGATTGTGTTGTGTTGTCTGACAAATGACTTGATCTGAGACTGTGTTGTGTTGTCTGGCAAATGACTTGATCTGAGACTGTGTTGTCTGGAAAATGACTTGATCTGAGACTGTGTTGTGTTGTCTGGCAAATGACTTGATCTGAGATTGTGTTGTGTTGTCTGGCAAGTAACTTGATCTGAGACTGTGTTGTGTTGTCTGGCAAGTGACTTGATCTGAGATTGTGTTGTGTTGTCTGGCAAATGACTTGATCTGAGAGACTGAGTTGTATTGTCTGGCAAATGACTTGGTCTCAGATTGTGTTGTGTTGTCTGACAAATGACTTGATCTGAGAGACGGTGTTGTATTGTCTGGCAAATGACTTGATCTGAGATTGTGTTGTGTTGTCTGGCAAGTGACGTGATCTGAGAGACTGTGTTGTGTTATCTGACAAATGACTTGATCTGAAATTGTGTTGTGTTGTCTAGCAAATGACTTGATCTCAGACTGTATATTGAAATTAAAGTAATTCTGCGTAGAAGAATCATGTCTTCTTTGATGTCATGGAAGAGTGTTAGTAGAACAATTTATCCCACTCCCTGCAACTTTCATAGAGGGTTTCATTTGAAATTCTGAGAATTTAACTCTTTTGATATCACACATTTTAAAGTCTTATTTAAATTAAGATTTTCCAACCCAATTTTATACAAGAACAATATATTAAGTTTTGCTATCTTAGTAATGAATTAATAAACAATTTTAGAAAATCTCTCCAAATTCTTCACTAATTAATTGAAATAGAGTGTCTTTCATTAGAAATATGGTCAAGACAAGGTGAACTGAATGATAAACCCTGAAGGAAACCAGAGTGTTCAATAGCTTAAACATCGAGGCGTCAGTGTATAATAATAATAATAATAATTGTTTCTACTTTTGGCACAAGGCCAGCAATTATCCCAGTGTATTACTGGTACTTTATTTTATCGACCCCGTAAGGATGAAAGGCAAAGTTAACCTCGGCGGGATTTGAACTCAGAATGGCAAAGGCCGTAACTCTACGCTGCAAAGCATGGCGTCTGACCCTCTACCGATACTGCCAATCCACCGCCCTTTATAATAATAATAATGGTTTCTAATTTAGGCACAAGGCCAGCAATTTGGGGCGAGGGGAAAGTTGATTAAATTGACCCCAGTGCATTACTGGTACTTTATTTTAACGACTCCCATAAGGATGAAAGGCAAAACTAACCCCGATGGAATTTGAATGATAATAATTTCTAATTTAGGCACAAAGTCAACCAGGAAAGTTACTTATATTGACCCCAATATTTCACTAGTACTTTATTTTAGCATCATAACAATAGAAAACAATAAAACAATAACAAATGTCAACAAGGACAAGTTTCCCAACAGTGAGGGGCTACACTTTAGGGTAATCCCAGGGAGAAACCCTCACACAAAACCCTCGATTACTTTTGTTATCTCATAGGCATTGAAAGTGCCCTCTCCCGATTTTCTTGCTCCTACAAGGTACTGCACACAGATATTTACAAAGATTACATTCAATACAAAAACAAGAAGAATATAACACTTCACACTGCCAAGGCTCTAAGAGCTGTGCTCAATAATGCAGTTACAGCATGCAATGATAATAAGAATAATTATAATGTTGTAGACAAAATTTATTTGTTTTTTATTGTTATAATAAATATATATATCATCATCATCATCATTTAACGTCCATTTGTCCATTTTTTTGCGCTAGACATTAATATATATATATATATACATATATATATATATATATATATATATATATATATATATATATATATATAGTTTCAAGCATACCCTTTATTAGCCTGTAGAAAACCATAATATTACTTTATGGCCAATACAAGGACATGCTTTGAAACCTAAGGTAGCGATCAACTGTATCGAGCAGATATTAATATTTCAGTTTTGTTGGTAATGTAGAGCAGTCTGTTTCCTTCTTCTTTTCTGTGGAAACGCTCACTACTACATATATTTATATGCGCTGAAATCACAAGGACCACCAGAGGTCAACTGATGAGGAAAGGACTGTCCTGTGTTTCATCCATATTTTTAGTCTCTCTGCCCTCATTTTTGTTTTCTTTTTACTGTTTTCAGACATTAGACCGTGACCATGCTGGGTCACAACATTCTTTTATTCTTTTACTGGTTTCAGTCATTTCACTGTGGCCATGCTGGGGCACTTTGATTTTACTGGTTTCAGTCATTATACTGTGGCCATGCTGGGACACTTTGATTTTACTGGTTTCAGTCATTATACTGTGGCCATGCTGGGACACTTTGATTTTACTGGTTTCAGTCATTAGACTGTGGCCATGCTGGGACATCACACTTTGATTTTACTGTTTTCAGTTATTTGACTGTGGCCATGCTGGGGTACTATTCTTTTAATGGTTTCAGTCATTTGTCTGGGCCATGCTGGAGTACTATTTAAGTGGTTTAAGCCATTAGACTGTGGCCATGCTGGAGCACTATTTAAATGGTTTAAGCCATTAGACTGTGGCCATGCTGGAGCACTATTTAAATGGTTTATGCCATTAGACTGCAGCCATGTTGATTTTTTTAAATATTTAATTTTGTTTTATTTTATAGTTATTTCCTTTCCCTTCCTCCTTTTTTGTGGGGGGCGGGGGTGTTCATGTGATTTTTTTTTTTGCGAAACAACAGAGGAACACAAATTGTGAAAATAAGCTTCTGTTTATTTTATTTTATATTCTGGGGGCCGATAAGTATTTTGAAACTTTATCGTTGGTTTTTTTTTTTTTTTAATCAATTGTTTGCACCACGAAAAGCAGGGAGCTGTGCCACTTGTGAAAACTAAGTTCTTCTCTGTTTGTTTTATTTTATTTTATATTCTGGGGGCCGATAAGAAATATTTTGAAAGTTTATCATTGGGTTTTTTTTTAATCAATTGTTTGCGCCACGAAGGACAGGGAGCTGTGCCACTTTTGAAAACTAAGCTCTTAACGTTCGTTTGTTTTGTGTTTTTCTTTTTCTAGCTCGCCCTCCAACCTCGAAGCAGTGCGAGCATTTGGATTTTCCCGGCGGTCTCTGCCCGTCCGTTATTAGTCCATACTTACGTACGTTCAACAAAACTATATCTTTTCTGTCAACAAAAACATGGCTTTCCGTTCTCTTGGTTTTTTTTTTCTTTACCTGAAAAAAAAAAAAGCTTTATTTTGTTGCCAGCAAACCGCTTGTTTCTTAGCTTAGGCTCCTCATCATAACCATTCTTGCTCCATATATATGTATATATATATACATGTATGTATATATACTTATATATTTTTTAAACGTGTGTATATATGTTATATAGAAAATACAGCTGTTTTCCCATTTGATTCTTTTATTAAAAAATATTTTGTATTTCCTTATTAGTTCTTTAGACTGTTTTAAATGGCAGTCTTCCTAAATCTATGTGTGTATTAATGTTTTGAGACCTTCACAGCCCCATCTTCAGAATCAGAATGGTTATACCAGTGGCCCATTGCTCCAATGATACTTTAAGATCACTTCTAAACATGAGAAATTCACCTCTATGGCCCTTTATGACCACTGCTACATTTGTTAACAACTAATATGACCATTTAGATTCTGATGATGGGGCTGTGAAAGGTTCAAAACATCAATAGATTTAGGAACGCAATTGTTCCCTATTAAGTATAAAGAACTAAGGAAATATAAAACTGCATTCACAGTTGTGTTTTCAATATAACATGTTTGAAACAAAAGCTGTTCCCTACATATGCAACATATATATACATATATATGTTTGTATACATATATATATATACACACAGCAACCTTTTACCATCTCTGATCTGACCAATGGCTTTACTGCTACCCCATTTTTAACCTGTTTTACACTAACTTTACTTTTGCAATTAAAAAATACCTTTTTCTGTTTTTTTTTAACCTTTTTACCGCATTTTTGACAGCTTTCCCTTGTTTTAATAGATTTTTAATAGTATTTTAATAGATTTTTTCTGTTTTTACCATTTTTCTTCACTAATAGTCTTGATTTCTTGCATAAATTTATTTGCGTGATGTTATTATTATTACTACTACTACTACTACTATTGCTACTACTACCACCACTACTACTACTACTACTACTACTCATCGATTTTAATGTATCGTTCTTCATCTTCCTTTTATTCTGGAACTTTCTATATCCTTCTCTACTCTGTCCTACCACCCACCTACTGCTCCCCGCTCCTTGGTGTTGTTTAATACTTGGAAGAACCCCCCCCCCTCCCCTCTCTCCATATTCTGAAAGAAGTGTGAAGTTCATGTTATGCACATACACAAACATACTCTTCCAGTATTGTACATACACTAACACACACTGTGTACACAAGTTTTGGGGGCATTGTGAAGGCCATTAACACTGCCCCCCACACAAAATAAAAAGGGTTCCTATTTATAAAATGCAATCTAATTTGATAAACTATTAGCTCATTGGAGTAGGATGATGAATAATGTGGAATTCTCTGTGAGGCAAAGGTTAAAGGGCTGTGACCCTTTCTTTAATTGCTGTCTTTTATCTAAGCTTTTATCTGACCAGACATTAATTTACATCTGTTTTAGTTCTACCAAGCATTAGTTTTTCCCTGCCCCCATTCCAAAATCTCTCTCTCTCTCTCTCTCTCTCTCTCTCTCTCTCTCTCTCTCTCTCTCTCTCTCTCCCTTTCTCTCTCTCTCTCCACACACACACACACATATATCCATGCTTGAACAAAACATTGCAAGGAAATTGCATGTGACTGACTGAATGCCCTCTTTTTCACTTCCATTCCCTTTTCTTTTTTATGCTGGTATGTCCCCCCCCCCCTCTCTCTCTCTCTCTCTCTCTCTCTCTCTCTCTCTCATATATATATGAGTCAGATTTTATGAATGTGATGTTCATGCACTTGAAAATTTTGGAGATTTTAGAAGAAAAACCTCTGCAGGTGACAGCAGTTTGACAATACTTTTGATCTCTTGAGATGTCACAATTTGCTTCAGGATCTGGAAGTTTTCAGTTAAGGCACAGTTTTGTGCCTCATTAAAGTATGGTGTGGCTGTTTTAACAGTTTTAGATATTATTGGAAGATATGTTAATTCCCATTAAATTGTAATAGAGATAGGGAACTGTCCCTTCTACCTTCAACTAAATGAGTGGAAATGTTGCAGTACCGACTTTTGAAAGTGTTTGAAGCTAGTCCTTCAGAGATGTAATGTTTTCTTAGTATATGAATTATAGGGGCAGGATCCTCTGGTTTGGATGGCAGTAGTGGGTGACTGTGGTGTGAAGTTTTCATTTGTAGTATTTCATCTGAGAGACTTTGGTGTCCATGCAGGAATAACTGACCCTAACATTATGTGAGCTGAATTACAAGATTATGTATTAATAGAGTGAGGAATCTCTGAGGTGTTTGTAGTGAACTCTGGGGAATTATTGAATGAATCCAATGTAGATAAACCCTACATATTGTATTGAGTGCTCTATTCTTACATTTATACACTAAAACTTATACACACATATATGTATGTGTGTATATATATATGTGTGTGTGTGTATATATATATGTGTGTGTGTGTGTGAATGTATACATGAGTCATAAAGCCCCCTATTACCCAATATTGTCCCCATATCCTCCTATATATCATTGACACCAATTCTTCTTATCCTTATGTTCCACTCCCCATCAATCTGTTATTTTAACTTTCCTCCATCCCACCCTCGCACACCTACCCCAGCTCATCTAAATCCGTCATCTGTTTCTGTATGTGTCTGCTGTTTGAACCCCTAACCAGCCCCATCACATGTGTGTGTGCTGTTTGAAACCCTAACCAGCCCCACCACATGTGTATGTGCTGTTTGAAACCCTAACCAGCCCCACCACGTGTGTGTGTGTGTGCTGTTTGAAACCCTAGCCAGCCCCACCACATGTGTGTGTGCTGTTTGAAACCCTAACCAGCCCCACCACATGTGTGTCTGCTGTTTGAAACCCTAACCAGCCCCACCACATGTGTGTCTGCTGTTTGAAACCCTAACCAGCCCCACCACATGTGTGTGTGCTGTTTGAAACCCTAACCAGCCCCACCACATGTGTGTGTGTGTGCTGTTTGAAACCCTAGCCAGCCCCACCACATGTGTGTGTGCTGTTTGAAACCCTAGCCAGCCCCACCACATGTGTGTGTGCTGTTTGAAACCCTAGCCAGCCCCACCACATGTGTGTGTGCTGTTTGAAACCCTAACCAGCCCCATCACATGTGTGTGTGCTGTTTGAAACCCTAGCCAGCCCCACCACATGTGTGTGTGCTGTTTGAAACCCTAACCAGCCCCACCACATGTGTGTGTGCTGTTTGAAACCCTAGCCAGCCCCACCACATGTGTGTGTGCTGTTTGAAACCCTAGCCAGCCCCACCACATGTGTGTGTGCTGTTTGAAACCCTAACCAGCCCCACCACATGTGTGTGTGCTGTTTGAAACCCTAGCCAGCCCCACCACATGTGTGTGTGCTGTTTGAAACCCTAACCAGCCCCATCACATGTGTGTGTGCTGTTTGAAACCCTAGCCAGCCCCACCACATGTGTGTGTGCTGTTTGAAACCCTAACCAGCCCCATCACATGTGTGTGTGCTGTTTGAAACCCTAGCCAGCCCCACCACATGTGTGTGTGCTGTTTGAAACCCTAACCAGCCCCATCACATGTGTGTGTGCTGTTTGAAACCCTAGCCAGCCCCACCACAATCTACCAACCTACGCTGTGTCTCATATCAATTAATTAATAAACTATTAACAAATTTCAATTAATTAAAACTAAAAGGTGATGTTTGCATGATTTCAAAGATATTCTACTTGACATATGAAAAAATCATTTAAGTATGTATGGGTGTGTGTGTCTGTACATATACACATAAACATACACCACACTGTATGAAACTTTATATGTATATATATATAAACATGTATGCATATTCAGATGAAGACAATGTATGTTCCCGCACTCTACCGCTCAGAGTAGCTGGGACACACACACACTCTTCATTAACACTTACAGAACTACATCTTCAACCACTTATTCCGAGTGGGTCCTGTCAGAATCAACCATCTCCAACTGATCCGGCTGGGTCCCCAAAGCGGGACCTGCCAAGCTCATGGATGTTATCCAACCATCTTGCTCAGGGTCTACCCCTGGGTCTCATGCCAGCTGGTTTTGCCTGTGAAATCTGTCCACCAATTCTTTCTTGAGACATTCTAACCACATGTCCTCCATAATATCGGAGCTGTGATCTCTCAATTCGGAAATGTAGCGGCTCTGCCTGGAGTGACTCTCTTTTCTCCGAGCTATGCACTTTATCAAGTAACATTACTCGGGGGAACCCTGCTTGTATTTGTGATCGCATCATTTACAGAACTAATCCTGTAAAAGTCACCTGTGAGTGAAATAAAATTATATCCTCTCTCTACCTGATGTATTGAGTACCTTAAACTTTAATTGTGATTCCCTTCTTTAACAGAGCACCAGGCTAGCAGCTGATACAGAGAATCAAACTCCCTCTCTCAAATGCCAGTTGAGTGCATTAACCATTATGCCAAGGGGCTCCTGAATTTAAGGTGCAATATGAAACAGCTTGTGGCTAGAGCTGAAACTAAACATATCTCATGAGTTATTGAAGTGTCTGGAGGATTGTGAGAATCCAAATGCAGAAAATAACTGTAACAATAGTTGATGACTATAAATAATAACATAGAATACTCCTTACTGGAGGATATATGATTATATATATATGTATAAATAAGAAGTGTAAGTCAACGGGTTAAAATTAACTTTGTTTATTCATAGTCACTGTTATACATATTTCGGTGGTAACCATTATACAACAGCTATGGCCTCATCAGACAGCTATGAATAAACAAAGTTAATTTTAACCTGCTGACTTATACTTCTTGTTTATAAATATACTCCGGAGTAAACAGACCCACCTGCGCACTTCATTGAGTGCTCTACCCTACATACTGAAGCGTCGGTAATTAACCAACATATACTCGAATTAATTATATATATATATATATGTACTCTATAAGGCTTTATCTATCAAATGGTATGACACTACATTTCACATGTGCTACAAATTGTACTCACCATAATGTAATACTTTGTAATATAGTATATATATATATATATATATATATATATATATATATATGTATGTATGTATGTATGTATGTATATATCAACTGAATTGATGTACTGATCTTTCTATGCCATGCTTTATACACTACTCCATCATGTGATCTCCTTAGTATATACCATATATTATATAGCCTCTCTCTGTGTATATACACTATATATCATATTGCTCTTTCTCTGATTATATATACCATGTGTTATGATACCTTGTCGGTGTATATACACACCCTATATTATGTTACCTTTTTCTGTGTATATATATCATTGTAACCCTCTCAATGTATATATACATACAGCATATATTATTGTACCCTTTCAATGTGTGTGTATATATATTTCATGTATTATTGACACCTTCTCAATATGTATACACCCTGTCTTATGATACCCTCTGTGTATATATATATATATATATATATATAACATATATTATCAACTGATCCTCTCTTGTGTGTATATGTGGCGCTGCCTTCTATTAACCCTCACCTCTTTTTCTCCTCTAGATGCTGACTATTTGCAACGTGAAGTGAGCAACCGGCTGTTGGCCCATGATAGGACGGCCCCCCTTGGCCCTGCCTCCTACATGCGTACTGAGATGCATCAACACCAACACCAACACATGCACCAACACCAACACACTCACCAACACACGATTGGTCTAAGCACCCCTCCGTTCTCGCCCTCATTGCTGCCCAACAATGCCCAGCACTTGGTAAGTCTTTCGCAGTCGTTGATCAGTTTCAGCAGCAGCAGCAGCAGCATCGAACAGTGTCTTCATCATCAGTGTCATCATCATCAATGTCATCATGATCAGCAACAGTATCATCATCATTGCCATCATCACCATTTAATGTTTGTCTTCCTTACTAGTGGAGCTACTGACATCTCAGTTGGGATGGGAGGGGGGGGGGTTGTATCTCATTGACATGTTCCCAAACTCTACTGGGTCTTCAATAGCTGGGGATCTACTGGGTCTTTAATAGCTGGGATCTACTGGGTCCTCAGCTGGGGATCTACTGGATCCTCAATAGCTGGGGATCTACTGGGTCCTCAATAGCTGGGATCAGCTGGGGATCTACTGGGTCCTCAATAGCTGGGGATCTACTGGGTCTTCAATAGCTGGGGATCTACTGGGTCCTCAATAGTTGGGATCTACTGGGTCTTCAATAGATGGGGATCTACTGGGTCCTCAATAGTTGGGATCTACTGGATCCTCAGCTGGGGATCTACTGGGTCCTCAATAGCTGGGATCTACTGGGTCCTCAATAGCTGGGGATCTACTGGGTCCTCAGCTGGGGCTCTACTGGGTCTTCAGCTGGGGATTTACTGGGTCCTCAGCTGAGGATCTACAGGGTCCTCAATAGCTGGGGATCTACTGGGTCCTCAATAGCTGGGGATCTACTGGGTCCTCAGCTGGGGATCTACTGGGTCCTCAGCTGGGGATCTACTGGGTCCTCAGCTGAGGATCTACAGGGTCCTCAATAGCTGGGGATCTACTGGGTCTTCAATAGCTGGGATCTACTGGGTCCTCAATAGCTGGGGATCTACTGGGTCTTCAGCTGGGGATTTACTGTGTCCTCAGCTGAGGATCTACAGGGTCCTCAATAGCTGGGGATCTACTGGGTCTTCAATAGCTGGGAATTACTGAGTCCTCAGCTGGGGATCTACTGGGTCTTCAGCTGGGGATCTACTGGGTCCTCAGCTGGGGATCTACTGGGTCCTCAATAGCTGGGGATCTACTGGGTCTTCAATAGCTGGGGATCTACTGGGTCCTCAATAGCTGGGATCTACTGGGTCCTCAATAGCTGGGGATCTACTGGGTCTTCAATAGCTGGGATCTACTGGGTCCTCAGCTGGGGATCTACTGGGTCTTCAGCTGGGGATCTACTGGGTCCTCAGCTGAGGATCTACAGGGTCCTCAATAGCTGAGGATCTACTGGGTCCTCAGCTGGGATCTACTGGGTCCTCAGCTGGGGATCTACTGGGTCCTCAGCTGGAGTCTACTGGGTCCTCAATAGCTGGGGGTCCACACTTCACTTGCATGTATTCCTCCATTTTATCATAGCACCAACTCTAGTGAGGTTGGGTCAGGAACATGACAACATCTCTATTTTGGTGATTTATACGATAAACGCACCCAGTACACTCTGTAAAGTGTTTGGTAATAGGAAGGACATCCAGTTGTAGAAAACCTGCCAAACAAAAGGTCGGGTGGACTCTTCAGTTGTCAATGATACAACAACCATAAAATGCATTTGGTAGAGCAGAGGGTTGGATTTAAGTGGGATGCAAGCCCCTGGCTTATATGACAGGTCAGTAACCCCATTTGCTATACATATATATATATAGTTATAATAATAAATGTGAAGACTAAAATCTAAAGAGGGCTCAATAAATATATATATATATATATATATATCAATGATATTAATAAATGGAAACTATATTTATAAAACCATATTTATTCTATTATATATATTTCAAGGGTACCAAAACTTTGGTACGCTTTCATCAGATAAAATGCAAAATTTGCTTTAAAGTGACATACCCAGGAATGAAGCCTTAACAGTTCAGGTTCCGAATTAAATATCTCTTTGCTTATATATATATATATATATATATATATATATATATAGAAGTGGTTACACAACAGTTAGTTCACCATACCGAGAGCCATTGTTTCACCTTAGCGCATCCTCAGCCTGAGGATGCGCTAAGGTGAAACAATTGTTCTCGGTATGGTGAACTAACTGTTGTGTAACCACTTCTACCTAACTCGTCCCATGTACTGAGTGCTCTACCACTACGGATATTACCTTCCAGTGTTCCACCGCTATATATATATATATATATATATATATATATATATATATATATATATATATAGGAAAAAGTATGACCCCGACGGCAGAGCTCAAGCCATTTCGACAGCTATTTCTGGATTAAATTAGAATTTTTAGCCTGGTCAAAAATTCTAATTTAGTCCAGAAATAGCCGTCGAAACGGCTTGAGCTCTGCCGTCAGGGTCATACTTTTTCCCATTTCCCACTCTACTACCCTAAGTATTGAGTACTCTGGTGCATTATGGTCCATCTGGTTCCTTACCACATTTCCTTTGTCATATATATATATGCACACACATACACACACACATACACACTTGTGTGTAGAAGGGGGTAATCCCTAAATTTCCACCCCACTCATGACGATACTATATATATAAGTGTGTGTCCTAAATCTCCACCCTCAACTCCTGACCATGTGTGTGTGTTTCTATCATAAATCTCTACTTCAAATCCTGGCCATGGCAATTATAATGATATGTGTGTATATATATATATATATATATATATATATATATATATACATATATATAGTAATAACTTATAACTTTTTTACTTATACCTCTTACACCTTTAACCAGTGCTGCCTGTAATTGTGTTCTTTCAAACATAACACCTTGTTAACTCCTGACTCTCCACATGATGCCTATGACACTAACAATAATTATGTACCCTAAATGTTCTGAATGTCTAGGATTTTAGTCACATGTTTCGACATTCCCCATGCTCAGATGATTCCAGACTTCCCTCTGGAAGAAACAATTGTCAGCAAATAAATGTTCTAAACTAAAACTTGATTGTTTTAACACTTTGTGTGTATATATATACATACATGGCTTAGTGGTTAGAGCATTGGTCTTGCAATCGAAAGGTTGGGAGTTCAATTCTCAGACCGGGTGATGTGTTGTTTCCTTGAGCAAGACACTTTATTTCACATTGCTCCAGTTTACTCAGCTGTAGAAATGAGATGATAGGGACTGGGGTCCCTATCATTCCACTGTAAAGTGGACATGTAGGTGCCACGGCAAAAAAGCACCCAGCCCACACTGTAAATGAGGTTGGTGTTAGGAAGGGCATCCAGCTGTAGAAATCAAGCCAGAATCAGTTCCCGTCCCACCCTTGCAATCAGGGAAAAGTGGACGTAATAATGATGTATGTGTGTGTGTGAGTCCTAAATCTCCTCCCTAACTCCCCATATTTTCACAGTTGTTCTAACCCAATGTCTCTATGTTCTTACTTCCAGTTTGAGAAAATCCCTCGATATGAGCCATCATTCTACCGCCAAGGAGTAAGTTATCAACATATTCTATAACTGTTGTTGTTGTTGTATCCAGTTTAACCCTTTAATGTTCAAACCGGCCAAAACCAACCAGAATTCTCTACCTCTTTCTGTTGAAACTGGCTGTAACTGGTTGCTCAAACTGATGTTAAGATATTGTTCTCAAAATAAATACTTTCAAAATCTCATAGATTCGAGATAATTATAGATGTGAGATAATTATGTGAGGTAAAGCCTTTACTGTGTGAAAATATAACATTATATATAGAGTAATGTGAATACTAAAGGGTTAAAACAAGTACACTGTATCTCTGCATGTCAAAGTGACTGAAACAGATTCCACCAGTAAAGCCATTTGCCTAAAGAATGCCTCAAAAAAAGCTATTTGTGTGGCCTGCAAGACAGCTGAAATGGACTAAAATACATAATACATACATTCCTCTAAAAGATACTATAAAGATTTAAATTAACAAACCTGTTTTTACATATTTTCTGCTAAATCATCCCAGAATGTGTAACCTTGTTTTATAAATACTACTACTACCACCACCACTACTACTAACAAAGCTAACTCATTGTAATAATTTGTGTTATTTCTCCATAGATTCCTGGACTCAGTTATGCTCTACCCTCACTGCTGACCCCAGCTGCGCCAGGGACTGCTCCTTTAAATTCGGGAATACCTGGAGCTTTTCAACCCAAAGTAAGTCTTCTTTCTTGCCTTTCATGTTTAGTTTTTGTTTCCTTCCATTTTTTGGTATCTTGGCAGAATTTGTTAATTTTTCAGATGAAATCAGATGCCTTGTGGTATTTGTTTCTGTTTTTTGTTTTGACTTTGAATCCCTCTGAAATTAATTACTGAAGAGGTGGGTGTGGGAAGGGGGGCAATCTAATCAACTACACCCCCCTCTTCTCTCCTCAGATTGCTGGCCATGTGCCAAAATAAGGTAGTTGATTGACAGAATTGGTCATTCATCAGACCAGATCTTTAGGTTCTGAGTTCAAATCCCTTAACACTCCTGGGGTAGATAAAATATGATACCAGTCAACTATTACGGTTGATTTAATCAAACAGAACCTCCTCTCAGATTTCTGATCATGTATCTAATTTAGGAACCTTTATTATATATAACTAGCAGAAAATACACCCTTCGGGTGGTTTTCAGCTAGCATGTGTAGTGTGTATATTGGTATTATACACAAGTATATATACATGTAGATATGATACATCAAATAAAATCGTAATTGACAATATACACAGAAATTGAACGAAGACTGTGTTACACTGTCTTCTGTAATCAGTAAAGTAATCCATGATACATTTAAAAGAGATGATATTATATATAAACTGCATTAGGGTGAAATGTTATGAAAACGAAAAAGGAGAAAATTAGCGACGGAAATAAACGTTATGATATAACGATGCAAGTTTATGAATGTTTATATAAGAGATGTGATATAACGTCAGTTATATCATAACTGGAAGTATTGACATTTGAAAATTTTAAAAGAAGTGAGTGTTGGACTTTCAACGGTAATGCCATCTGTTCAATCTTCAGGACCATGTGTTGTGTTCTTGAGCAAGACACTTCATTACACTCAGCTGAAAATGAGTACCAGCAGTGGCTGGAAAGTTAACTCTGTGGTGGATTGGTGTACTGGCATGGTGAGCATCTGGGCTTGTGACAGACCATCCATCTTAGGGGTACATCATCTGACTCCCACCCCTATGTCATAACACACATTTAAACTGCCACCCCACCTGTCTCAACGGACCATCAACCCTTGGAATGCATCATATGATCCCCACCCTGGGGCCATATCATGTGACCTCCACCCCTATGTCATAACATGTATTTAAACTGCCACCCCTGTCTCAGCAGACCACTCACCCTAGGAGATACATCATGTGATCCCCACCCTGGGGCTATATCATGTCACCTCCACCCCTATGTCATAACATGTATTTAAACTATCACCCTTGTCTCCACAGACCATCAACCCTGGGGCCATGTCATCAGACCCAGCTTTACTGTCTCTTCGAGAACGTGTGAAACCTGGGCCTTCTCCTGTGACACCAAAGGTAACTAACTACACACCCTTTTTAATTCCTCTCCAGCCATGACCACCCCTGTCAAGGTGTGTGGCCAAGTGGTTAGGGCATTCAACTCACAATCATAGGGTTGTGTGTTCGATTCCTGGATCTGGCAATGTGTTGTGCTCTTGAGCGAGACACTTCATTTCACATTGCTTTTCATGACAGGACTGGAGTAGGGGATCCCTATCATTAAAAAAAACACCCGAGAACCCTCAGAGAAGGCCAGTTACACCTTTACAGATGTGAGCTGTAACAACATTAGCGCCCTTATTAAAAACACCTGAGAACCCTCCAGTTAGATGTAACAACATTGGAGCCCTTATTAAAACACCTGAGAACCCTATTATTCGATGCAACCTCAGAGAAGGCCAGCTACACCTGTACAGATGTTAGCTGTAACAAGGTGTGTATGTGGCCTATTGGTTATGGTGTTGAATTCCCAATCATATGGTTTTAGGTTCTATTCCTGGATTGTGCAGTGTCTGGTGTTTCTGACAATGACACCATTTCATGTTGTTTTTCATGAAAGGACTTGGGCCCCTATCATTAACAGCAACACACTTCATATCAAGTTGCTTTTCATGAAAGGACTTGGGCCCCTATCATTAACAGCAACACACTTCATATCAAGTTGCTTTTCATGAAAGGACTTGGGCCCCTATCATTAACAGCAACACACTTCATATCAAGTTGCTTTTCATGAAAGGACTTGGGCCCCTATCATTAACAGCAACACACTTCATATCAAGTTGCTTTTCATGAAAGGACTTGGGCCCCTATCATTAACAGCAACACACTTCATATCAAGTTGCTTTTCATGAAAGGACTTGGGCCCCTATCATTAACAGCAACACACTTCATATCAAGTTGCTTTTCATGAAAGGACTTGGGCCTCTATCATTAACAGCAACACACTTCATATCAAGTTGCTTTTCATGAAAGGACTTGGGCCCCTATCATTAACAGCAACACACTTCATATCAAGTTGCTTTTCATGAAAGGACTTGGGCCCCTATCATTAAATCAATGTTGTATTGTCCTCTTTTTTTATAAGATGGTAGGGAATGGATTTGGCTACTACTTCTAGCAAGTTGATTTGCACAGGGATCCAAACCCATGCAAGCGTGGAAGATGGACGTTAAACGATGATGAGGAGGAGGGATGCTCTCTTTCATTTTGCTCAGGGACCACACAGTTCTTGTTTTTGACAGAGGCGAAAATATCTGGATCCAGCTAACCTTCTGCTCCCTTTTTTGATGGTTGGAGACAAAACTGGGTCTTCAGGGCATTATTTTACACGTGTGTAAAATAATTGTTTTCTACTTTAGGCACAAGGCCAGCAATTTGAAGGGGAAGGGGAAGTTGATTAAATTGACCCCAATGCTTACTGGTAAAATAAGTACCAGTTATGCACTGGGGTCAATTTAATCGGACCCCCCCCCGCGCGCCGCTTCAAATTCCTGGCCTTGTGCCTATAGTAGAAACAATTATTTTACACACACACATATATATAAACACCTTGCTAGCAGAAAAAAAAGACGCTAAACAATGATGACTATTATGATGGTGATGATGACTTGTGATGGTGATGATGACTTGTGATGGTGATGGTGACAATAATGATGATGGTGATGGTGACAATAATGATGATGGTGATGATATATTTACTAATAGAAACACAATGACAAATACACACACATTCACTAACTCACACAATATAAATACCACATTTACACATACACCATATGTGATGTTGGTGATGGTGATGTTTGTATGGGCTTATGTTGATGATAGTGATGGTGATGTTTGTATGGACTTATGTTGGTGATGGTGATGTTTGTATGGGCTTATGTTGGTGATGGTGATGTTTGTATGGGCTTATGTTGATGATGGTGATGGTGATGTTTGTATGGACTTATGTTGGTGATGGTGATGTTTGTATGGGCTTATGTTGGTGATGGTGATGTTTGTATGGGCTTATGTTGATGATGGTGATGGTGATGTTTGTATGGGCTTATGTTGGTGATGGTGATGTTTGTATGGACTTATGTTGGTGATGGTGATGTTTGTATGGGCTTATGTTGGTGATGGTGATGTTTGTATGGGCTTATGTTGATGATAGTGATGGTGATGTTTGTATGGGCTTATGTTGATGGTGATGGTGATGTTTGTATGGGCTTATGTTGGTGATGATGATAGTGATGGAACTTATGATAGTGGTGGAACTTATGATGATGATAGTGATGGGACTTGTGTTGTTGATGATGATGATGATGACATATTTCTATTTTTCTTTTCCTCCAGAAAACTGGTAAATGGTGTGCAGTGCATGTGCAGGTTGCCTGGCGCATCTACCACCACCAACAGAAACAGCACGAAGCGCAGAAGGGCGGCGCAGACACAAAGCCTGTCATAGACCCACTGCGACCCCCAACACATCTTTTACCCAACAGTAATATACATCGTCCTCCAGATTTAGGGAGCAGCGCCCAGCCTGCACTTATAAGTCCTTTCATGGGTGAGTAGGGATTTCCTTATTTTCTCTCTGTCACACTCACACATCTCTAGTTGGACCCTGTTGAGGTGTTGGCTGGAGAGAGGTGTAATATACGATGATGATGATAAGTGTGCTTATCTAAATATATATAACACATCTGACATTCTTTTGGTGTCTGGGAAGCTGTTCTGTATACATGGGCCAAAATAAATGAGAGGTGGCAGTGAAAGCAGATTGAAAATGACGAAGGTCAAGGAAAACTCTGATATTGAAACATCTTTACATTGAATGTTGTAATCAAGAAATTATTGAATCATTTTTAACAGGTACTATGCTAGTAGATATATATATATATATATATATGACACACGACCGTGACTTCTGGCGTCACGCAGTAATACAGGGTACCCGACCTCCCATGGGTACATGCTGAAGCATATAAACGATATGCCCCCCCCCCCCCCCCCACCGCAAGGTGGTCGTGGAGGTGCCACGGCAAAACAGCACCCAGCCCACACTGTAAAGTGGACGTGTAGGCGCCACGAAAAAGCACCCAGCACTCACTGTAAATGAGGTTGGTGTTAGGAAGGGCATCCAGCTGTAGAAATCAAGCCAGATCAGTTCCTGTATGAGCAAGGCATGGTCAGCCGACCAGACACTGCCCACAACAGGACAACCCGTCTAACCCATGCTAGCGTGGAAGAACGGACGTAAAACGGTGATGATGATGATGATGATATATATATATATATATATATATTTATATAGGTAAAGGATGATTAACACGGATAAGCGATAAAAAAAGGTTTTATTCCAAGCATTAACATGTTTTATCACTTAATATACAATTAATTATGTCTTGAAATCGCTATCGTCAATAGTTGATTGGTTATTGTGAAATTCGATTTTAAATACAGTAAATAATGCAGTCACTAGGTGACTTATCAAAATACTGATCATGCAATCAGCCCCACAACGGTTTTATATTCCTCGGTACAGATTACACGTAACCTGACCTTAGATAACCTTAAACGATATCTCACTTACTTTGATATATATACATACACATTATATATATATATATATATATATATATATGTGTATACAGACGTACAGTAGTATGTATATATATATACTTACATGCACACATACATATATGTCCGTATGGATTCTCCGAACATTTATTATAATGCTCGGTGTGTTTGTAAACAAACATCCCGTATTAAGCCGTAGTGTCCAGCAACCACCGTTGCTCGTTTGTTCAACACTGACAAAGGAACGCTGTACTAGTTTCAAGCTTATTAGCTATCGTCAGCAACGTATACCTTCCTGCCAGATTGTTGAACGTATATACTTACCTTTGTCAGTGTTGAACAAACGAGCAACGATGGTTGCTGGACACTACGGCTTAATACGGGATGTTTGTTTACAAACACACCGAGCATTATAATAAATGTTCGGTGAATCCATACGTACATATATGTATGTGTGCATGTATGTATTTATATATACATACTACTGTACGTCTGTATACACATATATATAAAATAATGAGTGTAACCGAAGTTGCAGCTGCACTATTACAGATGAACAACCAAATCATAAGAGGCAGTTACAAAGCATTCAATGAATGAGTAATTGATAAATTTCTACTGAGAGTGAACACAAAAAGTTAAGGAATAAATCGACCAAAAGCATATTGCTACAGGAATACAACAAACAGGTCGAAAAGCTAACCTAGACCTTCTCAAGTTGAGATGAATCAATAAAAATCTTTGATAGGTTTCTGGGATTCCGGAGAGGTACGTTCCAAGTTGTGTAATGTATATGCAAGTCAGTGATGCATCTTTCGATGGAACGGGGACATTCCTTTCTCAACAGGTTTTACGTTCCAAGTATCCATTTTCTTCAGGTTCTCTCTCTCTCTCTCTCTCTCTCTCTCTCTCTCTCTCTCTCTCTCTCTCTCTCTCTCTCTCTCTCTCTCTCTCTCTCTATATATATATATGTGGAGGCACATGGCTTAGTGGTTAGAGCATTGGGCTTGCAATCGAAAGGTTGTGAGTTCAATTCTCAGACCGGGTGATGTGTTGTTTCCTTGAGCAAGACACTTTATTTCACATTGCTCCAGTTTACTCAGCTGTAGAAATGAGATGATAGGGACTGGGGTCCCTATCATTCCACTGCAAAGTGGTCGTGGAGGTGCCACGGCAAAAAAGCACTCAGCACTCACTGTAAATGGGGTTGGTGTTAGGAAGGGCATCCAGCTGTAGAAATCAGGCCAGAATCAGTTCCCGTCCCACCCTTGCAAGCGGACGTAAAAATGAAATGAAAATGAAATGAAAATGTGTGTGTGTGTGTATTTATAAACTATATATATAGGTGAAGACAGAAAAATGAACAAATACAGACATTCCCATCTCATCAGTCAATAGCTAGAGATACATTGTTTCACTGCTTTATCTCTCTCTCTATAATATAATTTATTTCCATTCCCGCACCACCAACAAGATTCAACGTGAAAGATGGATGAGATGCATAACGTTGAGTGCTTTCATAATATTACATCATGGTTTACTTGAAAGAAAAACCTATTCTACTCAGTGGTGAACCACCAAATTTAAGCAAATTATATATATAAGGTAGAGATTGATATGTAAGAAGACTAAACAGTGAAAAATAGATGGGATATATATTCAACAAGTAAACGGAAAACGACACCTCAAACAGTACAGTAAAGATATACAGGGTGTCCCAAAAAATGTATACACACTTCAACAGCATTCTCATAAATATTGCCTGTACATGTAATCAAAGTGTATATATTTTGGGGGAGACACCCTGTATATTGCTTTAACCCTGTAATGTTCAAACAGGCCAGAATTCTCTACCGGTTTCTGTTGAAACTGGCTGTAATTGGTCGTTCATACTGATGTTAAGGTATTGTTCTCAAAATATATACTTTAAAAATCTCATAGATTCGATATTATGTGAGGTAAAGCCTTTACCATGAAAATACAATAGTATATATAGAGTAATGTAAATGTTATGTGAGGTAAAGCCTTTACCATGAAAATACAATAGTATATATAGAGTAATGTGAATGCTAAAGGTTTAATACTTGATATAGTTAGAAAAATAGTTTTAATGTTTCAGAGACCTGTGAGGTCTACCTTATTTCCGTCATCTCCAAATGTACTCTTATTCATAATAAACAACTATTATTGTGGTTTCCTATGTTAGGACACACACTTTAAGTTTGTTGTAATGCGTCTTAATTCAACCCTCTTGTTTATATGAATGTTTTGTTTCGTTGTAGGATCTACAAGACCTCCATTTGACTCTGGGCCCACACACCACAGTAGCTTTTTAAACCCAGCTCACATAGGTAAGGTCCTTAAGATCTTAAGGTCACCTCAGTTTTTTAACTTCCTTCTACAAGTTATTTATATTTCAAATTGCTATATTGTCGTGTGTGTGTGTGTGTATATCAGTGTGTGTGTATCTGTGTCAAGTGTGATATTGGATGTGTGTGTGTGTGCAATATTATATGTACTGTCACATACATGTTATATATGTGTGTGTTGTATGTGTGTGTGTCGTGTGTGATATTGTATGTGTGTGTGGGTGTATATATATTTGTGTATACATATATGGATGCATGCATTTGTGTGTGTGTGTGTATATATTTGTGTATATATGGATGCATGCGTTTGTGTGTGTATATTTGTGTGTATATATATATATGAATGCATGCGTTTGTGTGTGTGTATATATATATGGATGCAAGCATTTGTGTGTGTGTGTATCTATATATTTGTGTATATATATATATATATATATGGATGCATGCGTTTGTGTGTGTATGTATATATTTGTGTATATATATATATGGATGCATGCGTTTGTGGGAGTGTATGCATATATTTGTGTATATATATATATGAATGCATGCATTTGTGTGTGTGTGTATGTATGTATATATATATATATATATATATATGAATGAATGCATGTGTTTGTGTGTGTATGTATATATTTGTGTATATATATATGGATGCATGCGTTTGTGGATGTGTATGCATATATATATATATATATATATATATATATATATATATATGAATATATGAATGCATGCGTTTGTGTGTGTATATATATATATATACACACACACACATATATTTGTGTATATATATATATATATGGATGCATGCGTTTGTGGATGTGTATGCATATATTTGTGTGTATATATATATATATATATATATATATATGAATATATGAATGCATGCGTTTGTGTGTGTATATATATATATACTCACACACACACATATTTGTGTATATATATATATATATGGATGCATGCGTTTGTGTGTATGTATCTATGTTCTGTATGCGTGTACATGTGTTAATGTGTATCTGATTGACTCCCTCTTCCTCTCCAGGTGTATCACCATTTGCTCGGCCGTCACCATACAGTGTTGGCTTCCCTGGTCTAGGTAAGATCTTCTTTCTCTCACCTCATAAGTCATGACCATAACACCATACCACACTACACCACACCACACCACACCACTCCCACACCACTCCACACCACACCACACCACTCCACACCACACCACACCACACCACTCCACACCACTCCACACCACACCACACCACACTACACCATACCACACTACACCACACCACACCACACCACACCATACCACACTACACCACACCACACCACTCCACACCACTCCCACACCACACCACACCACTCCACACCACTCCACACCACTCCCACACCACACCACACCACTCCACACCACACCACACCACACCACACCACTCCCACACCACTCCACACCATACCACACTACACCACACCACACTACACCACACCACACCACACCACACCACACCACACCATACCACACTACACCACACCACACCACTCCACACCACTCCCACACCACACCACACCACTCCACACCACACCACACCACACCACTCCACACCACTCCACACCACACCACACCACACTACACCATACCACACTACACCACACCACACCACACCACACCATACCACACTACACCACACCACACCACTCCACACCACTCCCACACCACACCACACCACTCCACACCACTCCACACCACTCCCACACCACACCACACCACCACCACACCACTCCACACGACACGACACGACACCACACCACTCCAACACCACACCACACTACACTACACTACACTACACTACACCACACCACACCACACCACATTACACTACACTACACTACACTACACTACACTACACCACACCACACCACACCACACCACACCACACCACGCCACGCCACGCCACTATAACACCACACCACACCGCACCACACGACACAACACTACACAACACAACACCACTCCACACTACACCACACCACTCCCACACCGCACCACACCACACCACACTACACTACACAACACCACTCCACACTACACCACACCACGCCACACCACTATAACACCACACCACTCCACACCACTCCCACACCACACCACTCCCACACCGCACCACACCACACGACACAACACCACACCACTCCACACTACACCACGCCACACCACTATGACACCACTCCCACACCACACCACACCACTCCACACCACTCCACACCACAACCACACCACTCCACTCCACACCACTCCCACACCACACCACACCACCACCACACCACTCCACACCACACCACACACCACACCACACCACACCACACCACACTACACCACACCACACCACACCGCACCACACGACACAACACTACACAACACAACACCACTCCACACTACACCACACCACTCCCACACCGCACCACACCACACCACACTACACTACACAACACCACTCCACACTACACCACGCCACACCACTATAACACCACACCACTCCACACCACACCACTCCCACACCGCACCACACCACACCACTCCAACACCACACCACACCACTCCACACTACACCACACCACGCCACACCACTCCAACACCACACCACACCGCACCACACCACACCACACCACTCCAACACCACACCACACCACTCCACACTACACCACACCACTCCCACACCGCACCACACCACACCACACTACACTACACAACACCACTCCACACTACACCACGCCACACCACTATAACACCACACCACTCCACACCACACCACTCCCACACCGCACCACACCACACCACTCCAACACCACACCACACCACTCCACACTACACCACACCACACCAAACAAAACCACACCACACCATTTCAACACGACACCATATTGTATGTTTAGTGTGTCTTTCTCCAGGAAATAGTATATTTAATGGTGCCAGAGAACTGTCCAGTATCTCCACACTGTCCCCGGAGTGGAACCGACTACACAAGACACCTTCATCGTTCCCAACGCCGCCCACCTGGCCAAAGACAGACGACAGAGAACGGGAGAAGGAATTAAGTCTTCATGACAGAAGGAAAGAGGAGGAACGAGAACGGTATGTGAGATTTAGTATTGCCATTAGTACCACTAGTAGTACTGCTGTTAGTACCACTAGTAGTACTGCTGTTAGTACCACTAGTAGTACTGTCGTTAGTACCACTAGTAGTACTGTTGTTAGTACCACTAGTAGTACTGCTGTTAGTACCACTAGTAGTACTGTTGTTAGTACCACTAGTAGTACTGTTGTTAGTACCACTAGTACTGTCGTTAGTACCACTAGTAGTACTGTCGTTAGTACCACTAGTAGTACTGTTGTTAGTACCACTAGTAGTACTGTCGTTAGTACCACTAGTAGTACTGTTGTTAGTACCACTAGTAGTACTGCTGTTAGTACCACTAGTAGTACTGCTGTTAGTACCACTAGTAGTACTGTCGTTAGTACCACTAGTAGTACTGTTGTTAGTACCACTAGTAGTACTGCTGTTAGTACCACTAGTAGTACTGTTGTTAGTACCACTAGTAGTACTGTTGTTAGTACCACTAGTACTGTCGTTAGTACCACTAGTAGTACTGTCGTTAGTACCACTAGTAGTACTGTTGTTAGTACCACTAGTAGTACTGTCGTTAGTACCACTAGTAGTACTGCCGTTAGTACCACTAGTAGTACTGTTGTTAGTACCACTAGTAGTGCTGTCGTTAGTACCACTAGTAGTACTGTCGTTAGTACCACTAGTAGTACTGTCGTTAGTACCACTAGTAGTACTGTTGTTAGTACCACTAATAGTACTATCGTTAGTACCACTAGTAGTGCCGTCGTTAGTACCACTAGTAGTACTGTTGTTAGTACCACTAGTAGTACTGTTGTTAGTACCACTAGTAGTACTGTCGTTAGTACCACTAGTAGTACTGCCATTAGTACCACTAGTAGTACTGTCGTTAGTACCACTAGTAGTACTGTCGTTAGTACCACTAGTAGTACTGTCGTTAGTATCACTAGTAGTACTATCGTTAGTACCACTAGTAGTACTGTCGTTAGTACCACTAGTAGTACTGTCGTTAGTACCACTAGTAGTACTGTCGTTAGTACCACTAGTAGTACTGTCGTTAGTATCACTAGTAGTACTATCGTTAGTACCACTAGTAGTACTGTTGTTAGTACCACTAGTAGTACTGTCGTTAGTATCACTAGTAGTACTATCGTTAGTACCACTAGTAGTACTATTGTTAGTACCACTAGTAGTACTGTCGTTAGTATCACTAGTAGTACTGTCGTTAGTACCACTAGTAGTGCTGTTGTTAGTACCACTAGTAGTACTGTCGTTAGTACCACTAGTAGTACTATCGTTAGTACCACTAGTAGTGCCGTCGCTAGTACCACTAGTAATACTGTCGTTAGTACCACTAGTAGTGCTGTTGTTAGTACCACTAGTAGTACTGTTGTTAGTACCACTAGGTACCACTAGTAGTACTGCCATTAGTACCACTAGTAGTACTGCCATTAGTACCACTAGTAGTACTGTCGTTAGTACCACTAGTAGTACTGTCGTTAGTACCACTAGTAATACTGTCGTTAGTACCACTAGTAGTACTGTCGTTAGTACCACTAGTAGTACTGTCGTTAGTACCACTAGTAATACTGTCGTTAGTACCACTAGTAGTACTGTCGTTAGTACCACTAGTAGTACTGTCGTTAGTACCACTAGTAGTACTGTTGTTAGTACCACTAGTAGTACTGCCATTAGTACCACTAGTAGTACTGCCATTAGTACCACTAGTAGTACTGTCGTTAGTACCACTAGTAGTACTGTCGTTAGTACCACTAGTAGTACTGCCATTAGTACCACTAGTAGTACTGCCATTAGTACCACTAGTAGTACTGTCGTTAGTACCACTAGTAGTACTGTCGTTAGTACCACTAGTAGTACTGTTGTTAGTACCACTAGTAGTACTGTTGTTAGTACCACTAGTAGTACTGCCATTAGTACCACTAGTAGTACTGCCATTAGTACCACTAGTAGTACTGTCGTTAGTACCACTAGTAGTACTGTCGTTAGTACCACTAGTAGTACTGTCGTTAGTACCACTAGTAATACTGTCGTTAGTACCACTAGTAGTACTGTCGTTAGTACCACTAGTAGTACTGTCGTTAGTACCACTAGTAATACTGTCGTTAGTACCACTAGTAGTACTGTCGTTAGTACCACTAGTAGTACTGTCGTTAGTACCACTAGTAGTACTGTTGTTAGTACCACTAGTAGTACTGTCGTTAGTATCACTAGTAGTACTGTCGTTAGTACCACTAGTAGTACTGTCGTTAGTACCACTAGTAGTACTGTCGTTAGTACCACTAGTAGTACTGTCGTTAGTACCACTAGTAGTACTGTTGTTAGTACCACTAGTAGTACTGTCGTTAGTACCACTAGTAGTACTGTCGTTAGTACCACTAGTAGTACTGTCGTTAGTACCACTAGTAGTACTATCGTTAGTACCACTAGTAGTACTGTCGTTAGTACCACTAGTAGTACTGTCGTTAGTACCACTAGTAATACTGTCGTTAGTACCACTAGTAGTACTATTGTTAGTACCACTAGTAGTGCTGTCGTTAGTACCACTAGTAGTACTGTTGTTAGTACCACTAGTAGTACTATTGTTAGTACCACTAGTAGTACTGTCGTTAGTACCACTAGTAGTACTGTCGTTAGTACCACTAGTAGTAGTGTCGTTAGTACCACTAGTAGTAGTGTCCTTAGTACCACTAGTACTGTCGTTAGTACCACTAGTAGTACTGTTGTTAGTACCACTAGTAGTACTGTCGTTAGTACCACTAGTAGTAGTGTCCTTAGTACCACTAGTACTGTCGTTAGTACCACTAGTAGTACTGTCGTTAGTAACAAGTAGTACTGTCGTTAGTACCACTAGTAGTACTATTGTTAGTACCACTAGTAGTACTGTCGTTAGTACCACTAGTAGTAGTGTCGTTAGTACCACTAGTAGTAGTGTCCTTAGTACCACTAGTACTGTCGTTAGTACCACTAGTAGTACTGTTGTTAGTACCACTAGTAGTGCTGTCGTTAGTACCACTAGTAGTACTGTCGTTAGTACCACTAGTAGTACTGTTGTTAGTACCACTAGTAGTACTGTCGTTAGTACCACTAGTAGTAGTGTCCTTAGTACCACTAGTACTGTCGTTAGTACCACTAGTAGTACTGTTGTTAGTACCACTAGTAGTACTGTCGTTAGTACCACTAGTAGTACTGTCGTTAGTACCAGTATAGTAGTGACTAATAGTGACTGTCAATGGTGTTGGTAGTCCAGCCATGGCCTCCACATAGATAGTATAGTAGTGACTGGTGTTGGTAGTCCAGCCATGGCCTCCACATAGATAGTATGGTAGTCCAGCCATGGCCTCCACATAGATAGTATGGTAGTCCAGCCATGGCCTCCACATAGATAGTATGGTAGTCCAGCCATGGCCTCCACATAGATAGTATGGTAGTCCAGCCATGGCCTCCACATAGATAGTATGGTAGTCCAGCCATGGCCTCCACATAGATAGTATAGTAGTGACTGGTGTTGGTAGTCCAGCCATGGCCTCCACATAGATAGTATAGTAGTCACTGTTGTAGTTTTTTGATTGTTAATATTTTTCTTTTGTTTTTCTTTTTCATATTTGCAGAGAAAGAAGGAATTTGGAGAGGTTAACGAGCCTTGATATTGACCGGGGTAGGGAGAAGGATCGCAGTGACCGATACAGAGAGGCAGAGAGACGACGGTCACGCTCACGGTCTCGGTCTCCGATAAGAAATGGTCGGCTGGAAGCGGCAAAGGCGGAGGTGATCGATAAGCGGCATGAAGAGAAAGCCAGCATAAAGATCAAAGAGGAGCGTCGCGAGGAGGAGGCACAGTTGCTTGAACGCGACAAAATGTTACGGAGTAACGAGTACTTGTTCAGCCCCCTATCACACACGGCAGCTGCCATGCCTGTCAATGTGCTGGAGAGGGCACGTATGATTGGTCCAAGATATTTTAGCAATGATCGTCCACAACTTGGTGTTTGGAGTCACTATGAGAAGGGGTTCGACGTCCCGCACCACCGACTCGACCTGCGGGACATCGAGAGGGAGCGGGAACGGGAACATATGCGGGACCTTTTTATACGGGAACGGATGTTTGAACGAGTCCCGTTTTTTGATCGAGAGCGCTATGAGTATGAGCAAAACAAACTGCCAACATTGAGGGCTGTTGACCCTCTATCGGTAGGACATTTCCCCCGCACTGTTAGTCCTATGGTGAACCACTCGAGCAAGAGTAACTCACCAGCGAGTATACCAGGGGCTCCACCGCCACTGATTCCTTCATCAACTACATCACATCCTCGCAGTCATACAAATTCTCCCGCTAGTTCTAAATCAAAGGCCAACAGTCCATTAGACAGTGCTAATGAGTTGAAAGATAAACGAGACAGTCATTCTAACTCCACCGATCCTGATGCACATTCTAGATAGGACTAACTCAAATGATTAAAAAAAAAAAACATATATATATATTAAAAAAAATTTTAAAAAACCTTATTTGGTTTGGTGGAATTAATTGTAATTTAAACAACAACAAAAATAAACACAAAATAAAACAATTTATTGGAACAAAACAAAAAACAGATTTAAATTTTTTTTTTTTTTTTGAAAAAATTTTGAGGAAGAGAAGAAAAGAACATTTTTTTTTTCTTTTTTTTTTAATAAAAACCAAATTAATTGTAAGAAAGTGCTTTTTTTTTCTCTGTTTACTTGTGATGGAAAAGGAAAGAAAAAGGAAAGGCCCCTGGTTTTTCATACCGTGGGTTAATAATAATAATAAAATGTGTGTGTTATAAGGAGAGCCTTTCACTATACTATGTATGGTTGTTTTTCTTTGGTGAGGATATATATATTTTTCTTTTGTTTTTTGTTGTTTTTTTTTTCAAGAGACTGGCCACGCTGAAAAAAATAGAGTAAATAGCTTCCAGGACTTTGCAGAATTAACAAAATAAATAAATAAAATTAAGATTTAAAAGAAAAAAATAATTTTTTTAATTTAAAAAATAATTTTTTAAATGGAAATTAAAAGTTTAATGGTTTCTGGCGATGAATGATAGCCACAACACTTCCTATAT
>OZ024763.1:12462379-12472379 GCA_964016885.1 Eledone cirrhosa
ACTACCAACACAACCACCACCAACACAACCACCATCACCACCATACCACCACCATCACCACTATACCAACACAACCACCATCACCAACACAGTCACCACCACCACCACCCAACAAACTTTCGTTAATGTATTCTCTGTCAAACAGTCTGTCCCTCATTCTCTCACTCTCTCATCCACTATCTATCTACCTACTCTCTCTCTCTCTCTCTCTCTCTCTCTCTCTCTCTCCCTCTCTCTCTCTCTCTCTCTCTCTCTCCCTACTCTCTCATTCTCTCTCTCTCTCTCTATATATATATATATATATATATTATTATTATTCAAAATATTAATAAATGAATAATATTCTCATAATCAAAATATATATTTTATTATACGTATTTCAAAGGTACAATGGTGTTTAAGTACGTTTTCATCAGATAAAATATAAGATTTGATATGCGACATACCGCTACGGTCTTGAAGTTACTGTAGGTTCACCCAGGTGAGCACTCGATGTCTAGGTTCACGTCAGTAGCGAGGTGTAGAGCTAGGCAGAGTGTAATATAGTAATAAAAGGGCGATTTGTTAAGCCTTCATTACGTTTATTGATTGGTGACGCGCGTTTCGCTATTGATCAGCTCAAGGTTCGATCAGTATCGATCTGGCCTGACTCTAGAATGAAAAGCGCGTTGGACTACTGTTGTGGTAATGACAAGAAAATAAAACAAAAGTTAAAGATAGGTTCTTAATTAGTTCAGTGTTTTACGTTCGTTTCAGAGTGTTGACTAATCACGGTGGATTAATATATTGACCAGCAAGTAGTGGTTATGTCTACCTATTTCTAGTCTTGAAATCCCTGATGAATCAACTTTCTGAAACGGTCGTAAAACAATGAAATCATTAAGAACCTATATTCGACTTTTGTTTTATTTTCATTGTTCAACACACACACACACACGAACACGCACACACACACACACACACACACACACACACACAGCCACACACCTTCACACACACACACGTGTGTGTGTGTGTGTGTGTAAGTGGTTAGAGAACTGGATTCGCAATCGTGAAGCTGTGACTTCGATTCCCGAACCGTGTGATGCGTTAAGTCCTTGAGCAAGACACTTTATTTCACGTTGCTCCTTCTACCTGGAGTTGCGACCGATAGATAGTATTAGCAATTGGCAAGACCAATGGAAACATTGTTTCATCGGTCCATTTCGACGAAAGTCGATCGACTGTCGATATATATATATATATATATATATATATATATATATATATATATATATATATATATATGAATGGTACTTTATTTCATGGAGCCTAGTATAAGAATGAATGGTAATGTTGAGCTGAGAACATAGAGAAGCGTGAAAAATGCCTTACCTGATCATTGGTAGCAACGAGAAGGGTGGCCTTTAGCCCTGGGTTGTAAAGGTGGGCTGTTACTAACCACACCCCTTGCTTCTGGGCTAAAACGAAAACAAAAAAATATAAGTACGGGGCTGACAACCCCAAACAGTGGCTAAATCTGATAAACCTCACCTTTAATTAGTGCTGATTGACACACTATTGCCCCAGGGGGATAGGAGATATAGGGAACACATATGACCACACCCATTTAATATCATACCCGTGTGTATGTATGTCTCATTATTAACTGGATTGGCGATGGATTGGCAGTATCGGTAGAGAGTCGGACGCCATGCTTTCCAGCATAGTTACGTCCCTTTACGGTCTGAGTTCAAATCCCGCCGAGGTTAACTTTGCCTTTCATCCTTACGGGGTCGATAAAATAAAGTACCAGTAATGCACTGGGTAATTGCTGGCCTTGTGCCTAAAGCAGAAACAATTATTAACTGGATTGACAGTATCAGTAGAGGGTCGGACGCCATGCTTTGTACCATAGAGTTACGTCCCTTTACGGTCTGAGTTCAAATCCCGCCGAGGTTAACTTTGCCTTTCATCCTTACGGGGTCGATAACAAAGTTCCAGTAAAGTACTGGGTAATTGCCTTGTGCCTAAAATAGAAACAATTATTAACTCTTTCCTCACCATATTTGAAAAATAATGTAGAATTTTTCGTTATTTATCTGGTGTATGGAACATAACTTAACAAAGGTTCTGCCATGAAATTAAGATGGAAGGTTTTTAGATACAGGCTGAACGAGTTGGGGTGCACAACCCAACGAAACTTACGTACCTGTATATGTCAACTTACATAACCAAGAACACTATCACCACGACTATCACAGTATCGCTATCACCACGACTATCACAGTATCGCTATCACCACGACTATCACAGTATCGCTATCACCACGACTATCACAGTATCGCTATCACCACGACTATCACAGTATCGCTATCACCACGGCTATCACAGTATCGCTATCACCACGACTATCACAGTATCGCTATCACCACGACTACCACAGTATCGCTATCACCACGACTATCACGGTATCGCTATCACCACGGCCGTGAGAGTATCGCTATCACCACGACTATCACAGTATCGCTATCACCACGACTATCACAGTATCGCTATCACCACGACTATCACAGTATCGCTATCACCATGGTCATCTACAGTTTATTATCGCCTCAGCTGTTCTGTCTCTGCTATCGTATCTCAATTAGTATTAATTACCAGAGAGAAAATTGATTGTGTTTTTGGTGGGTGGCAACGGCGTCCATTGTTCGCCAGTAAATGAGTCTTCCATCAAAGTGGTTAGATGGAAGGATTCTTACAGAGTAGTTGTATTGGGGAGGTTTGGAGGAGATTTTAATTGCTGGAAATTGATTCCACTCCAATTTGCTCCTCAATGAAAAACAAATGAAGCCGGAGATAGAGATAGAGAGAGAGAGAGAGAGGAGAGACACATAGGTATATATATTTAGAAAGAGGGGGAGCGTGAGAGATAGAGAGTAAGAAAAAAAGCGATATATATTTATATATATATATATAGAGAGAGAGAGACAGGAAGAGAGAGAGAGAGAGAGATAGAGAGAGAGAGAGACATAGGTAGATATATAGACAGTGAGGAGGGGCGTGAGAAATAGAAAGAGTAAGAAAGAAAGCGACATATGTATATATATATATAGAGAGAGAGAGCAAGAGAGAGAGAGAGAGAGAGAGAGAGAGAGAGAGAGAGAGAGAGAGATGTAGAGAGAGTGAAGGTGGAGCCTAAGAAAGAGAGAGAGAGTAAGAAAGAAAGTTATGTATACATATGTGCAGAAAGTTCAGTAAATCTGAAGAAAACCGTGTCTTTGCTGGTTCGTCCACAGATTTGATGTGATTTTTGTTGTGTTAACACTGGTCTGAGGATCGGGCAGACTTAGAGTCTGGTCTCGGGTGCCATCCCAGATTACGAGCCAGCTGCTTGAGAAACATTTGTAACCAGGATTGAGTAATAAATCTCCTATGTAACATCTGCACTTTGTTCTTATTATATATATATATATATAATGCGTAGAAATGTCCGTGATCTCCAGCAGACAGCTGATGAGGGGAACGTTCCCCTTTCGTGCCTTCCTCTTATTTATAAGTTCACTTTATCCAGCAACTACGCAGCCCCTGTTTCTTCACAATATATATATATATATTTATCATATGTAACCCATGTGCAACCACGCAGTATTCATTATTCTCATGTTTTTTATATATATTTTCCCCAGCTGCGTTTGTATGTTTCTCTCTTACTGCTTCCCTCCTCTCTCTGTTTCTCTCACCTTCTTTCGCCCCCTCTGTCAGATACACTTTCTCTCGACTGGCCTCTTCCTCGCACTTCCACTCACTCACTCTCTGCTTCTCCCCTTCTCACTTCCTCCCGTTTGGCCTCAAGTGGGGTCCTTTCTTGCTCACACCTCACTCGCGTCGCACGGTCTGTTGTCTCTCGCTCATGAAATCCACACAGCTCAAGCTGATCGGACTCTCATGTGCTTGTTTTTTCCTATCTTTGGGTTGCTATCCTTCTATGTTTGTTTACTTGTCTCACTCGCTTTACGCGATTTACTTGTCCCAATAGCTTTATTTAGCTATTGCTCGCACCAACTGGAGGTATATGATTTTTAAAGCGATGAAATACCAATGAAGGTTGGAAAATCACTGCTGAAGGACTATTTTTATCATATGTAACCCATGTGCAACCACGCAGTATTCATTCTTCTCATGTTTTATATATATATATATATATATATATATATATATATAGTATTAGGATTGGTGCTCTGAAATAGCGATGTATACATGAATGTATGTATAGTATATTTGGCAATATACTGTATGTTTAATTAAAAACATTTTGAAGACCTTGCGCTATCATTTTTAAAATAGTGACTATGTCACTTACTTCTTTTTTTCGGCAAAAGAAGGTTGCCGAAAAAAAGAAGTGACATAGTCACTACTTTAAAAATGATAGCACAAGGTCTTCAAAATGTTTTTAATTAAACATACAGTATATTGCCAAATATACTATATATATATGTATATATATATATATATATATATAGAGAGAGAGAGAAAGAGAGAGGAGTGCTTCAAATAGAGTGGTAGTGGGATAAAAAGACAGTGGGAGAGAATATGATAAATACATAGATAGATGGATAGATAGATAGTTTACATACAGGTATATGAAAATATAACTATTAATAAAATAACAAATAGCAATTGAAATCCCCAATAGGGGGGAGGCGTTACACAGGGGTTGTACACACCCCGAAAAAATGTGCAACCCTCATCTCCAGGAGCACCAAGAGTGAGTACTCCTTTCCTCTCTTCCTCTTTTCCCTCGACCTACAGGCTTATATAGAGAGAAGGCCCAACCACTCGGGCCATCTTTGCCACATTCACCCACCTTTCATAAAACTTGCTGGGGTACAGCACCTCTCTCTCCATCCTGATTCTTCTTCAAAAATGATATTTGAAAAAACGAATCAGTTGCTCGCCGGAGAGAAAGGTCTCTGACCTCAGCCCTTTTAACCTCATCCACCATACAACCTCTTTCACCATAGCCATAACACATAGGAAAACCGCCTCTCCCTCGTTTTTGAAGGAGGGCGGCGGTTTGATCATGACAATGGACTCAGTGGTGAACTGGATTGGTCCCACCCGCGACAATAGTCGTTCTACATAGCCCCACAGGTCGGTAACGCCCGGACAGTGTACAAATGCGTGCACGACGGTTTCCTCGTCGCGCACACATCTCAGACAGATCTTTTTCGAAGGGTCCCTGCCCGGGCACCCGTGTCTGTAGAGCTTGTCTCGAACTGGTAGAGCTCCTCGGTAGCACTGCCAGGCCAGGGACTTTTGGAAGTTGTCCATCGGTCCCGGGCGGATAAATAGATAGATAGATAGATAGATAGATAGATAGATAGACATATATATATATATAGTTATTGTTGTTTGTTGTGATGGTGGTGGTGGTGGTGACGCCGACATGCTAAATGCGTTCATATCCAAGATATCTCAGAAACTATCTTGAGCGTCCCTTTAACACGATATTTGATACATGATATGTCACACGCCATACCACCTAACCATACCACCACGCAGCCTATTAACCCACCATGTAACCAGCCGATCAAACCAGCAAGCTAACCACCCAACCAACAACCCCCACCGCCACCCCACCAACCCCAACCCAACAACCAACCACCCCCACCTCACCAACAACCCACTCAGCCAACCAACCAACCAACCAACCAACCCACCCTCCAACCACCTCCACCACCAACCACTCCATCACCCTCCACCATTTTGTTGTTGTCCATCCATTTTCCCATTGTCAGCAGACGATAAATATTTTCCAGTGAAAACCATCGCCAGTTATTTTCTCTTATTTTCTGTTATTTTTCTGTTATTTTTCTGTTTTGTTTTATCTGTTTTCTTTTCTTCCTCTTTCGTGACACTACAATTTGATTGCTACAAATTCACTCAGATTTAAGCTTCTCACACCTTCTCTCTCTCTCACACACACCTTCTCTCTCTCCCCCACACATACCTTCTCTCTCATACACACACCTTCTCTCTCATACACACACACACTTCTTTCTCTCACACACACCTTCTCTCTCACTCACACACACCTTCTCTCTCATACACACACCTTCTCTCTCACACACCTCTCTCTCCCCCATACACACCTCTCACACACACCTTCTCTCCTCTCTCACACACACCTTCTCTCTCTCCCCCACACACAATTCTCTCTCTCACACACACCTTCTCTCTCCCCCCACACACACCTCTCTCATACACACACACCTTCTCTCTCATACACACACACCTCTCTCTCACACACACCTTCTCTCCCTCCCCCCACACACACCTCTCTCTCATACACACATTTCTCACACACACACACTCCTCTCTCTCTCATACACACACCTCTTTCTCTTTTATTCACTCCCTCTTACTCCCCCTATTTCTTGCACTTACAATTTCTTTCTATCTCTCACAGCTTCCTTCACACACACACACTCTCTCTTTCTCACACATACAAACACACACTCTCTTTCTCATACACACACACTCTTTCACACACACACACACACTCTCTTACACACACACACACACACACTCTCTCACACACACACACACACTCTCTCTCTCTCTCTCACACACACAGCGTCCTTCACACACACACACACCACTACCTCTCCCCCGTCTCTCACACGCTCAGTTATGTTACCCACAAACAGCCATCTTACATCTGGACATAGTTTATAATCATTTTCTTATACGAATCGTGTCGGCCATCAAAGACACCGCTGCCATTAGTGTCTTCTGACTTCTCAACTGACCACTTTCACACACACGCGCACACACATGCACACACACGCACACACACACACACACACACACCTGAAAGCTTCACATGCCCCCACCCCATTTAAAAATCATAGTACTTAATGTCTGTCACGACATATTATTCACCGGGATCGATATATCAATGATATTAATAAATGGAAACTATATATATATATATATATCAGATTGCAGGTGGTAAAAACCAGGTAGACCATTACTCCCAGAGTACTCGATACTTGGGGCAGTAGAGTGGGTAATATGAAAAAATTCAGGAAATAGAAGAGGCACAAAACATGCTAACAGTCATATGACAGAAACAAGTAGAACATATATATATATATATATATATCGATTACAAGTAATATATACCTTACAAGTTATAGAAGAAATTTGAAAAAGTATAAACAATCGAAATATTATTGGGAAAACGTTAACATCTTATGGGAGCCTAAAGACATAATTAAAATTTTTCAGTAAAATATAACATTCAAAATATAACATTCAGTAACTTTAGATATTATACGAACTATCCTACACTGCTACATATACACTACTCACTAAATCAGAGTTAAAGTTATACATCTAGAACATATAAGTTTAATAACATTTATTAATTGAAGTTTTAAATGAATATTAATAGAATATAATAGGAAAAACAATACAAAATTATGGAAGTATAATTCAGTAATAACTATATATATAACTAGCAGTAAAGCCCGGCGTTGCTCGGGGTCGCTCAGTAGTTGTGTTAAAGTTACAATGTTAAGTTTCTTTCTTGGCTTAAAAACTGTAGTGTCTACTGTGCAGACTTGCATGTGGTGTTTTTGATTAATATTCCCTCAACCAACAATATGCCTTATGAAGTTAAGAAAACATAACGATAACCCGAATGTTATAACAAAAGAGGATGCTGGGGATAGAAACTGCACTGGTTATTTATTAACAAAGATCGAAAATGTAAACACTGCAACGCAGAGAAAAACATTAGCGTAACCAAATTATCAGTTATGTCTGTCTGCACGCCTATATCACCTCTCTGCACGACTGTCTGTCTGCACGCCTATATCACCTCTCTGCACGACTGTCTGTCTGCACGCCTATATCACCTCTCTGCACGACTGTCTGTCTGCACGCCTATATCACCTCTCTGCACGACTGTCTGTCTGCACGACTGTCTGTCTGCACGCCTAACGAAATTTACAGATACATATATTTTAAATAAGCTTATATAATTTTTGCTTTTTTTTACGAAATATTTGCTTGTTTTACGTAGTCTTTAAATAGACTTGTTTTCAAGTAAAAATATTGTGTATTGTGTTAATGTCATTTTAAACGCTGAGAAAGCCAGCGTAATTTTTTACGTAAGACGCTCAATGTAAACAGAACAAAGGGAAATAACTGATAACTTACGCTCAAAAATCAATACATTATATTCGATTTCGTCACATAGGGTGGGTCAATTTGAAATTTTTTTTTTCCGATGTCTTCGCTAGGGCTCAATGTACAAGTATAGCAATTTCGGTGCAATTCCGTGAGAGATTCTAAGAGGAGATGTGTGCCAAAAATCGATAGACAGACAGACAACCACAGTTTTATATATATAGATTAAGAGATGATTAAGTTAATAAGAAACTTATAACTATTTTCAGAATAAAATAGTGATTATAATATATGTATAAGTATAAAAGAATGTGTGTGTGTGTGTGTGTGTGTGTGTGTGTGTGTGTGTGTGTGTGTGTGTGTGTGTGTGTGTGTGAGAGAGAGCAAAAAATATCTGTAGGTATGAAAAGGAAAAAGAAGGGAAAACTGCTCAATCAAGGATAAGGGCATAGCTCTACGGTTCTTATATATTTGATATATATTTTCCTTATCGAGCCCTCTTTGGATTTTAGTCTTCAATTTTATTATTATTACTATATATATATATATATATATATATATATAAAACGAAGGAATTGTGGTAACGAACCAAATGGACCATAACGCACCAAAGTACTCAATACTTAGGGTAGTAGAGTGGGTAATAGGAACAAGTATGACCCCGACGGCAGAGCTCAAGCCGTTTCGACGTCCAGAAATAGCCGTCGAAGCGGCTTGAGCTCTGCCGTCGGGGTCATACTTGTTCCTATATATATATATATATATATATATATATATATATATATATATATGTATATATATAGGAATGAAAAATGACGTGCTGTGTTGTTGCAAATGATATTATTATGTTCATTCACGAAACAAAACGCGCTACCTAAGGTTTCAAGGCCCAATATTGACCATATCTCCAGACTGTAAGAAGGATCAAAATTGTGATCTAATCTTGTCTCAGCGCCAGAAGATTAAGTCACAAATTTGATCCCTCTTACAATCTGGAGATATGGTCAATATTCACCCTTCAAGGCCTTAGGTAGCACCTCTGTTCCGTGTTCAACAAAGCCTATTTCTCATACTCTTGTTGACGTTTATACCGCTACCCCAATGCCCCAATAATCACAGGCATAAATCTGAAGGTGTAATTAGGGTGGAGTATCTGCAGATTTCTCATCAGTTCTGAATAAATATTCTCCTTTTCGCTAATCTTTGATATTATATTGGCATCTGCTGGGCAGTTAATTTCCACTAGTGTGCATCTTTCTTCTCCCTGTCCTATATCATAATATCTGGTCTGTTATGCCTGCATTTTACTGGAACATTCCACCAGTACTCTTTCATATTATGTACATGGATGTCTTCCACATTGCTGTAGCTTTTAATGTGTTTATTATCGGGGCTATCTTTTTTACGAACTGCATCGTACAGTGTTTTGGCCACTACATCGATGTTAGTTCTGCAGAGTCTGCACTTGTTATCACATCTAGGTGTTTTTCCTGCATCCCTATCTCTTTTGTGAATCAGGTATTTCGTATTAATTTCCTGTTCTTGGATTGCAAAAGCATATCCGTCAAAGTGTGAGCCAATATAGCTGTTGTTGGTCCAAGATAGACTACTTTCCTTATCTATATTACTCTCACTCTGGAGCTTCCTGGCAAAATATTCATGCATGATTTTTTTGCTGATAAGCATGCAGTTTTTCATCCATGGATTCACTGCGATACTGCTGAGCGACTTCTCTGGGTGTGAGTTTTAGATTATCACACAGGGAATATCTCTGGATGAGTTCCTTCCCAACTCTCATGATCTTATCTGTTTCATGCAG
>OZ024763.1:12482379-12484879 GCA_964016885.1 Eledone cirrhosa
AGGGAATGGCAAGGAGTCTTGTGTCAGAGAAGAATGGAGGGAGGGGGGGGGGGCTCTGGGCCTAGGGCGCAGCAATAATGGGGCTGCGCTCAGCGGACAAGACCGCAAAAGCATTCCCGCGAATAATGGCCCGCGACACAGGCTGCAACAGTCACCTCACCTCGCGGAGCTCCTTCCCCAAACGGGCCGCCGACGTTCGGATCTTGCGGAGGAGCTCAATAAATATTCCCGGTCATAATTTGTTACACTTCCGTAACACAAATATCACAATCTATCCTGTCGACAGAGGTAGGCGAACCATAGAAGCGACCCCGACAGTTCACACTCGACCATTTCTTGTTTAAATTCCATATTTTTTAGCTAACAAAATAGAGTTGCAAAGCTCTGGATTATTAAAAGAGTGTGGCTATATATATATTTCACATTGCTCCAGTTTACTCAGCTGTAGAAATGAGATGATAGGGACTGGGGTCCCTATCATTCCACTGCAGAGTGGCCGTGGAGGTGCCACGGCAAAAAAGCACCCAGCACTCACTGTAAATGAGGTTGGTGTTAGGAAGGGCATCCAGCTGTAGAAATCAAGCCAGAATCAGTTCCCGTCCCACCCTTGCAAGCAGGAAAAGCGGACGTAAAATGAAATGATGAAATGATGATATATATATATATATATACATATATATATATAATATATATATATAATTATATATTATTATCTTAATTATATATATATATATATACCAACTATTTTAAATAATCCAGAGCTTTGCGACTATATATAAAGAGAGACGGTTTTATTCGTACATCTTCATTTTATTACATTATTAGATCATTTGATCAACCAACTTTCACCAATATATGTGTGTGTGTGTGTGTGTGTGTGTGTGTGTGTGTGTGTGTGTGTGTGTGTGTGTGTGTGTGTGTGCAGTATATACTCGAATATGTGACCAAAATATCGATGGTAAAATGGCGGTCGGCTTATATTTGGGCTTGTATTGGGTATATATGTGATGGCTGCCCCCTCGTTATCGAGTATGGCAATTGCACGATATCATTATTAATAATTATTACTTAATTCTATCGTGCAATGGCTGTGCGTGAAGATATTTTTTTTAAGTGAGGAAAGACTGTGCACTGAGCCAATCCCACTCTCTGAGCGACAGTAGCTATAACCCGAAAAGAATAAAAGATCAACATCATCGGTAACTACTGAGCCGCAGGTTTTATATCGGAGGTATCCCAGTTTCCTGAGTTGCCTTCTCCTAGAAGAAGGCCCTGACAAAGGCGAGGGGTCCTTCACTCCCAGTGGTTTAACCGCGCGGTACATGTCTATATACATACTTACACTTTTGTCAGGTTTGTTTTTTCTTCTGCAAGGTGTCCAAAATCACCCTCCTCACCAAGTAAACTTGGTGGCGTTGCCGGTTTAGTCACCGAGGACCCGATACATACACACACACGCATGCGACAGGTTGTACTGGGTTACATGTTACCAGTAACACTCAGAGTGACCCAAGGTATATATATATATATATATATATATATATATATATATATATATATATATATATATATATATATATATATATATATAAATGTAAGTCCAAAGAATCATTAGATAAAATATATACAGTATTTCCTCTCCCAATCAGTATAAATCAACTACACAAAAAATCATTTAAACGAGGCTATAAGTTTAAAATGTACTTATGAAGAAATAATGGACAAATGATATAGCTTCTTTTCCGCGATGTACATCCATGTGATATTTACCTAATATTCCTACGAGCCTGTAGAAATTGACTAGACGTATAGTTAACTACACGTAATTAGGTACAAAATCGAAGTTAGAAGAAAAAGTGTACATAAACTTTACCAGAATCTTCATAATCTCTACCATCCGGCGGTTTCCTTCCACGTTTTGGATATATCCGGTCCTGGATAAATCCAAGAGGCTCGGAACTCATCAGGAGATACCTCAGACTGGACTAAGATTTTTCTACCATGATCCCCGCCAGAAATGAATTCAAAATGGCTAAGAGCCATCACGTGGCCAGTAGTCAAGGCAGAAAGTTTGTGATTGGCTCCTGTCGGCGAGTAGGCTGGTTAGCCGAATACTGCCTAAAGTTTTACTCAACCTAACGGGAGTATATATTAAATTTAAAGGGTATATATATATATATATATATAAATTAGACAAAGTTATAGATACATATATATGTTTTTGGCAACGATTCACGTATATATATATATATATAGAGAGAGAGAGAGAGAGAGAGAGAGAGAGAGAGAGAGAGAGAGAGAGAGAGAGAGAGAGAGAGAGAGAGAGAGAGAGAGAGAGAGAGAGAGAGAGAGGTACATATAACTACACAATGTGATTTGATAGAAATTTAGCTGCTTTTTCTAACAAATATAGCGGCCACCTATGTCCTTCTCTTCATCCACTCAATTCTCTTAACATACCCTCTCTCACACTCTTTCTACATACACCCTTTGCCACTCT
>OZ024763.1:12507379-12517379 GCA_964016885.1 Eledone cirrhosa
GAGCTGATCATCAGATAAGACCAAGAAAACAATGTTTCCATTGACTTTTTATTACTGATACGATCAGTCACAACTCCTGACAGAAGGAGGGAGCTGATCATCAGATAAGACCAAGGAAACAATGTTTCCATTGGTCTTTTTATTACTGATACTATCTGTCAGTCACAACTCCTGACAGAAGAAAGGAGCTAAATATCAGATCGGACCAAAGAAACAATGTTTCCATTGGTCTTTCTATTACTAATACGATCAGTCACAACTCCTGGCAGAAGAAGGGAGCTAATCATCAAATAAGACCAAGGATGTTTCCATTGGTCTTTCTATTGCTGATTCTATCTGTCAATCACAACTCCTGACAGAATAACTCTAAAAACAGGACAATAATAAAGTAATTTAAGATATATACGCAGCAAGAAGATAAATTATACTTTTGACGTAAAACATACAACAGGAAGTACGATTATTTATATAAAAACAATCTCTCCCTCTCTCTCAACACACACACACACATATATATATATATATATATATATATATATATAGAGAGAGAGAGAGAGATAGAGGGAGAGAGAAATATACGCTTATATAAACTTCATATATACATCAACTAGAAATAGATTGACATATATATATATTTAAAATAAACATATGAAACAATCACAGGGAATAATTTGTAAAAGTGTGTAAGCACACACAGCTAGATAGGTAACTAATTAAAGTTTAACTAGAACTTCAAATATAGACACCTTATAAATTAATTAATCTTCCTTGTATATATTTCATTAAAGAAATATATTTCACCATTAATCGATCGGTAAACCACAGTAGCCAAATCCCGGATTTTCAACACACACACACATATATATATATATATATATATATATATATATATACATCTCTCCCGGTGATTTTGGATTGCCATTGACTCTTAAGAGCTCCTTTTCCCTTTGACAGGTTTTGTTTTTAGTCCTGCAAGATGTCCAAAGTCACCCTCCTCACCAAGAAACCATGAGACAGGTTGTACTGGGATACATGTTACCAGTAGCATCAACTGGTGAACATACATACATATATATATACATACATACACATTTATATATACATACATACATATATACACATATATACATACATACATATGTATATATGTATATATATATACATACATATATATATATACATATAAATACATACATATATATATACATATATGTATATACATATATGTACATACATATATATATATATACACATACATAGATATATAGACATATATATGGTGGCTGCTAACTTGTTTTCGAGTAGGAGAACCCCTACCGATGCGCTGAACGAGTGTGACTTTTTAGTCCAGCCAGCGACTTGAAAACTCTGGTACAAACACTACACTTGTGACAATTATTGACACATAGTGCTGGGCCCATGGTACCATGTGACGACAAGTGCAGAGAGATCTCCAGATATAAAGCAATGCCTGTGCCGTGAAGCTTTTATAGTGAGCAAAGGCACTGCACAAAGCCAGTCCCACTCTCTTAACCAAGATGATATTTACCAAAAAGAAGAACAAGTCAACATCATTGGATACCATCAGAGTTGCAGGTGTTATATCAGAGTTTCCCCTTCTCCTAGAATGTATATATGTATGTATATACATATATATACATACACATATATATACATATATATAGATATAGATATATTATACATATATATATACATATATACAGATATATTATACATATATATATACATATATATATATACAGATATATTATACATATATATATACATATATATATATACAGATATATTATACATATATATATACATATATATGTATACATATATATATACATATATATATATACAGATATATTATACATATATATATACATATATATGTATACATATATATATACATATATATGTATACATATATATATACATATATATGTATACATATATATATACATATATATGTATACATATATATATACATATATATGTATACATATATATATACATATATATGTATACATATATATATACATATATATGTATACATATATATATACATATATATGTATACATATATATATACATATATATGTATACATATATATGTATACATATATATATACATATATATGTATACATATATATATACATATATATGTATACATACATATATACATATATATATATACATACATATATACATATATATATATACATACATATATACATATATATATACATATATATATATACATACATATATACATATATATATACATATACATACATATATATATACATATATATGTATACATACATATATACATATATATGTATACATACATATATACATATATATGTATACATACATATATACATATATCCATATATATGTATACATATATCCATATATATGTATACATATATATACATATATATGTATACATAAATATACATATATATGTATACATAAATATATACATATACATACATATATACATATATATATATATATATATATATATATATATATATACATATATATACATATATATATATATATATATACATATATATATATAAATACATATATATATATATACATATATACATATATATGTATACATACATATATACATATATATGTATACATACATATATACACATATATATATATATATATATATATGTATACATACATATATACATATATATATATATACATATATATGTATACATACATATATACATATATATATATATACATATATATGTATACATACATATATACATACATATATATGTATACATACATATATACATATATATATATATATATATACATACATATATATGTATACATACATATATACATATATATATATATATATATATATACATACATATATATGTATACGTACATATATATACATACATATATATGTATACGTACATATATATGTATACATACATATATATATATATATATATATATACATATATATGTATACATACATATATATGTATACATACATATATATGTATACATACATATAAACATACATATATATATATATACATATATACACATATATATATATACATATATACATATATATCTATATATACATATATATCTATATATACATATATACATATATATCTATACATACATATATATCTATATATACATATATACATATATATCTATACATACATATATATCTATATATACATATATATCTATATATACATATATATCTATATATACATATATATCTATATATACATATATACATATATATCTATACATACATATATATCTATATATACATATATACATATATACATATATATCTATACATATATATGTATACATACATATATACATATATATGTTTACATACATATATACTTATATATATATATATATATACATATACACACACATATATATATATATATATATGTGTGTAAACACTAAAATATAATTATTGCAAAAAGATCCAACAGAAGCTGCTCTGTTTTACATCGTTGTGTTTAAAGCAATGGCTGACAGAAAAACAAAAAACAGTTTTTCTTCTTTTTAATGCGATAAAAATTGTAAAAAAGTAGTGTCGCGATAATAAATACGGGGAGATAAATCTGAGTGAGAATATCTCACTGATGATATATCTACCATAACGCAGCAATAATCTCAACAATAATCGCTGAAATAGAAGCTTCGCCGTAATATATTGATTAAATAATTGTTTCTACTTTTGGCACAAGGCTAGCAATTACCACAGTACATTACTGGTACTTTATAGACCCCGTAATCATGAAAGGCAAAGTGAAACTCGGCGGGATTTGAACTCAGATCTGTAGTCTAATAATGGGGTGTATAAACCGACCCGAAAGAAAATGATGGTTTCTAGTTTAGGCACAAGGTCAACAATTTTTTGGGGAAGAGAAAGTCGATTAAATCGACCCCATAGCATTACTGGTACTGTATTTTATCGACCCCGTAAGGATGAGAGGCAAAGCCAGCCTCGGCGGGATTTAAATATATAACGTAAAGGACCATAAAGTTACGTTCCTTTCGGTTCTGTGTTCAAATCCCTCCGTGGTTGCCTCTCATCCATACGGGGTCGATAAAATAAAGTACCAGTAATGCACTGGGATCGATTTAAATAACTTTCCCCTCCTCACAAATTGCTGGCCTTGTGCCTATATCAGAAACCATTATTGAACGCCGAGGTTAACTTTGCCTTTCACCCTTACGGGGTCGATGAAATGCAGTACTAGTAATGCACTGGGGTAATTGCTGGCCTTGAGCCAAATGTAGAAATAATAATAATTATTATTAGCCTTGCCTTTCATCCTTACACGGTTTATAAAATATAGTACCAGTAACACACTGAGGTCGATTTAATCGACCTTCCCCTCCCCCTATTGTGACCTTGTGCTTAAATCAGAAACCATTATTATTATTATTATTATTGGCCACAAGGGCCCAAGACCCCGAGGGTGATGCAAGGACAAAAGAAAACATCAGTGTGTGGGGTTTACATCGAGGGAAGGAAAGGGGACATCACTGAAGAGAAAACAATAGGGGCAACAAAACAATACTAAATAGGAATAATATATATATATATATATTACTCAAAAATGGTTTTATAGGGAGAACATTATCAAAAAGGGATGAGGGGAAGGATGAGGATGAAGAAGGAAGAGGAATGGGGTGGTGGGCGGAGGGAGGGGGGGGGGGGGCGAAAAAAGAGGAGGAATGTTGTCTTGGAATGTCTGTCTGTGTGTTGCCTGATAGATAAAGAGAAGTACCCACAGCTGATAATAAAAGATTAGTTGTGCTCGACAAAATTTTCTCTCTTCAAAAGATATGCTTTAGATAATTTCTGGAAACCGCCATTTTTTCCTGCATTATTTCCTTTCTTCCTTCTTATGCCATTTTTAGGGGTGGGTTGGGGCTGGGGGACTTATTATTTTTTGGCTTTTCTTTTCCTTCTTATTCTTATTATTATTGTTGTTGTTGTTGATATTATTATTGCGGGGAAGGGGACTCGTTTTCGAAATAATCAGATTCTTTGCACACAAAAAAACCTCCCCCCAAAAAACAAACAAACAAAATAAAACAAAAAATAACAAACAGACAAAAAAAAAGCAATACATTTTTGCTTGCAGTCTTTGAGAAAGGAAAGTGAATTAAATTAGAAAGAAGAGATAATATATATGTATTACACACATACACAAACACACACATATGTATACACATATACACAGATACAACATACATTCATATATATATATATATATATATAAATATTTATGCATGCATATATATATATATGTATATACACACACACACATATGCATGTATGTGTACATGTATATCTGCATGTATGCATGTACATATGTATGTATATATATATATATATATGTAAGTATGTATAAGTGTGCATGTATGTATGTATGTATGTACATACGTATGTGTATGTATATATATAGATGTATGTAAGTATGTATGTGTGCATGTATGTATGTATGTAGGTATATATATATATATATATATATGTGTGTTGTGTGTGTGAGAGTGCATGTATGTAGGTATATATATATATGTGTGTGTGTGTGTGTGTGTGTGTGTGTGTGTGTGTGTGTGTGTGTGTGTGTGTGTGTGTGTATGTGTGTGCACGTATGTATGTAGGTATATAATGCTATTATTCCAAGTTCCATTTTGCTATATAAATAGAGGGATGTCTTTAATTGCAAAACGTTTATCACTTATCCTATCTCCACAATATTTGAAAAATATGTAAGGAAAAAGAAACTGTTGTTGTTGTTGTGGTGGTGGTGTTGGTGGTGATGGTGGTGGAGGTAGTGTTAAAAGAAAGTATTTTTAAGAAATAGCTTCCAGTTAGAGCTGATATGAACAGTATTATATTATGTATGTATATATGTATGTACTAATATATATATATATATATATATATATATATATATATATATATATATATATATATTTATATGTGCGTGTGTGTGTGTTAAAATAGATTAGAATTTTGGCGCAGTGTGTACAGTAAAGGCTGCAAGTATGCCTGCCTGTACATTTTGTGTTTGTGTGTGTGTGCCTATGTATATATGTATGTATATAATATTTGAATGTATGTACGTGTGTGTTTTGTGTTCACATACATGCGCTTGTGTACGTATTATATATACATGATGATGGCGGCCCCCTCGTTATCGAGTATGGCCATTGCATGATATACCATTATTAATAATTATTAATTAATTCTATCGTGCAATACATGTGCGTGAAGATATTTTATAAAGTGAGGAAAGACTGTGCACTGAGCCAATCCCACTCTCTGAGAGACAGTAGCTATAACCCGGAAAGAAGAAAAGATCAACATCATCGGTAACTACTGAGCCGCAGGTTTTATATCGGAGTTATCCCAGTTTCCTGAGTTGCCTTCTTCTAGAAGAATGCCCTGACAAAGGCTAGGGGTCCTTCACTCCCAGTGGTTTAACCGTGCGGTACATGTGTACATACATACATACATACATACATACATACATACATACATACATATGCGTGTGTCTTGTATGTGTGCTGTGTGTGCATTGCTCGTATGTGCATATTTCTATATATAATCCGTGCGAGAAAGCAAGCGAGCTTGTGTGTGTATGCAAGATGGCGTATTTTAAGAAATGTTACGCCTGCGCTCTATCGTATGGTATCGTCTGTTTAGTCGGTTCAATGAAAGAATCATTGGCCTGCCTGTTCCGTATAAATTACATTCTGTTATTGGGCAACGTGATTGGATTTTGTCACTCGCAGCGCCATCTTAACATTGAAATTCGTCGTCGTAACAAGAACGATAAATATAATCTTTCCTACATAGATTGGCGAAAGAAAAACAATAAAACAAATATGGAAAAAGGAAAAAAAAAAAGAAATAGAATAAATATGCAAGAAGGAAGACTGGAAAAATTTATGGAAAGATTCGATGAAAATGGCGAAAAGGAAGATGGAAGCGATGGTAATGGTGTTGATGTTAGTAGTGGAAAGAGGGAATGGGGGTGATGTTGGTAGTGGAAAGAGGGAATGGTGGTGGTGGTGATGGTGAAGATAGATAGCGAAAAAGAACTGCTGTGGCGGTTTGTGTGTTAGTTGAGTGAGAGGGGAGATAATATATTGATTGGCAAGCGTTGTCAAAGCCGAGCAGATTATCGTCTGCTTTATTTGAAAGTCTTCAATAGGCAGACGATAGATAGCTGACAGCAGCAATAGGGAGAAGGTAGGATGGATGGATGGATGGTTGGATGGCTGGCTGATGGTTGTCGGACAACTGAGCGAGGAGTCAGAACCAGTTTGATATTATATCCATTGTCGACAAAAGAGCCATAGATATTATTATAGAGCGACTGCTACAACTCAGCTTCCTCTCTCCCTCTCTCTCAATCTCTTTTCTACTTCGCAATGAATAAATATATTAAATCCACTGAACATATAATTGCTAATACTTCAGCGGTCGCCATTTTGCGCGGAAGAGGCGGAAGAAGGCGTAAGAGGCGGAAGAAAGAAGAAGAAGGCTGAAGGCAGGTAGAGCGAGGATAAATATAATATATACACATGTATGTGTGTATACACACACACGCACATGCATATATATATATATAATATATATATATACATCATACTCACCTCTGCCTTCCTCTTTCGCCACCGGCTTTTCTATTTTCATAGCTTGTTTTATTAACTGATTCACTTTTCGTTCTACATCGTCCCCTTCCTCCCCCTTCTCCTCCCCCCCCCCTTTCTCCCTCTCTATATATATACCTACCTACCCATCAATAATCTATCTATCTATCTATTATTGAGGACGCCTTTTTGTGTAAATTCCCCCCTTTGTACTTGTCCCACTTTTGATGCCCTGGTGGCAAATAAAAGAAACATATCTATCTATCCATCCATCTATCTACCTCTTTATCCATCTATCTATCCATCTATATCTATCTACCTCTCTACCTATCTATCTATCTATCTTACACGTTTTTATTGTATGTAAACTTCCCCCTTTGTATTGTCCCCTTCTTTTGTGCCCCTGTGGCTAATAAAGAAACATATCTATCTATCTACCTATCTATCTATCTATCTATCTATCTCTCTGTACCCCAGAAAATGTTATAAAAGGTGGGTGAATGTGGCAAAGATGGCCCGAGTGGTTGGGCCTTCTCTCTATATATAAGCCTGTAGGTTGAGGAAAAAGAGGAAGAGAGGAAAGGAGTACTCACTCTTGGTGCTCCTGGAGATGAGGGTTGTACATTTTTTTTCGGGGTGTGTACAACCCCTGTGTAACGCCTCCCCCCTATTGGGGATTTCAATTGTTATTTGTTATTTTATTAATAGTTTTATTTTCATATACCTGTATGTAAACCTCCCCCTTTGTATTTGTCCCCTTCTTTTGTGCCCTTCTGGCTAATAAAGAAATTTATCTATCTCTCTATCTACCTATCTACCTACCTACCTCTCTATCTACCTATCTATCTACCTCTCTATCTATCCATTTATCTCTCTATCTATCTACCTCTCTATCTCTCTATCTATCTATCTACCTCTCTATCTATCTATCTACCTCTCTATCTATCCATCTATCTTGTACATTAAAATAATCACCAAGTATATAAACCCCCCCACCTCCTTCCTTCCCGCTGTACATTGCTCTTCTACATTAAAATAATCCCACTACACACTCTTTATACACACGTACACCCCCCCACACACACATATATACACACACCACACACATACATATTACACACACATGTACACTATACAAACTACACACTACACTCACATATACAATACACCGCATTATACACACAATACACATACATACACACGCCACACACACACAAATATGCACTGCACACTACATACATACATACACACTAGATACACACACTACACCACCGCATACTACACATCATAACACACACCACCACACACTACACACTACACATCACACCACCACACACTACACATCACAACACCACACATCACAACACACACCACCACACACTACACACACAACACCACACACTGCACATCACAACACATACCACCACACACTACACACCACAACACCACACACTACACATCACAACACACACACCCCCACACACTACACATCACAACACATACACTAAACACCACCACACACATCACCACGCACTACACATCACAACACACACCACTACACACTACACATCACCACAACACATACCACAACACACTACACATCACAACACACACCACCACACACTACAACACACTACACAACACCACACACTACACATCACACCACCACACACTACACACACCACATCTCCCACACACAGAAATCTCCCTCGTTCTTTCTCAGTCTCTCCTTTACACACCCATCTCTCTCTCTCCCCCTCAGAATCCTTCTCTTCCCCTCTCTCCACCCTTCCTTCTTCCTCACTCTTCCCTCTCCTCTATCTCTATTTATTCCTCTCTCCTTCCCCCTCCCTTCCTTTCCTTCTTCCTCATTCTTCCCTCTCTCTGTCCCTCTGTACCCCCTCTCCTCCCTCTCCCCCACCCCTACTATGTAATTCCAAATCGGTGATTATTTTCAAGATTGTTTGACGACCAAAGACATTGTCTTCCATTAGAAATACGGTAATGAAAAGGTTAAACTGTTTATATTAACTGTCTCTTCTCGCATCAAACTAAATGTTCCAAATATTTGGAGCAGTGGTGAGGTATTAAGCCTGTCTTATGGGAGCGAGCTGTCCATGTCAAGAAGCCAGATCCCCCGCCCTCAATGCTAGCTACCGCCTCATCACAGGCTGCCTGAAATCTACACCTACGGACCGTCTGCATATCTTGGCAGGTATAGCCCCACCAGAGATACGATGAAGTACAGCAAGCAAGAAAGAGTGTCAACAACAGACTACA
>OZ024763.1:12524879-12529879 GCA_964016885.1 Eledone cirrhosa
GTTAACTTCCCCACTGTAATTATATATGTTATTGATGTATTTCACATGTATCCAACTTCACCGTCTGAAATCTTATTGAAAAAAGGATTATGTTAAGTGATGTTGATTTAAAATATATAATGGTCGGACAAGGGTTAAGCTTGCTTTATCTGTTGCCTGCTTTCATAATACTCATAAGTGGATCTGTTGGTGGTATTAATGGTGGTGGTATTAATGGTGGTGGTAGTGATATTGGTGGTGGTATTAATGGTGGTGGTAGTGATATTGGTGGTATTAATGTTGGTGGTATCAATGGTGGTGGTATTAATGGTGGTGGTATTAATGGTGGTGGTATCAATGGTGGTGGTAGTGATATTGGTGGTATTAATGGTGGTGGTATCAATGGTGGTGGTATCAATGGTGGTGGTATTAATGGTGGTGGTATTAATGGTGGTGGTAGTGATGGTGGTGGTATTAATGGTGGTGGTATTAATGGCGGTGGTAGTGATGGTGGTGGTATTAATGGTGGTGGTATTAATGGCGGTGGTATTAATGGTGGTGGTAGTGATATTGGTGGTATTAATGTTGGTGGTATCAATGGTGGTGGTATTAATGGTGGTGGTATTAATGGTGGTGGTATTAATGGTGGTGGTATTAATGGTGGTGGTATTAATGGTGGTGGTATCAATGGTGGTGGTATTAATGGTGGTGGTAGTGATGGTGGTGGTATTAATGGTGGTGGTATTAATGGCGGTGGTATTAATGGTGGTGGTAGTGATATTGGTGGTATTAATGTTGGTGGTATCAATGGTGGTGGTATTAATGGTGGTGGTATTAATGGTGGTGGTATTAATGGTGGTGGTATTAATGGTGGTGGTATTAATGGTGGTGGTATCAATGGTGGTGGTATTAATGGTGGTGGTATTAATGGTGGTGGTATCAATGGTGGTGGTATTAATGGTGGTGGTATTAATGGTGGTGGTATTAATGGTGGTGGTATTAATGGTGGTGGTATTAATGGTGGTGGTATCAATGGTGGTGGTATTAATGGTGGTGGTATCAATGGTGGTGGTATTAATGGTGGTGGTATTAATGGTGGTGGTATTAATGGTGGTGGTATCAATGGTGGTGGTATCAATGGTGGTGGTATTAATGGTGGTGGTATTAATGGTCGTGGTAGTGATGGTGGTGGTATTAATGGTGGTGGTATTAATGGTGGTGGTATTAATGGTGGTGGTATTAATGGTGGTGGTATTAATGGTGGTGGTAGTGATATTGGTGGTATTAATGGTGGTGGTATTAATGGTGGTGGTATTAATGGTGGTGGTATTAATGGTGGTGGTATTAATGGTGGTGGTATCAATGGTGGTGGTATTAATGGTGGTGGTAGTGATATTGGTGGTATTAATGGTGGTGGTATTAATGGTCGTGGTATTAATGGTGGTGGTATTAATGGTGGTGGTAGTGATATTGGTGCTGATGTTGAAATTGGTGGTATTAATGGCGGAGATTGTGGTGGTGGTGTCGACTCAAACAGTCCAAAATCAGCAGCTGGGAAACCGAAAACCTGCCCGGCTGACCAACTTGCTTAGAAAGGAAGAAGTAGACGCACAGCAGGCTGGATGTCTTGTGTAATGTTGCTCTTCGCCGGCCTGGGGTCACGCTGTCTATTCACCCCCCCCCCCCCCCAACTTTACATCGACTGTCTTTACCACGCTGCCAGCCTCAGACCTACTACTGCTCTCGCTACCAACCACACACCAACTCCCACATTGGCAACTCCGCCGGTTTAAATAGTCTACCCTCCATTAAAACACACCACAAACCCGTGCCACATACTTCAAACCAGTCACGCGATCCATTGTTCGTTTTTCCTCGCTTTCTTTTGTAGATCTGGGGAGCAGTGTTTCGAATTCGAGTGAAACCATTTGCAGCTAATAATTGACTTTACAAATCACCTTCGTAGCAATGTATACTATGTATAAATAATTATTTCCACTTTTGGCACAAGGCCAGCAATTACCCCAGTGCATTACTGGTACTTTACTTTATCGAACCCGTAAGGATGAAAGGCAAAGTTAACCTCGGCTGGATTTGAACTCAGAATGGCAAGGGCCGTAACTATGCGTCAAAGCATGGCGTCCGACCCTCTACCGATACTCCCAATCCACCGCCTATTGGTTTTATATAATGAAGCTTATAAAGCTATTTTATTATCATGTATAGAGGGTTGCTCAGCTCTTTGTGGACAGTTGCAGTAGTTTTGTAAAAGAAGCTTATGTCATGGAAGAGCTTTATTTGAGAAAAGTTGGCATGAATAATGTTGAAATTTATTGATATATCTACTCAATGAATACGTCGTTAGTATCAATGGCTGCTTCAATAGAAAGTCTAATACAATGTCCGAATCAGATGATCTTTATCTATTTTGGATATTGTACTAGTTATGGCGGACTTTAGAAATTCTATTGTGTCATTGAGACGTTGATTGACTTCCCTCTCGGCGACACCCATATGTAGAAGTCCAATGATTTCAAATCTGGCGAGCTATGAGGCCATATGTTTGGGGTTAAGTTATGTTCCAAACATCAGCTTAATAACAAGAAAGTTATATTACTAAATTCTTAAAAATTCCTGATTATTTTCAAAATGATTTGAAAATCATTGGCAGTGTTTTTCATTAGAAATATGGCAACGAAAGAGTTAACGTAGCTGTCAGAGGAGATTCAGTGTAAAACGAGTGACAATTACAGGTACAACTCATTTTTGTTGTATTCCAGCTGGGTTGAGAAGAAATAAATCGTCTTGCCGAAGGACACAACACACTGCCGTGACTGGGAATCGAACTCACGACGGTACCACCGTGAGCCGAACAAGCTATCCACAAAGCCACGCTCCTTCACAACAATAATACAGTGAATGAAGTGACATAAATCATTTACCGGATGTTCATTATACACCGGAAATCGAACTCACAACCCTACGATCGTCAGCTAAACACCGTAACCAGTAAGCCAGGCAGGTGAATGGAGCAGCATAAATGATTCAGCGAATGATTGGTTATTGATGCCCGGATCAATAGTTGTGCTCTGCTCATATCTCTTGGATTCTTCTACTAAACCAATCAAAGTAAGCCGCCATAAAAAGCAATCGATCAGAAGGTGATATGAAATCAATTATAAGTCGAAGCAATAAAATCTCCATAAAGGACGGCAGGGTGGGGGTGGGGGAGTTTGCACCAATTTGCAGACGATAGTCGTTGTCGTCGTCCGCTTGGTTAGTTGGTTGTTATTATATTTGAAAGAAAGCAGACGATATTTATGTATGTACGCATGTATGTATGTACGTCTGTATGTATATGTGTGTGTACTGAGGAGAAAGAGAGAGAGAGAGAGAGACGGAGAGACAGAGAGGATGAAAGAGAGAATAAAGAAACAGTAAATGGGCAGGTGGCAGTCATTCGGTGATAATATTAGAAAGAAAGCAGACGAGAGCGATATATATATATATATATAGAGAGAGAGAGAGAGAGCTATATACACACATATATATATATATATAGAATGAGAGCGAAAGAGGAAGAGAGAGAGTTAGAGGGGAGCGAAAGAGGAAGAGAGAGAGAGAGTGAGAGAAGAGCGAAAGAGGAAGAGAGAGTGAGAGAAGAGCGAGAGAGAGAGAGAAGAGCGAAAGAAAGAGAGTGAGAGAAGAGCGAGAGAGAGAGAGAAGAGCGAAAGAAAGAGAGTGAGAGAAATGCGAAAGAAAGAGTGAGAGAGAAGAGCGAAAGAAAGAGAGAGAGAGAAGAGCGAAAGAAAGAGAGTGAGAGAAGAGCGAAAGAAAGAGAGTGAGAGAAGAGCGAAAGAAAGAGAGAGTAGAGCGAAAGAAAGGGAGTGAGAGAGAGTGAAAGAAGAGGGAAAGACAGAGAGTGAGAGAAGAGCGAAAGAAAGAGAGAGAGAAAAGAGCGAAAGAAAGAGGGTGAGAGAAGAGCGAAAGAAAGAGAGTGGGAGAAGAGCGAAAGAAAGAGAGAGAGAGAGAGTATAGCGAAAGAAAGGGAGTGAGAGAGAGTGAGAGAAGAGCGAAAGAAAGGGAGAGAGAGAGAAGAGCGAAAGAAAGGGAGAGAGAGAAGAGCGAAAGAAAGGGAGAGAGAGAGAAGAGCGAAAGAAAGAGAGAGAGAGAGAGAGAAGAGCGAAAGAAAGGGAGAGAGAGAGAAGAGCGAAAGAAAGGGAGAGAAGAGGAGGTGGGAATAACAGAGAAGTGAGATGCCACTGAAAGAGCAAAAGAGAAAGAAAAATAGAAAAATAGAGCACGTATATTATAGTGGAGGTAGGAGGAGGAGAAAGAGGAGAGCGGAAGAAGGGAGGAAGGAGAGTAAGAGAGAAGAGAAAAAGGAGAGGGTGGTGGGGGTGTGGGTGAGTAATCTAAGCCAAGTCATGTCAGATAAAATGTTGTATTCGCTGGCAAATTATTCCACCAATAACGAGGTGAAATGTATGGTTTTTCTCCTTGTATCAACAAGTCCTCGCTCGTAAAATGGCGCCTAACTGTAAAACCAATAAAAAAATAACAGAAGAGTTTCCTTTCTCTCTCTCTCTCTCTCTCTCTCTCTCTCTCTCTCAATCTTATTTGCTCTCCATCCCACTTTCGCTCCTTCTCTCTCTCTCTCTCTTTTGCTCTCCCTCACTCTAATTCGCTCTCTCTTTCTCTCATTCAATCTTGTTTGTTCTCTCTCTCTCTCTCTCTCTCTCTCTCTCTCTCTCTCTCTCTCTCTATATATATATATATATATATATATATTACTCTTTTGCTTGCGCTTTCTCTAACTTTTTCTCTAGCTCGTTTGTTCTCTATCGTACTCTATTGCTCTCTATCACTCTCCCACCCTCTCTATACCCCTCCCACCATGTCTATCCCCTCTCTCCCCCCTCTTCTCTAAACACTACAGTGTCATGTAACAAGCTCAAGCCATTTATCTATTATTACCATTAGATCTTTTTTTCTGTCTTTGTTGTTCGTAGGTTTTATTT
>OZ024763.1:12534879-12539879 GCA_964016885.1 Eledone cirrhosa
ATAGTAATCGGAAACAAGAAAGCAAACAATACAGCACAACAGTATAATGAAGAAATATATTAGTTTAATGCTTGCTGTTTATATATATATATATATATATATATATATATATATATATATAATAATAATATTATTATTTATACTTATATATACACTATATATAATTATAAACAGGAAAGGTCAGTAATTCTTTACCCCCTTATTACCAATAAGAAAAATAGCTCAATGCAAATACATCAGATGTTTTACAGAGCAGGAATATAAATTACAGAATAATCAAAACTATGTTCAAAACATTTTATTGCTGACAATCGTTTCTTCCAAACTTTCGTTTGGAATCATCGGAGCACTAGCAAAGTTTAGACATATAATTAACCTTCTTTTCCATAGAACAATTGTAAAGATACGTAGATGTTAGTGTTGTCATCAATAGTGTCATGTTTAAAGAGTGAAGATGGTGTGGTCAGTATCAGTGGATGTGACAAATATTATAAAAGTATAATACAACAATTATAGAAGAATTAAAGAAGAAAGTTACTCGCAAAACGAGGACATTAGCGGTACATAGGGAAACGTATAGAGAGAGTGCAGATGTGTTAGGCATGTACAGAATAACCAGGTAAGAAACAAAGAATGGTACTAAGCATATATATCACAGTATGGCAAAGGTATCACATAATACAATACAGGTATAAAAGCAGACAGAGATGCGTGGGTATGAAAAGCAGTTTCTATGAAGTTTATGGTGGATGTAATGTGATTATTGTTCCGGTAATGTTCAAATATACATGTGTTGTGAGTATTAATATCAAGGTTTTCCTTTCCATTACATTGGTTATATTTTAGGAAATGTTTATCAGTAGCTACAACTATCGATTGTAGATTGGTCCTATTACAATCTTATCAAGAACAACTCTAACCCTTTTTATTTTCTTCGGTTGAGCGTTAAATGACACATTTTGATGAAGGTCACAAGTGTGATGGTGCCCGATGTGGGTCCAGAGCAGGGCTTCCTAAACTATTTCAAACGCGGCACCCTTCTTGGTTCAGAAACTTTTGGGGGGTACCCTAAAGTAATACTGTTATATGGTCGTAATATAAATATACTCCTCTACTTTTTTTCAGGGAGGTCCAGACACACCTTTGTGGAACTCACTTTGGGGACCACTGACCTATAGACAACAGGTCCAACACTAACAACTAGGCTATCTGCTGCTTTAGTTCTTTCATTGTTTTGGCACTGTATGGTTGGGTTTTGCCTACCGTAATTTTCAATTTGTCAAGCTGTCTAAACGTAATGTTATTACTCTAAGGGCCTGCCCTTATTGAGTGCTTTGCTACTCATTCCTTATTGTAGGTCGACTTTGCTTGGCCAGTGCCAAAGCTTCGATTTTACTTAGCTTCCACTTATATATATATATATATATATATATATATATATATATATATATATATATATATAGGAACGAGTAGGACCCCGACGGCTGAGCTCAAGCCGTTTCGACGGCTAATTCTGGACGAATTAGCCGTCGAAACGGCTTGAGCTCAGCCGTCGGGGTCCTACTCGTTCCTATTACCCACTCTACTACCATAAGTATTGAGTACTTTGGTGCGTTATGGTCCACCTGGTTCCTTACCACATTTCCTTCGTTATATATATATATATATATATATATATATATATATATATATACGTATATTGATTTGACCAACCAGTGTACAGATCAATTATGAAGGAGATTGATTTTCAGACATAACACGTTAATATTGCGGTTGGTTGTTGTAGTTGTTGTTGGTTGTTGTTGTTGCTGTTATTGCTGTTGTAGTTGTTGTTGTTGGGGTTGTTACAGCTGTTATTGCAAGTATTGCTGTTGTTGTTGCTACTGCTGCTCGTGTTGTTGCGACTGCTGTTGTTGCTGCTACAGTTGCTGTTGTTGTTGGTGCTGTTGTTGCTGCTACGGTTGTTGTTGTTGTTGTTGGTGCTGTTGTTGTAACAGCTGCCGTGTTTACTGTAACATATGATATTTATGCCACACCCCCGAGATGGTCACGTGGTTAGTGTATGTAGGGGGTGTATAGGTGTATGTAGGGGTGTGAGTTTGAATGCTTAGGTGTATGTGTTTGTGTGTGTGTGTAGGTGCGTGTAGCTATGTGTACATAAGTGTGTGTGTGTGTGCGAGTGTGTGTAGGTGTATGTGTGAGTGTGTGTATGTGTGTGTGTAGATGTGTATCTGTGCGTAGGTTTGTGTGAGTGTGTGTATGTGTGTGTGTGAGTGTGTGTATGTGTGTGTGTGAGTGTGTGTCTCTGTGTGTGTGAATGTGGATGTGCGACAAACGCGACGTAAGAGCAACATTGGTGGAGGGGGGGGAGAAGAGTTGTGTGACATACATGAAGAGTGTCACATGATGTCTTCTGAAAGAGACTTTCTGATGTTTCCCACAACAACCACACTACACCACCACCCCACCACCCCACCATACCACATAACACCACACCACTACACACATATGCAAACACATATACATACACACACATGTACATACACACACCCGCGCACACCTATATATATATGTGTGTGTATGCATACATACAAATGTACACATACATACGTGCAATATATACATAACATATACATCTCATATATATATATATATAACATACGTACGTACGTACATACATACGTACACACATACATGCATATACACATACATGATGGCTGCCCCCTCGTTATCGAATATGGCTATTGCACGATATAACATTATTAAAGGCATAGAGTTACTTCCCTTTATGATCTAAGTTCAAATCCCGCCGAGGTTGACTTTGCCTTTCATCCTAACGGGGTCGATAAAATAAAGTACCAGTAATGCACTGGGTAATTGCTGGCTTTGTGCCAAAAGTAGAAAAGGTTATTAATAATTATAAATAAATGCTATAGTGCAATGCCTGTGCCTAAAGAATTCTTTTTAAGTGAGGAATGACTGTGCACTGAGCCAATCCCACTCTCTGAGCGACAGTAGCTATATACATACATTCATAGATACATACGTACATATACATACATGCATACATACGTACGTACCTACACATATAGACACATTCATACATACATAGGTACGTACCTACACACACACACATACACACACACACGCGTACGAACGTACGTACATACCTACATGCATACATACACACACACACGTACGTACATACATACATGCATGATGGCTGCCCCCTCGTTATCGAGTATGGCCATTGCACGAAGAGAAAAAAAATAAAATAATAATAATAAATAAATAAAAATAAAATAAAAATAAAAAAAAATAAAAATACACATACATACATACATAGATACATACATACATACATAGATATATATCTATAAAGTCATATAAACAAACGACGTCATATGGACACAACCGTGTCCAGTCCAAAATGGCGGCTGATATTTATGAACACACACACATACACACATTCATACACACGCGTACGAACGTACGTACATACATAGCTACATGCATACATACACACACACACACACGTACGCACATACATACATGCATACATACATACATAGATATATACATACATACATAGATACATATATATATATAAAGTCATATAAACAAACGACGTCATGTGGACACACAACCGTGTCCAGTCCAAAATGGCGGCTGATATTTATGAACAATGGCGCTGACTGTTACACCGTGTAAAGCACGTTTGATATTGTTTATACATTTACTGTCTTAAATAGAGCGGAGCGAAATATCCCTTCAATACGTACACACACACACGCACCCACATATATATATATATACATATATATATATATATATATATATACATACATATATATATATATATATACAGACACACACAGACAAATAGATATGTATATTTATTCATAGCTTCGTCACTCAGCCTTGATGGCCTCAATTATGTGTGTGTGTGTGTGTGTGTGTGTGTGTGTGTGTGTGTGTAATAATAATAATAATAACAATAATAATAATAATAATAAAAATAATAATTGTTTCTACTTTTGGCACAAGGCCAGCAATTCTCCAATGTATTACTGGTACTTTATTTTATCGACCCCGTAAGGATGAAAGGCAAAGTTAATCTCCGCGGGATTTGAACTCAGGAAAGGCAAGGGCCGTAACTCTATGCGTCAAAGCATGGCGTCCGACCCTCTACCTATACTGCCAATCCATTTCATTATATATATTTCGAAGATGTATCATGAAATAAATAGAGATGATATAAAGTATATATCTTTCGTTTATTATTATTATTATCATTATTATTATTATTATTATAATACTCCGGATAAACATTATCTGTTGAGTGCTTGACCTCTGTTATATACAACAGTCAGTTGATTACAAATCAACTAACTCTTTTTTCATTGATTAATATATATATATATATATATAAATGTAAGTATGTATGTATACGTACATACATATATGTATACAGACGTACAGTAGTATGTATATATATACATATATATATATATATGTACGTATGGGTTTACCGAACATTTATTATAATGTTCGGTTTGTTTGTAAACACTATATACATACTACTGTACATCTGTATACATATATGTATGTACGTATACATACATTTAAGTATCAGCCGTACTAAGAGTGAGAAATGAAATTTCGTTTCATTCTTTTCCATTTATATATATATATATTGTTATACTTTGGGAGGGTCATGTTGCCAACAAGAAACACACGCACCAGTTGCTTTCACTTCAATTTATTATAATAAATTTATAAATTTCCGGTTCGTTGGTTGGTTCCACAACCAGATGAATGTTTATATATATTGTCAAAGTTCTTTCGTCACACATTCTGTGACCTCTTCAGTGACTGGGGATTCTTTTCTTTGTTTTTGTGCCTCTCCTTTGTTCTGTCCTACGCCATCTTGTTTTTGTGTGTGTGTTGTGTGCTTAGTTTGCGCATGTGTTACATCCGGGTGTCTGTGTGTGCTTATA
>OZ024763.1:12544879-12552379 GCA_964016885.1 Eledone cirrhosa
GTTGTTACAGCTCCCACCTATGTAGGTTTAGTTGACTTCACACCAGGTTGAACCTCATAGGAGGTTTCTAAAGTAGTGGTGGTGATGGTGGTGGTGATGTTTGTGGGGATGGTGGTAGTATTAGTGATGGAGTGGTTGGTGGTGGTGATGTTTGAGGGAGTAGTAGTGATGGGAAAGCGTGGTGGTGATGGGAACAGGTGTGGTGGTGGTGATGGGAAAAGGGGTGGTGGTGGTGGTGGTGGGAACACGTGTGGTGGTGGTGATGGGAAAAGATGTGGTGGAGGTGGTGGTTGTGGGAGTGCTGGTAGTGTTAGTGGTGGGGTAGTGATGGGAAAAGGGGTGGTGGTGGGAGTGCTGGTAGTATTAGTGGTGGGGTAGTGATGGGAAAAGGGGTGGTGGTGGGAGTGGTGGTGGTATTAGTGGTGGGGTAGTGATGGGAAAAGGGGCGGTGGTGGGAGTGCTGGTAGTATTAGTGGTGGGGTAGTGATGGGAAAAGGGGTGGTGGTGGGAGTGGTGGTGGTATTAGTGGTGGGGTAGTGATGGGAAAAGGGGTGGTGGGAGTGGGAGTGCTGGTAGTATTAGTGGTGGGGTAGTGGTGGGAAAAGGGATGGTGGGAGTGCTGGTAGTATTAGTGGTGGGGTAGTGGTGGGAAAAGGGGTGGTGGTGGTGGGAGTGCTGGTAGTATTAGTGATGGGGTAGTGGTGGGAAAAGGGGTGGTGGTGGTGATGGTGAGAGTGCTGGTAGTATTAGTGGTGGGGTAGTGATGGTAAAAGGAGTGGTGGTGGGAGTGCTGGTAGTATTAGTGGTGGGGTAGTGATGGTAAAAGGGGTGGTGGTGGTGGTGGTGGGAGTGCTGGTAGTATTAGTGGTGGGGTAGTGGTGGGAAAAGGGGTGGTGGTGGTGGTGGGAGTGTTGGTAGTATTAGTGGTGGGGTAGTGATGGGAAAAGGGGTGGTGGTGGTGGTGGTTGTGGGAGTGCTGGTAGTATTAGTGGTGGGGTAGTGATGGGAAAAGGGGTGGTGGTGGTGGGAGTGCTGGTAGTATTAATGGTGGGGTAGTGATGGGAAAAGGGGTGGTGGTGGTGGTTGTGGGAGTGCTGGTAGTATTAGTGGTGGGGTAGTGATGGGAAAAGGGGTGGTGGTGGTGGTTGTGGGAGTGCTGGTAGTATTAGTGGTGGGGTAGTGATGGTATGGTGGGGGTTGTGGCGAAATTATTGAGCAATTATGACAGTTAAAGAGAAGCACAACTTCAACTAATCGAACAATAACAATAATAATAATAATATCAACAACAACAACAACAACAAGATGCAGCAGCTGTTGATTGGGGGGGGGTCGGGTAAAATGTGACATATAATGAGAGTTGTATTGATCTTCGGGAGTTAGCATTAAAAATCAAGAAGCACACACTCATATATATATATACACAGATACATATATATATATATATATATATATATATATATATATGTATGTGTGTGTATGTGTATATATATATATATATATATATACATACATATGCATACACAGCTAAATATATATATATATATATATATATATATACACATACACACACATACATATATATATACACACACATACATATATATATATATACATACATACATACACACACACATATATATATATATATATATATATATATACAATAATACACACGTGCATATATATATATATATAGACATATATACAGATACGTATACACACACACACCTACATACATATATACATACACACACACACCTACATACATATACACACACACATCTACATATACACACACACACACACCTACATACATATATACACATACACACACACCTGCATACATATATACACATACACACTTGTATGTATATATATATATATATATATCTTTTTTTTTATTTATTTATTTATTTATTATTATTATTATTTTATTTTATTTTTTATTCTTAAATTTTTTTTTTCTTCTCGTGCAATGGCCATACTCGATAACGAGGGGGCAGCCATCATGTATGTATGTGTACACATATATATATATATATGCGTGTGTGTGTGTGTGAATGTATGTATATATATATATTTGTGTGTGTGTATATGTTTGTATGTGTGTGTATATGTATATATGTATATAAGTGAGTATGCGTATGTGTATGAGGGTGTATGTGTGTATGTATGTGTGTGTGAATGTATATGTATGCATGTGTGTGAGTATATATGTATATATGTGTGTATATGTATGTATATAAGTGAGTATGCTTATGTGTATGAGGGTGTATGTGTATGTGTGTGTGAATGTATATGTATGCATGTGTGTGTGAGTATATATGTATATATGTGTGTATATGTATGAATATGAGTATACCTCTCTACCTATATATTATGTATATGTATTCAAATAAACACACACACACACACACACATATATATATATACACACACACATATCAATATCCCTTTTTTAAAGAATATTGCTGTTCTTCCTCTAAGTTTATTTTTTATAAAGAGCGACAGTCGGGCGTATATAAAATCAATATTTCGTTTCCCTTTGATCTTCAGTATCGACCTCTTTACCGGACATAGGTTAAATTTCTCACTTTATTCCGTGTACATACACACGCACGCACACACACACACAAACACACAAACACTCACACAGACACACCTTACGCAGTCCTTTACATATACATCCATCAATCCATACACACACACACACACAGACACGCATCGACACATGCAGGAGTGCATATATATATATATATATATATATATATATATATATATACACACACATATATACAGGGTGTACCCAAAAATGTATACACACTTCAACAGCATTCTCATCAAACGTTATACATTTTTGGGGGACACCCTGTATATATATCGGTAGAGAGTCGGACGCCATGCTTTGCAGCAAAGGGTTATGCCCCTTTATGGTCTGAGTTCAAATCCCGCCGAGGTTAACTTTGCTTTTCATCCTTACGGGGTCGATAAAATAAAGTACCAGTAATACACTGGGATAATTGCTGGCCTTGTGCCAAAAGTAGAAACAATTATATATATATATATATGTGTGTGGGTGGGTGTGCGTGCGTGTGTGTTTGTGTTTGTATGTATGTATGGATTGATGGATGTATATGTACATGACTGCGTACAGGTGTGTCTGTATGTGTGTGTGTGTGTGTCAGTGTGAGTGTTTATGTGTGTTTGTGCGTGTGTGAGTGTGTATGTGAGTTTCTGCGTGCATGTGTGCGTGTGCGTGTGTGTGTGTCTGTGTGTGTGTGTGTGTGTGTGTATGTGTGTACGTGTGTATGTACGTAGGTGACTAAAGCACGTTTTAGAATGTGGTTGACTTGCCAAGCTATTTAGAACGCTGGTTTAACCACTTTACTTCCCTCCGAAGAAGAGATATTATCTCGAAAATTAAGGATATTTAAATAAATTTAAGGTAAAAGACTAATTGTCATCAATATCTTTTGCATTTGCATTTATATTCTATATCCATACCTGCATTGTTTTGGCTTTACAAATACAAACGTTTATACCTCATTACACAATGCTTCAAGTGAACTATAACTTCCTCCTATATATATATATATATATATATATATATATATATATATATATATATATATAGGATAACAAGGTATCGTTTAAGGTAATCCAGCTAGAGGTTATGAGTACTCTGTATCGAGGATAGTTTTAACGACCGGCGTTGTTTGACTCAACAAGAGGTTTCCTTAGTAGGGTGGCCAGTTTAAGAGAGTTCCTAGGCAGGCAGTTCTTGGAGTAATAATAGTAAAAGAATGAAGAATAACATGGCCGGCTGTACAGTAGGGTTTATTTACAGTATTAACAATTGTTTCTTTAATCAGGTGAATCTAAAAGCCACTGATCGTTAGAAGATACGTCACTCGACGTATATATACGTATATATATATAGCTGAGTGAAGGCGTGTGGCTGAGTGGTTAGAGAATTGGATTCACAATCTTGAGGTTGTGGGTTCGATTCCTGGACCGGGCGATGCGTTATGTCCTTGAGCAAGACACTTTATTTCACGTTGCTCCTTCTACCTGGAGTTGCGACCGATAGATAGTACTAGCAACTGGAAAGACCGATGGAAACATTGTTTCCTCGGTCCGATTTGACGAAAGTCGATCGATTTAAAAAATATATAGCTGAATATCCCTGAGAATTTCATTAAAGGGCACTTATATCGGCGGAGTACTCCACCACTATACAATACAAAGTGAACCTTTACTTCAAAAGGCCAACCATGTCACATTATACCAAGCTGAATCTCCCTGAGAACTAAGTCAAGCGCACACATACCTGCAGAATACTCTGCCACTTACACTATTATACATGTAGGCTTCTAGTCGTAATTTAAAAAGCCGTACTGCCAGGCATGTCAAACTAAGGTTCCCCCGAGGGCCACATGGGTCACATATGTGTTGTCTGAGGACCACATGTGTCACATATGTGTTGTCTGAGGACCACATGGGTCACATATGTGTTGTCTGAGGACCACATGGGTCACATATGTGTTGTCTGAGGGCTACATGGTCCACAGATGTGTTGTCTGAGGGCCACATGGGTCATATATGTGTTGTCTGAGGACCACATGGGTCACATATGTGTTGTCTGAGGGCTACATGGTCCACAGATGTGTTGTCTGAGGGCCACATGGGTCACATATGTGTTGTCTGAGGATCACATGGGTCACATATGTGTTGTCTGAGGACCACATGGGTCACATATGTGTTGTCTGAGGGCTACATGGTCCACAGATGTGTTGTCTGAGGGCCACATGGGTCACATATGTGTTGTCTGAGGACCACATGGGTCACATATGTGTTGTCTGAGGACCACATGGGTCACATATGTGTTGTCTGAAGGCTACATGGTCCACAGATGTGTTGTCTGAGGGCCACATGGGTCACATATGTGTTGTCTGAGGGCTACATGGTCCACAGATGTGTTGTCTGAGGGCCACATGGGTCACATATGTGTTGTCTGAGGGCCACAAGGGTCACATATGTGTTGTCTGAGGACCACAAGGGTCACATATGTGTTGACTGAGGACCACATGGGTCACATATGTGTTGTCTGAGGACCACATGTGTTACAGATGTGTTGTCTGAGGGTCACATGTGTTGTCTGAGGGTTACATGTGTTGTCTGAGGGCCACATGGGTCACAGATGTGTTGTCTGAGGGCCACACACGACAATTAATTGCACACATTACAACTAATATTTTTTTATTTTATATTACGCTCGCGCTGTAAAAATCTTTGTGCGGGCCATAGGTGTGCTTGTAAAGAGCCGCATGCGGGCCGCGGGCCTCATCTTTGACATGCCTGCCCTACACTATATCACGCAGATTCTATATGGGGATAACATTCTGTGTTTGACTTAGCTATAAGCTAACTAAGCTATAGCTTAGGGCCACACCGCCTGGGGGCCGCATTTTTAAAAAATATATTTTTATTTTATAATTTGGTTTAATTCTGAAACACTTAATAATCAAAAACTACATGTGTGTGTATATATATATGTGTGTGTGTGTGTGTGTGTGTATGTCTGTGTGTATATGTGTGTATATATATGTGTGTGTATATATGTGTGTGTGTGTATATATATATATGTGTGTGTGTGTTATTTGTCCTTTATCATTAATATTAGCATAAAAAATAATAATCATATATAATTATTATATACCGTGTAAGTCCAGCACTGGTTACATTAAAGGTACACGGAATACTCAACCACTTATACTATAATCACAAGGATCACATTATGCAATGGGTCGCTTTTTTTAAAATCCGTTAGAGCAGAGGTCTCAAACTTTTTGGACTACCGCCCTCCTCACAGCCACATAATACTCTCAGTGACCCCAAACCCTATTTCGAGAGACCTGCCTACACACAAATTGTAAATAATATATAAATAAAAGCATTAATTTATATATAATAAATAATATATTTTTTATTTTAATATATACATTTATTATATATATACGTATATATGTATCATTTGATATTTAATATACTATCATATCGCTACCCCCACCACCACATCTCAGGCCCTAGCGCCTCCCTGGACCTTCTTAACGCCCCCGAAGGGTCGGTAGCGCCCACTTTGAGAACATGTGCGTTAGAGTGTGACTTGAGGGAGATTTGGCTGCTACCTCTAGCAAGTCAGGCTACTAGTTAACTGGACCCTTCCCTCCGTCTTCATAGCTCGGTAAGTTGTAAAGTTATAAAGCAACGGATATAGTGGTTGTCAGGGGTCATTAAATACGGGTGGGGACGGGGTGACCAGCTCCTAAAATTTTCAAAACGCCTCCTGAATAAGATATCACCCTTAAACTTTGACATGTACCCTTCAAAGAAAGCGCCCATAATTAGGGGTAGAATGCAGATGTGGGTGGACTTGGAGTAGGGATGAGATAGAAGTAGAAGTAGAATGGAAAAGGGGTGGGAGGGGGTTAGGGTGGGTGGGAAGTGTTTAGGGGTGGGGTGGGAAGGGAAGAAGATAGGAGTGGGAAAGTTAGGGGTGGGTGGGAATGGGTTAGGGTTGGTGTGGGTGGGAATGGGTTAGGGTTGGAAGGAGATAGGGGTGGGAAGGGGTTAGATGTGGGATTGAGACAGGGGTGGGTGGAGGAAGATGGTGGTGACAGATTTAAGAGGTATGCTGTTTGATCTCCTGTCCTGTATTATTTATTCTGGTCAACTAACTACTGACCCCACCCCCACACCCATATCTGTGAAGGGTGGGACAGGACAGCAGTGACCTAGACAAACAAATAGGCTAAACATCTGAAGATTATTCTCAAGGTGAGGACACATTTGTGCTTCGTCGTACACACATCCAAGTATGCTAACCTCATTTCTTTCCAGTGTTTATAGATACCCTTTTACATTCATATAGACCCCTTCATCTTCACTGCCCATGTCTCACTACCATGTAACTCTTTTACCCCTGTGAAACCCATTGAAATAGGTTTCATGTCTCAGGGACCATTTACCTTCACTGCCCATGTCTCACTTCCATGTAACATCAGACCAGACCAGCGTTTCTCAACCTTTTTACCCCTGTGAAACCCGTTGAAATAGTTTTCATGTTTCAGGGACCCTTCACGACCAGCGTTTCTCAACCTTTTTATCCCCGTGAAACCCATGAAATAGTTTTCATGTCTCAGGAAATCCCTGCATAAAAATTATTATATGCCATTATTAATATCTATCTGATATTTTTTACTGTAGTTCACATGGTAAACATAATACATTTTTTCGGGTAACTGATTTAAGGTAAAACTGACCCCCTTTTTGTCAAATTTATTGACAATGAAAACAAATCATATTGCTCCTGTATGAGACCTCATTGTGAGGTTTTCATTCACAAAAATAAATCTGTAAACACACACACACACACAAGTCAACATAAATAACTAATATGACATACATATAACGCATATAAACAGAAGACAAGCCGAT
>OZ024763.1:12557379-12559879 GCA_964016885.1 Eledone cirrhosa
GTAATGTGGGTTTTACGCGCCTAGACGTACCCCAATGCCTTTTGGATTTGAACCTCCGTGGCTCTCTCCACCCGATGTGACATTTTGCTTACGGTGCGGTAAGTCCCCGTGCGCAGCTGCTGGTCTTTGAAGAAATCGGGTGGAGGTTTCAGGGAAACTCTATTGTCGTTTCTTGACACCATGGCTCTTGCGACTGCCATCTCCACCCCCCGTGACTAGCACTGTATCTATATTTCGGGCCACACCTGCGAAAGAAGTGGCCCCTTTTTCAGCGGCACCATTATTGCTGCCGCTACTGCTGCTACTGTTGTTGGTGCTGTTGCTCTTGCTACAAAAGGTGTTGTTGTTGGTGTTGCTGTTATCACTGTTGTAGTTGGTTGTGTTTTTGGTGCCACCGTTGTTGTTGTTTTCGGTGCAATTTGTATTGTTGCTGTTGGTGTTGTTGTTGTTTTCGGTGCAATTTGTATTGTTGCTGTTGGTGTTGTTGTTGTTTTCGGTGCAATTTGTATTGTTGCTGTTGGTGTTGTTGTTGTTTTCGGTGCAATTTGTATTGTTGCTGTTGGTGTTGTTGTTGTTTTCGGTGCAATTTGTATTGTTGCTGTTGGTGTTGTTGTTGTTTTCGGTGCAATTTGTATTGTTGCTGTTGGTGTTGTCGTCGTTTATTTTCTTGTTAGTGGTGTTAATATCGTTGTTGCGTTTGTTGTCATTTTTTTTCTGTTGTCTGTATTTTGGTTGTCGCTGTTATTGTTGTAGTTGGTGGGGTAATGTTTTTAAAATTAGTGTTCTCAGTGTTGTTGTCTTTGTTCACGTTGTTTGTGGTGGTGTTTGTTGTATGAGTTTCTGTGACCCTCCTCTCAACTTTTACGCCGTTGTCACACGACAGCAGACATATTGTTGGGGGGCGTGGCTAAGCCATGTTTAAAAAATTTTTTTTTAAGTAAAACATTCAAATATTAATCAAATATTTGGGCCAAAAGGCCCAAATATTATACTTTCCCCTTCACAGGGCAAAGTCCAAGGGCTTATATCCCTTACACAACAAGAAAAATTAAGCAACAAATAATTATAACAAGTAAATAAAGCGACTTACTGGGAGCGAGCAAAGAGCGTCCGAACAGACCAATAATAATAATATATATAGATATATTTCTTTATTAGCCACAGGGGCACAAAAGAAGGGGACAAATACAAAGGGGGAAGTTTACATACAATAAAAACGTGTAAAATGTTATCATATAGATAGATAGATAAATATATATATATATATATATATATAAAAATATATATATATATATATATATATATTTATTAAAATAACAGATTAAAGTTTAAGCAAAGAATCGCTGCTTTCACCCTTAACGGGATCTTCTGAAATTAAATATATATATATATATATATATTTATGTATGTGTATATATGTATGTATATATGTATGTATGTCTGCGTGTGTATGTGTGTATATATATTTATATGTGTGTTTGTGTGTGTGTGTATATGTGAGTATAGGTGTATGAGTGTTTATATACGAGTGTGTGTACATGTATGAGGAGTGTACATATACAGACACATATATATATGTGTGTGTGTATATATGTGTATATGTATATGTATATATATATATATATGTATATATGTGTGTATATATATATATATATATATGTGGGTATAGGTGTGTATATAAATATGTATGGATATGTGTGTATATGATTATGTGCATATGTGTAAATGTGTATTTAGGTTTGCATCTATTTGTGCATATGGCTAAGTGAGACTCATGTGTACAGAATGGGTGAGTGAGTGAGACATTGGGTAGAGTGAGTGATACTAATATGTAGAGAATGACTGAGTGAGACTCACGTGTAGAGAATGAGTGTACAGAATGAGTTAGACTCATTTATAGAGCATGGGTGTGTGAGTTAGACTCATGTATAAAGAACGGTCGAGTGGGTGAGACATTGAGTAGAGTATGGCTGAGTGAGTGATACTAGTATGTAGAGAATAACCGAGTGAGTGAGACTCGTGTAGAGAATGGGTAGCGATATATCAGACATACGTATTTCTGTGTATATATGCCATGTGATGAACAATGAAGACATATATAAGCATAAATATACATACATGTATATATGTATCTATGTATGTGTGTATGAATGTATGTTTATATGTATGTTTAAATGTATGTTTATATGTGTATATATGTTTATATGTATGTATGTAAGCATGAATACCTGCATATGTGTACATACACGCATATATATTTTAATATATATATGCACATACGTATATATGCACGCACACACACACACACACAAACACACACATATACATACACACACACACACGCACATATATATGCACATACATATATACGCACGCACACACATACACACACACACACATATATATATATATGCACATACTTATATATGTATGTGTGTGTATATATATATATATACATGTGTGTGTGCCTGTGTGTGTATGTATGCATGTATGCATTTAT
>OZ024763.1:12567379-12569879 GCA_964016885.1 Eledone cirrhosa
GAGATAGAGATAGATAGAGTTCAAAGACACGTGTGTGTTTGTGCGGAAGAATGTAAGTACATACATACGTATATATATATATATATATATATATACGTATATATATATATATACGTATTTATAAGTATATATAATATATATATATATATATATATATATATATATATATATATATATATATATATATATATACACACAAGACGACAGTGAGTAGAGAACAAGGAGAACAAAAACAAAAGAATACAATATAAAAACAAGAAAAAGTATGAAAAACAATAAAAAAACAATAAAGCCAAAATAATAACACAGCCCCACCAACACCACCAACATCACCATCAACACAGCACCACCAACATCACCACCAACACCACCATCAACACAGCACCACCAACACCACCACCAACACAGCCCCACCAACACCACCACCAACATCACCACCACCACAGCACCACCAACACAACACCACAGCACAGCACCACCAACATCACCATCAACACAGCACCACCAACATCACCACCAACACCACCATCAACACAGCACCACCAACACAGCCCCACCAACACCACCACCACCACCACCAACACAGCCCCACCAACACCACCACAGCACCACCAACACCACCACAGCACCACCAACACCACCACCTCCACAGCACCATCAACACAGCACCACCAACACCACCAACACCACCACCAACACAGCACCACCAAAATCACCATCAACACATCACCACCAACACAGCCCCACCAACACCACCACCAACACAGCCCCACCAACACCACCATCAACACAGCACCACCAACACCACCATCAACACAGCACCACCAACACAACACCACAGCACAGCACCACCAACACCACCACCAACACAACACCACCAACATCACCATCAACACAGCACCACCAACATCACCACAACACCACAGCACAGCACTACCAACATCACCACCAACACAGCCCCACCAACACAGCCCCACCAACACCACCAACATCACCACCAACACAGCCCCACCACCACCACCACCAACACCACCATCAACACAGCACCACCAACATCACCACCAACACCACCATCAACACAGCACCACCAACACCACCACCAACACAGCCTCACCAACATCACCACCACCACAGCACCACCAACACAGCACCACCAACATCACCATCAACACAGCACCACCAACATCACCACCAACACCACCACCAACACAGCCCCACCAACACCACCACCAACACCACCACAGCACCACCAACACCACCACAGCACCACCAACACCACCACCTCCACAGCACCATCAACACAGCACCACCAACACCACCACAGCACCACCAACACCACCACCAACACAGCACCACCAAAATCACCATCAACACATCACCACCAACACAGCCCCACCAACACCACCACCAACACAGCCCCACCAACACCACCATCAACACAGCACCACCAACACCACCATCAACACAGCACCACCAACACAACACCACAGCACAGCACCACCAACACCACCACCAACACAACACCACCAACATCACCATCAACACAGCACCACCAACATCACCACAGCACCACCAACACAACACCACAGCACAGCACCACCAACACCACCACGAACACAGCCCCACCAACACCACCAACATCACCACCAACACAGCCCCAACAACAACAACACCAACAACACCACAACCAATAATACTTACAATGCCACCAACATCACCACCCCCCACCAACACCAACATCAACATCACCCTCCCTCCCACCCACCAACACCAACAACAATAACAATAACACCACTACCAACACCGACATCACCCCCCCCCCCCCACCAACAAAACCACCAACACTCCCCCCACCACCACCACCACCAACAACAACAACAACAACAACAGCAGCAAAGACCAACAACACCACCATCACCAGAGCCACCACCACCACCGCCGCCGCCGCTGCCGCTGCCACCACCACCACCAACAACAGCAGCAAACACCACCAATACTACCATCACCAGAGCCAACACCACCACCACCGCCGCCAACAGCAGCAAACACCACCAACACCACCAATACTACCAACAACAACAACAACAACAACAACAACTACAACAGCAAACACCACCAACACCACCAATACTACCACCACCACCACCACCACCACCGCCACCACCAATAACAACAACAGCAGCAGCAGCAGCAAACACCACCAACACCACCACCACCAACAACGCCACCAATACCACCACCACCACCACCACCACCGCCACCACCAATAACAACAACAGCAGCAGCAAACACCACCAACACCACCAATACTACCAACAACAACAACAACAACAACAACTACAACAGCAGCAGCAAACACCACCACCACCACCAATACTACCACCACCACCACGACCGCCACCAACAATAACAACAACAGCAGCAGCAAACACCACCAACACCACCAACACCACCAGTACCACCACCACCACCACCACCACCACCACCAACAACACCAACA
>OZ024763.1:12577379-12597379 GCA_964016885.1 Eledone cirrhosa
TTTATATATATATATATATATATATATATATATATATATATGTATATATATTTATACACACAGACATATATATTTATATATTCATATATATATATTTATATATATATACACACACACATATATATATATATATATATATATATACACATATATATATTTATATATATATACACACATATATATTTATATATATATACACACATATATGTTTATATATACACACACACACATATATATACACACACACACACACACACACACACATATATATATATATATATATATACACACACATATATATATATTTATATAAATATATATACACATAATACGTATAATAAAATATGAGGAAAAATATCAAATATATGGAACTCTTATAACCATCTTTATTTCATCTTTATACATATATTTATATATATGTTATATATATATATATATTATATATATATATATATATATATATATATACGATATTAAATAAATGGAAACTATATTTATAAAACCATATTTATTTCATTATATATATTTCAGGGATATCATATTAACAATATGTTATGCCTTCTTCAGACAAAATACAATATAGACAGTTTTATAGATAAATAGATTTGACATACCGTTCAACATCGACTTGTATTTGAAAAAGTTGATTTGGCAGTCAAATACAAGTCGATGTTGAACGGCATGTCAAATCTATTTATCTATAAAACTGTCTATATTGTATTTTGTCTGAAGAAGGCATAACATATTGTTAATATGATATCCCTGAAATATATATAATGAAATAAATATGGTTTTATAAATATAGTTTCCATTTATTTAATATCGTAAATATACTCCAAATACTTGTTGAGTGCTTTTATATCAGTTATAAATATAACTTTCCATGTATATATATATATATATATATATATATATATATATATATACAATATATATGTATATATTAATACACAAATATATATATATATACACACAATATATATATATATATATATATATATATATATATATATATATATATAACGAAGGAATTGTGGTAAGGAACCAGATGGACCATAACGCACCAGAGTACTCAATACTTAGGGTAGTAGAGCGGGTAATAGGAAAATAGGGGTGGGTCATACGATTTCCTATATATATATATATAGTGATATTTGTATATATGATATTTGTATATATATATGTATACGTATATGTAATGATATTTGTATATATATTTATACAAATATATATATAAATATATATTATTTATTTATTTTTGTATTGTTTATAAGTTCGCAGTCAAATGGTTTCATATGGCAACTTAGTTCTGTTTTCATAGTTCGGGTATATGTATGTATGTATGTGTGGATGTATGTATGTGTATGCATGTATCTATATGTGTATGCATGCATGTATGTGTGTGTGCCTGTATGTATATATGTATATGTGTGTATATATATATATATATATATATACACTTATATATGTGTGTGAGCCTATATTTACCAGCACCAATACCACCACCAATATAAACAACAACAACAACATAAAAGAGTAATAAAAGTTACAATCAACGTATCTGGCGATGTAATACAAACTAAAAGAAAGGGAGGTAATCATGTAATTTTGACACGATGCCCTCAGCCATCTTCCAAAAACAAATCATGTAAACCTATCTGCTTTTTCTTTTGGCAGCATTTCAAAGCCAATTAGGTGCTGGGTCGTTGTTCTCTCTCTCTCTCTCTCACTCTCTCTGTCTTCCTTACTCTCTCTCTCTCACTCTCTCTGTCTTCCTTACTCTCTCTCAGTCTTCCTTACTCTCTCTCTTTCACTCTCTCTGTCTTCCTTACTCTCTCTCTCTCCCTCACTCTCTCTCTCTTCCACACTCTCTGTCTCCCATACTCTCTTTCTCTGTCTCCCCCCTCTCTCTCCCTTTCTCTCTCCCTTACTCTCACTGTCTCTCATTCTCTCTCCCTTACTCTCTGTCTCCCTCACACTGTCTCCTTTACTCTCTCTGTCTCCCCCACACTCTTTCTGTCTCCCTTTCTCTCTCTCTCTCCCTTACTCTCTCTCTCTCCCTCACACTGTCTCCTTTACTCTCTCTGTCTCCCCCACACTCTTTCTGTCTCCCTTTCTCTCTCTCTCTCCCTTACTCTCTCTGTCTCCCTCACACTGTCTCCTTTACTCTCTCTGTCTCCTTTACTCTCTCTGTCTCCCCCACACTCTTTCTGTCTCCCTTTCTCTCTCTCTCTCCCTTACTCTCTCTGTCTCCCTCACACTGTCTCCTTTACTCTCTGTCTCCCCCACACTCCCTCTCTCCCTCACACTCCCTCTCTCCCCTACTCTCTCTGTCTCGCTCACACTCACTCCCTCCCTCCCCTTTGTGTCTGTCTATCTATCACTCCCTCTCTCTCACCAAGTCTCCCCCCCCCATCTTTGTGCCTCTATGTATCTATCTCTATCTCTCTTTACACCTTTCTTTCTGCCTCCCCCTCTCTCTGTCTCTACCCTTTCTCCCCCTGTCTGTCCGCCTCTCTTTCTCTCTGTAGATCTCTCTCTCTCTCTGTCTTTGTATTTCTCTTTCTCCCCTTCTTTCTCTACTTCTCTCTGTCTATCTCTCCCTCTCTCTCTCTCTGTCTCCAAACACTCAATGAATAAGTAACTACTACTACTACTACAACTACTACTACCACCACCACTGCCACTACTATTACTACTACCACCCCCACTACCGCTACCACCACTACTACTACTACCACTACTACAAATATTACTACCACTACCACCCCCACTACCGCTACGACCACTACTACTACTATAACTACTATACTACTACCACTACTACAAATATTACTACCACGACGACAACTACTACTACCACCGCCACTACCACCACTACAACTACTACTACCACCGCCACTACCACCACTACCACTACCACCACCACTACAACTACTACTACCACCGCCACTACCACCACTACAACTACTACCACCACCGCCACTACCACCACTACAACTACTACTACCACCGCCACTACCACCACTACAACTACTACCACCACCGCCACTACCACCACTACAACTACTACCACCACCGCCACTACCACCACTACAACTACTACCACCACCGCCACTACCACCACTACAACTACTACCACCACCGCCACTACCACCACTACAACTACTACTACCACCGCCACTACCACCACTACAACTACTACCACCACCGCCACTACCACCACTACAACTACTACTACCACCGCCACTACCACCACTACAACTACTACTACCACCGCCACTACCACCACTACAACTACTACTACCACCGCCACTACCACCACTACAACTACTACCACCACCGCCACTACCACCACTACAACTACTACCACCACCGCCACTACCACCACTACAACTACTACTACCACCGCCACTACCACCACTACAACTACTACCACCACCGCCACTACCACCACTACAACTACTACTACCACCGCCACTACCACCACTACAACTACTACCACCACCGCCACTACCACCACTACAACTACTACTACCACCGCCACTACCACCACTACAACTACTACTACCACCGCCACTACCACCACTACAACTACTACTACCACCGCCACTACCACCACTACAACTACTACTACCACCGCCACTACCACCACTACAACTACTACCACCACCGCCACTACCACCACTACAACTACTACCACCACCGCCACTACCACCACTACAACTACTACTACCACCGCCACTACCACCACTACAACTACTACCACCACTTGGTCGTCTGACATCTTTGGTCATGTGAGAGAGAGAGAACATGACACATCAATCCGTTTAGTATACACGTGACCTCCTGCAGCGTTGATGTCGGCAATATACTTGCAGGTGTGTTGGGGGGGGGGATTCTCTAGTGTGATGTAGGGCTTCTGTTGTGTCTCTGTCTGACAATATATATTAACTCTCTCTCTTTAATTCTCACATCCCAGACACACATTAAGACGGTGAGTATTTAAACAGATTTTCCTTCATTCTTTTGCCGGCTTCCGTAGATTGTGACCATACTGACGCCACACAGGCCCAGCTGTAGCATTAGGACGACCACAAAGAGAAGAGACCTCAGAGAGGTACAGCACTGGACCTTAAATGATCATATCTTTATATAGGACTGGTGCTACCATTAAAACCTTAGACAGCCACACAGGGTGCAGACCTCAGAGAAGTACATCACTGGACCTTAAATGATCATATCTTTAAATAGGACTGGTGCTACCATTAAAACCTTAGACAGCCACACAGGGTGCAGACCTCAGAGAAGTACATCACTGGACCTTAAATGATCATATCTTTATATAGGACTGGTGCTACCATTAAAACCTTAGACAGCTACACATTAAGTCTAAAGTCTGTCTTAAGCCAGAAGGCTCATTTGGTCGGTGCTTATCCCGGTTTCATGGCGTGAAGCGACCTAGGGTATAAGACTCCCCCTTGGACAGGACGCCAGTCCATCGCAGGGGTAACCCCACCAACTATTGCTGGTACTCATTTTCAGCTGAGTATACTGGGGCAACGTGAAATGAAGTGTTTTGCTCAAGAACACAACACGCAATCCAGGAATCGAACCCACACCATTGTGATCGTAAGTCCAACTCCCTAACCCCTAGGCCACCATTCTTTTACTGGTCTCCGTCAGTAGATTGTGACCATACTGACGTCACACAGGCCCAGCTGTAGCATTAGGACAGCCACAAAGGGAACAGAGGTACACTACAGGACCTTAAATGATCACATCTTTATACATAGGGCTGGTCCTACCGTTAAAACCACGGGCAGTCACCTGAGGTACAGACCTCAGAGGACCTTACATCAGAGATATTAAGGGACATTAAAGGATCACAAGCTGTACACATGGCTGGTCCTACCATTAAAACCAGGTGCAGTCACCTGGGTTACAGACCTCGGAAAGGTACATTTTATAAGGGTTTGTGCTATCATTAAGGCCAACTAGACGGCCACAGAGGGAAGAGACATCAGACAGGTACATTTCTGGGTCTTAAAGGATCACATTTTTATACAGGGTTGTGTTGCCATTAATACCGAGGCAATCACTTGGGGTACAGACCTCAGAGATGTTCTTTACCAAAGCTCAAATGATCACATTTCTATACAGGGGTTTGTGCTCCCATTAAGACCAACTAGGCAGCTATATGGGGTACAGACCTCAGATAGGTATATTTCTGGACCTTAAAGGATCATAGTTTTATACAAGGCTGGTGTGTTACCATTAAACTTAACTAGGCAGTCATCTAGCTCTCAAACCCCAGAGAGATACATGACTAAACCTTAAATGATGACAGTTTTATAGGGGTTTAGTGCTACCATTAAGAACAACTAAACAGCCACATAGGGAACAGACCTGAGAAATGTACATACTGAACTTTAAATAATCGTAGTTTAATATAGGGCTGGTGCACCCATTAAGGTCTAATAGGCATTTACATAGGGTACAGATCTCAAAGGTGCATTACTAAACCTTTATGGATCTGTTTTATACAAGGCTGATCCTGTCATTAAGGCCAACTAGAGCAACTATGTGTGCGTGTATGTGTGTGTGCGTGTGTGTATGTGTGTGTGCGTGTATGTGTGTGCGTGCGTGTATGTGTGTGTCCGTGTATGTGTGTGTGCGTGTATGTGGTGGTGGTGGGGGGCATGTGTGTGTAATTCGCGTGTGCACTCAAGTAATAAGCCGCTGTTGTTATATACAAAGGTGAACGTTTATGTGTGAATAAATGTGAGGTGAACAGAGCGACAGCGACGGTGGTGGTGGCGGTGGTGGTGGTGGTTGCGGTGGTGGCGGTACGACAGAAGATCAAAGCAAGATATTTTGGGGAAAACGAGAGAGACAAAGGTGAAAGGTCAAATGTATTTAACAACGAAAGCCTGAATAATTTGGGGATTTCGTGACACCCTATAAAGATCTTAAGAGTACAGATGATCGTGTTGTTGTTAATGTCATTGTTGTTGTTGTTGTTGTTGTTGTTTAGTCTCAGGTCAGCCTCGATGAACTAAATTTATAGCCAAAGGTGTTCCAACTATGACCATCCCGTCTTTGGGGTTTAGTGACACCCAATAAAGATCTTAAGAGTTCAGGTGACCCTGTTGTGGTTTAGCTTCAAATCAGGTCAGATCCGATGGACTAAATTTATAGCCAAAGGTGTTCCAACTATGACCATCCCGTCTTTGGGGTTTAGTGACACCCAATAAAGATCTTAAGAGTTCAGGTGACCCTGTTGTGGTTTAGCTTCAAATCAGGTCAGATCCGATGGACTAAATTTATAGCCAAAGGTCTTCCAACTACCACCATCCCGTCGTTGAGGTTTAGTGACACCCAATAAAGATCTTAAGTGTTCAGGTAACCTTGTTGTTATTGTTGTTGTTGTTGTTGTTTAGCTACAGGTCAGTCACGATGTGATATATTTATAGCTAAAGGTGTCCCAACTACGACCATCCCGCCTTTGTGGATTAATGACACCTTATAAAGATCTTAAGTCTTCAGGCGACCCTGTTGTGTGTTGTTTATCTACAGGTCAGCCACAATGTGATATATTTATGGTCAAAGGTGTTCCATCTATGACCGTATGACAGGTGAATAGATTTAACAAACGATATTACCAGGAATGTAATACGAGTGAATCCAACGACCCGGTTTTCGGTGAGGTGACAAAATCTGATTTAAAAAAACAACAACATACAAAACTAACAAATAAATAAATATATAAATAAATAAATGTTTTGAAATAAAATGGCCACCGATCATTATAACACCTACCAGCGGGAGTATAGAACCAGTGAAGCGAGAACCCAATGACGTAGTCTTCGGTGACACGAAACATCCGATAAAAACCACCAAATTAACACACACAAATACACATATATATATATGTGTGTGTGTGTGTGTGTGTGTGTGTGTGTGTGTGTGTGTGTGTGTGTGTGTGTGTGTGTGTTCAGTTATATTGAAGGTAGAACAAAATTATATTGTAAGTATAACTTCGTTATTCTCTCTCAATGAATTATATATATATAATTGAAAGGTGGTGTAAAGCTCCATACAAATCAAAAATTATAGGTAAAAAGTAAGTGAAGCAGAGCAGGGGTATAATTAAAGATTATTTTTTCTTTAATCTGATAGGCTAAATATTTTTATAATTGTTACATTAAATGGATTTGATTATACCCCACTGCTTTTTCACTTTTACTTGTTACTTTATATATATAAATATACACGGGTGTGTATGATTGTGTATAGAAGATTATATTAATAAAAGGAATTCCAACTTTGTCTGAGTTACTCGTTTTATTTACAATCCTTTAAAATTTATAATGGTATTAGAATGAAATAGTATGGTAGAATATTAAATGTTAAGTGTTAATTGAACACGTACTTTTCATACTTTCGCAATCTTCAGGTTCATATTCTGTGGTGACAGTCAAGTTTGCAATTTTCAACTGTTTAAAATTGCAAACTTGACTGTCACCACACATTATGAACCTGAAATTGCGAGAGCATGAAAGTACGTGTTCAATTAACACTTAACATTTAATATTCTACCATACTATTTCATTCTAATACCATTATAAATTTTAAAGGATTGTAAATAAAACGAGTAAATCAGACAAAGTTGGAATTCCTTTTATATATATATATATATATATATATATATCTTATATATATATATATATATATATATATATATATATATATATATATATATCTTATATATATATATATATATATATATATATATATATATATATATATATATATATATATATATATATATATATATATCTAAGGCGGGTAAAATTCCCGAGATCCATGGACGAGTTCTCTCCAGCGGTCTCTGTCCCTCATCATCGCTGCCATGTCCTGCTTCTCCAAGAGACCAGTGTCTGTCCTTAGGACATCAGCATATGTGAACCTCGGTCTTCCTCTTCCAGTGTGTCCATGCAGGGGCTCCCACAGGAGCACTGGGTGCAGTGTCAACTCTGGATGTCGGTGAGCATGTCCAGCTAAGCTCAGTCTCCCCTGTGCTGGTCTCGAGCTGACTTTTGGGAGGCTCCCATACAGCTCTGAGTTCTTCATCCCCAGTGTATACTGATTAATGTTCAGAGCCATCCTCAGCATTCTCGTATAGCACTCATCCACCATCTGAGTGAGTTTCTTGGTCAGTGTCCAAGTCGGAACTACATGGGTATAACTGCTAGCGCCGTTGCATCTCAGTGTACTCAATATGTAATGTTAAATAAACTCCCAGAGTAGACACACAGTTATTCGCTTCGATACAACGCACGTAAACGGGTACCTTCAATTGTTCCCGAACTCAACTCCAGTATCGGCCACACTTAATGCAGCAATAGAGTGCACTGCACCTACTGTCCGCATATATTATGCAACAATGCACAATCGGCGCATATGGCTTCATCAGCGGGTTTCGCCTAATCAATAACCAATCGATCGACAGAATTCGACACAAGTCGAGAAATATAAATAAATATATATATATCTAATAAACAACACAATCCAATTATTCCATTTACCAAAGGTTTCACGAAGACAGGCGAGTTCAACAGAGACGTATGAAATATTTCATCAGACGTCTCTGTTGAGCTCGCCTGTCTTCGAGAAACCTTTGGTAAATGGAATAATTGTATGTGTTGTTTATTACATATTTAAATAGCTCTGTACTATACATAGAGCACTCCTTTCCTTTACCCTTTCTACGGAAATACTTCATATATATATATATATATATATATATATATATATACTATAAATTATGTCCATAGAATCATTTGATAAGATATATCCACCATTTCCTCTCCCAATTAGCATAATCAACCACATAATCAACCACATAATCAACCACATAATCAACCACATAATCAACCACACAAAAAACCAATTAAACCAGGCTATAAGATTAAAAGGCACCTATAAAGAAATAATAGATAAATAAACGACAGCCATCTATTCGCGATCAACAGCTATAGAATATTTACCCAGCATTTAAAGTAGCACGTGGAAATAGATTAATATATCGTCAACCATACACAATTAGGTATAAAATTAAAGTTAGAAGAAAAAATACCAGGATTATATATATTATATTATATATATATATATATATTATATTATATATATATATATATATTATATTATATTATATATATATATATTATATTATATTATATATATATATATTATATTATATTATATATATATATATATATACATATAATAACTAACATGGAATTGACAACATCGCAATTAGCGAATCAACATTTAATAAGTGTTGATCATCTAACTGTGATGTTGTCATATCCATGTTAGTTACTATATATATATATATATATATTATCTCGTCTGTTCGTTTTTACCCTTTCTAGCAGTCTCTCTCTCTGTTAGCCTTCTCCTCAACTTTCACTCACTCATTCTCTGTCACTACCTCTCCTCCTCCTCTTTCCTCCTCCTCCTTCAAATTTGACCTGTGTGTAATTCTTTTCTCGCGCGGTCTTGACCAAGCTGATATGGAAATTTTTTTTCTCTCTCTCTCTTTCGTCTGCGACTTCACAAAACTTATGTTTACCGAATTCGTAGACCAGACCCCTTTATCTTCTTCTCTCTTTTTCCCCCCCCGTCAAACTTGGGCGAAATTCTTTACTTGCTCACATTTCAACCAGGTTTGATGGTCTTTTGTCTCTTGTTCACGATTTCACCGAGTTTATATTCATAGAGATCTGGGACTTGTCTATTTCCTCTCACTTTCCGTTGCTTAAACTTTTTTGTTTGTTACCCTGGCGTCCCCTTTGTTTACGTGTCCCAACGACTTTTTTTAGCCGTTGTTCGCACCAACCTGAGGCATATGGCCCTTAAAGCGATGAAATGCCTGCGACGGTTGGAGGGTCACTGATGAAGGACCTACTTTTTCACATGCCCCACCATTTGCAACGGGCAGCCTATTATTATTATCATATATATATATATATATATATATATATATATATATATAAATTAATAAAAATAATAAATAAAAATAAAGAAACAAAATTACAAGGTATTATTAGTTTCACGCTTGGTGAGAGTGGGGTGTGAGGGTATGACGTTTCGGACATAAGCCCTTCATCAGGAAAGTGGGGGGAACACCCAGAAAGAGTGAGGGGGGAGTTAGCGAGATAAAATAAGAAAGGGCGGGAAAAATAGAAAAAAATTGAATATAGAACATGAAGTGGAAAATTATATATACATTGAAATAAAATGGCTGTCGATCAGTGAATCGAAGAGTGAATTCAACGACCCAGTTTTCGGTGACGGAACAAAACTAAAGAAATAAATGTTTACAAACAAAATGGCCGCCAATAGATGTAAAGCGTCGCCAGCGGAAGTAATGACATTTCTCTCTCTCTTTCCCTTCCCTCTCCTCTCTCTCTTTCTCTTCCTATATGTCTCTCTTCCCCTCTATGTCTCTCTCTCTCTCTCATTTCCTCTCTTTCCCTCTATGTCTCTCCCCTCTCTCTCTCCGTGTCTCTCTGTCTGACTGTTTTTTCTATATCTTCTTCCTCTTTTTTTCTCTATCTGTTTTTCTCTCTGCCTCTATTTCTCTCTCTCTATTTATCTATATATCCATTCATCTTTCTCTCATCCTTCTCTCTCTCTCTCCCTCCCTCCAACTGTCTATCTATCTAACCATCCATCTATACCCTCCCCTCCCCTTCCCTGAAAGTTCATGTATAATTTATTAACTCAATGTGTGTGAAAATGTAAATTTATATCGGTTAAAACTTTAAAAAACAAACACAACCTGTTTTATATTTTGATATATCGTTTATTTGTTGTAGATGTTGTTGTGGTTGTTGTAGTGGTTGTTGTAGTTGATGTGGCAACAACAACCTCACCCCGTCACCACCTACAATGACCACAACAACACCATAGCCACCACCATCGCCACCACAACACCAGAACAACCACCACTACCAACATCAACAACAACAACAAGTCACCAATCTATATCAGTGAGGTTGTCAATACACTAGAGGAACAAACCTTGTCCCTTCCTTGCCTCCCCCACACCTATCTGTACATATCTCCCCTCCTTCACCCTACCGGTACACAACCACACTCACCTTACCGGTACACAACCACACTCACCCTACCTGTACACAACCACTCACCCTACCTTTATACAGCCACACTCACCTTACCTGTACATAACCACACTCAGCCCACCTGTACACAGCCACACTCACCCTACCTGTACATAGCCGCACTCACCCTACCTGTACAGCCACACTCACCCCTACCTGTACACAACCACACTCACCTGTACATAGCCACACTCACCCTACCTGTACACAACCACTCATCCTACCTGTATACAGCCACACTCACCTTACCTGTACATAACCACACTCAGCCCACCTGTACACAGCCACACTCACCTTACCTGTACACAGCCACACTCATTCTACCTGTACAGCCACACTCACCCTACCTGTACACAGCTACACTCACCCTACCTGTACAGCCACACTCACCCTACCTGTACACAGCCACACTCACCCTACCTGTACAGCCACACTCACCCTACCTGTACAGCCACACTCACCCTACCTGTACATAGCCGCACTCACCCTACCTGTACAGCCACACTCACCCCTACCTGTACACAACCACACTCACCTGTACATAGCCACACTCACCCTACCTGTACAGCCACACTCACCCTACCTGTACATAGCCGCACTCACCCTACCTGTACAGCCACACTCACCCCTACCTGTACACAACCACACTCACCTGTACATAGCCACACTCACCCTACCTGTACACAACCACTCATCCTACCTGTATACAGCCACACTCACCTTACCTGTACATAACCACACTCAGCCCACCTGTACACAGCCACACTCACCTTACCTGTACACAGCCACACTCATTCTACCTGTACAGCCACACTCACCCTACCTGTACACAGCTACACTCACCCTACCTGTACAGCCACACTCACCCTACCTGTACACAGCCACACTCACCCTACCTGTACAGCCACACTCACCCTACCTGTACAGCCACACTCACCCTACCTGTACATAGCCGCACTCACCCTACCTGTACAGCCACACTCACCCCTACCTGTACACAACCACACTCACCTGTACATAGCCACACTCACCCTACCTGTACAGCCACACTCACCCTACCTGTACACAACCACACTCACCCTACCTGTACAGCCACACTCACCCTACCTGTACACAACCACTCACCCTACCTGTATATCCACACCCACCCTACCTGTACATCCACACCCACCCTACACTGTACAGCCACACTCACCGTACCTGTACAGCCACACTCATCCTACCTGTATACAACCACATCCACCCTACCTGTACAGCCACACTCACCCTACCTGTACACAGCCACACTCATCCTACCTGTACAGCCACACTCACCCTACCTGTACAGCCACACTCACCCTACCTGTACATCCACACTCACCCTACCTGTACATCCACACCCACCCTACCTGTACAGCCACACTCACCGTACCTGTACAGCCACACTCACCCCTACCTGTACACAGCCACACTCACCCTACCTGTACATCCACACCCACCCTACCTGTACAGCCACACTCACCGTACCTGTACAGCCACACTCACCCCTACCTGTACACAGCCACACTCACCCTACCTGTACACAACCCGACCCCGCCATACAGTAGTTAAAAGCTCTCAGATGTGTTAAAGGGGTATGAGAGGAGTTGCTAATGAATCTTTTACACACACACACATACACACACACACACGCACACACATGTTCGGATCTAGCTGTCGAAACGGCCGGAGCTCAGCCGTCGGGGTCCTGACTCTTCTCCTATTACCCACTCTACTACCCTAAGTATTGAGTACTCTGGTACGTTATGGTCCACCTGGTTTCTTACCACACTTTCTTTGTTATATATATATATATTATATATATATATATATATATAAGTATGTATGTACGTATGTATGTGTATATGTGTGTGTGAATAGGCAGAGAGAGAGAGAGGGGGGAGAGAGAAGGGGAGAGTGAGTGAGTGAGTGAGAGAGAGAGTGAGAGAGAGAGATTAGATAGATATCTATCTACCTATCTATACATACGTACATACATACACACACACACACACACACATACATCATACACACACACACATACACACACACACACACATATATCATACATACACACATACTTATTTAATGCAGTGATATCAGAATGTTAATTGGAAGTATATGTCTGTATATATCTATAAGTGTCTACTTTCTGTTGTGAGAGGAAACATTGATATATGTGATGGCAGCCAAGATGTAAGAGGGCGAAGGAATCTTCTAAATTACTTCCATCAAGATGGCTGCCATTAGCTTCCGGCAAAAATTGTTGGCAAATTGCGGCAGACATTTTGTAGACAAATTGTAAGTCAATACTTTCCGCTGTCCCTCTTGCAATTTATATATATATATATATATAATATATATATATATATACACACACAGACACACATATATATATACACACATATATATACACACACACACTTACGTATATACATACATATATATATATATATATATACATGTATATTCTTATGCATATCATGCGTATCTATAAATATATATATATATAAGAGAGAGAGAGAGATGTATGTTCGTGCGTATATATGTGTATCTGTGTATGTATATATGTGTATTTTCGAATGTGTGTGTGCATGTGTGTGAGCCTGTGTATGAGTGTGTATACATTGCACACAAATTGCAAGTCAATACATTATGCTGTCCCTTCTGCAATTCCAATATCCCTGGGGCAAGGAAAACTACAACGAATAACAACTACAACAACAACAACCAACGTCAGATTTCTTGAACATTTTCCTCTATCTCTATCAATCTTTTGCCCAGGGGTGTATAACAATTGTATATAATAGTAACAACTACCACAATAATGATTTCTGATTCAGGAACAAGACCAGCAATTTCAGGGGAGGGGAAATTCAATGAAATCGCTCCCCAGTGCGTGACTGGTACTTTATTGTATCGACCCTGTAACGATAAAAGTAAAGCTAACCTCGGTCGGATTTTAACTCAGAACGTAAAGGAATGTAACTCTATTCTGCAAAGCACAAGGCCAGCAATTAAGTCTTGTACTCTTTGTCGTTTAACGTCAATGATATCGGCATAATCACTGGCCTAATGAACCCCGGGGCTTGGAGCAGACTGTAACCCTGCGATGGACTGGCGTCATGTCAGGGAGAAGTCGCGTACTCTAGTCTCAGTCATTTAATGTTAAAGAATTCAGGGTAAGCAGCGGCCAAACTAGCTTCAGAGCTTGGAACAAACTTTAACCTTGCGATGGACTGGTGTCATGTCCAAGAGAAAGTCTTGTCTTCTCAGTCGCATAACACCAATGAAATCTGGATAAGCCTTCGGGTTTAAGACAGACTTTAATCCTTTTTTTAACTAGATTTTTTTTAACACATATACACATACACGTTAGCGTATGTGTATATATGTTTGCGTGTGCGTATGTGCATATACATACATTTATATGTATGAGTATATAAATATAAACGCGCAAACACAGACACACTTACAAAAATACACACTCAGACATACATTCACACAAACACACACACATACATTTACACAAACAGACACATACACTCACACACAGCGTAGCTTTTTCACCATCCCCTTCCTTCCATTTACACACACACACACACACACATACATTCACGCAGGCAGCAGACGTAAAGAGAGGGGAGTGGTATGAGGCAGTCAAACTACTCCCCTCTCTTTGTGTGCTGTGTCAGAATCGCAGAAATGTATAAATAGATAAGGCATGAGAAGTCTTTTTCGAGAAGCGGGCCACATGAGACATGTCTCATCATCAGGCGGGCCGCAAGCGCTAATTTACATTCGTGCCCACATAAACAAAAGGGCGGTAACTCACATTGTTTTGATATGTTTCTTCAGAATTCGTACACGATGTTTTCCTCGATCGTAAAAGTGATAGAAAGATAAATTACGACTGAAAAGTTGGGGTAAAAGAATCAGAAAGATTTCACTAAGGTGACTTAGGCGAGCCATACAGAAACCTTCGCTGGCCGCAGGTTGCCCATGACTGGTATAGATTATAGAATCAAGGCCGGTTTCAGAGAATTTCGTAGTAAAAGGGTTAAGATTAACGAGGGGATTTTTTCTCTAATTTTCTCCCCATTTAATGTAGGTCTTGTTTGATTTGTTCTGGAATTAAATACGTCAGTAATAGGCCTGAGGGAGAGAAGCGCGCTCTATAGTAACTACCGTCACTCCATATAATATTTCCTTTAACATGGCGTTACACTCATCTACATGCCTATTTCCATTAATTCTCTGATGGGTCACGTGATCACTCACCTCTACACTGACACATTGTCTTTTGTTTGGTTGTTGTTGTTGTTGTTGTTTGGTTGTTGGTTTGTTGCTTTGTTTTCATTTTTATTGTTGTTTTTTTTTGTTGTTGTTGCTGTTGCTGAGATTGTTATTGTTGTTGTCGTTATTGCTGCTGCTGCGGTTGTTCTTTGCTGTTGAGGTTGTTGTTGTTGTTGTTGCTGCTGCTGCTGCTGTGGTTGTCGTTATTGTTGCTGCTGCTGCTGCGGTTGTTCTTGCTGTTGAGGTTGTTGTTGTTGCTGAAGTTGTTATTGTTGTTGCTGCTGCTGAGATTGTTATTGTTGTTGTCGTTATTGCTGCTGTGGTTGTTCTTTGCTGTTGAGGTTGTTGTTGTTGCTGATGTTGTTATTGTTGTTGCTGCTGCTGCTGAGATTGTTCTTGTTGTTGAGGTTGTTATTGTTGCTGCTGCTGCTGTGGTTGTTGCTGCTGCTGCTGCTGCTGCTGCTGCGGTTGTTGTCGTTATTGTTGTTGCTGCTGTTGTTCTTTGCTGTTGAGGTTGTTGTTGTTGCTGATGTTGTTGCTGCTGCTGCTCTGCTGCGGTTGTTCTTGCTGTTGAGGTTGTTGTTGTTGCTGATGTTATTGTTATTGCTGTTGCAGAGGTTGTTATTGCTGCTGTTGCAGCTGTTGTTGTTCTTGTGGCTTTTGTTACTGCTGAGGTTGTTGTTGTTGCTGCTACTGTTGTTGCTGCTGCTGAGGTTGTTGTTGTTGCTGCTGCTGAGGTTGTTGTTGCTGTTGTTGTTGTTGTTGCTGAGATTGTTGTTGCTGCTGCTGAGGTTGTTGCTGCAGAGGTTGTTGCTGCTGAGGTTGTTGTGGCTTTTGTTGCTGTTGCTGCTGAGATTGTTGCTGCTGCTGCTGAGGTTGTTGTTGTTGCTGAGATTGTTGCTGAGGTTGTTGTTGCTGCTGCTGAGGTTGTTGTTGTGGCTTTTGTTGCTGCTGAGGTTGTTGTTGTTGCTGCTACTGTTGTTGTTGCTACTGCTGAGGTTGTTGTTGTGGCTTTTGTTGCTGAGGTTGTTAATATTGTTGTTGAGTTTTATCATTGGAAGATATTTTCGGTGGTCGATGGGAAGATAATATTGTTGATCTTGTTGTTATTGTTGTTGGTAGTAGTAGTGGTGGTGGTGATAGTGGTGATGGTAGTAGTGATGGTAGTAGTAGTAGTAGTAGTAGTAGTAATAGTAGTAGTAGTAGTAGAGCAATAATCCAGGGCACCGGGCCATGTTTTCGCTGGCAGCAAGAAACAATTTCCGCTAGAAATTATAAAAATAAACACATACATACATACATACATACACACACACATACATACATATATACATACATACATACATACATATATACACACATACACACATACATACATATACATGCATATATATATACACACACATACATATACATACACCCACATATATATACACATACATACATATACATGCATATATATATACACACACATACATATACATACACATGCATATACATACACACATACACACATACATATATACACACACATACATACATATACATGCATATATATATACACACACATACACATACATACACCCACATACACACATACATATACATACACATGCATATACATACACACCTACATACACACACACATTCATACACACATATACACACACATACATATATATACATACACAGAGATACACATACATACATGCACCCCCCCCCCCCCACACACACAAACATACACACACACAAACATACACACGCATACACATACTAAAAAATATTCCCAACAGCAATGATAATTATTATTATTTCTTTATAATAATACTGTTGTTGATGATGATGATGATGATGATGATAATAATGATTTCATTTATCAGCCACAAGGGCCGACATGTAGGGGACAATAATAATGATAATGTTCCTAGTGATTTGTTGGGTGTGGGGGAGTGGGGAATCATTGAAAGTGTATTTATTATGTTATTAGAAAGCAGATCGATATCATCTGTAGAGATCTTCACTTGGAATCACTCCAACTATCATTCTAAAGATGGCTGCCAATTTCTTCTTTCTCTAACTACCTCTCTCTCTCTCTCTCTCTCTCTCTCTGTCAGTCTCTCTTTGTCCCTCTCTATCACTAAGTCAATCTGTCTCTCTCTCTCTCTCTCTCTCGTTGTCTGTCTCTCTCTTCCTCTCTCTGTCTGTCTCTCTTTGTCCCTCTCTATCACTAAGTCAATCTCTCTCTCTCTCTCTCTCTCTCTCTCTCTCTCTCTGTCAAGTTGTCTGTCTCTCTCTCCCTCTCTCTGTCTGTCTCTCTTTGTCCCTCTCTATCACTAAGTCAATCTGTCTCTCTCTCTCTCTCTCTCTCTCTCTCTGTCAAGTTGTCTGTCTCTCTCTCTCTATTTGTATGTCTGCCAGTCTCTTTATCAATTGGACCGCCATAACAATTGGAACGAGGCCACCAATAAATGATTTTGGCCATTATCATTTCAGATTCTTCTCCCCCACCCTCTCTCTCTCTCTCTATATATATATATATATATATATATATATATATATATATATACATACATACATACATACATATATATACTCTCCCTATGTGCCTCACATTCTCTTCTTCCTCTCTCTTTTTGTGGCCCTTCCATTCTCTCTCCTACTCCCTCGCTCTCTATTTATTTAACTCTTTGTCTCTCTCACGCCCTCTTCTCCCTCTCTTTGTGAAGCTCTCCTCCCCCATCTACTTATCTAACCTTTGTCTCTCTCTCTCTCTCTCTCTCATACCCTCTTCTCCCCTCTCTCTTTCTTTGTGTGGATCTCATCTCTCCCTCCCTATCTAACCCTCTGTCTCTCTCCCAATCTCTCTTCAAACAACATGGCTACCTTTCATTGTACAGTTTCAGTTATTTGTCACGTATTAATTGAGACAAATGTTTCGTGCTATTGGAAAGAGAACAACAACAACAACAACAACAACTCTATTGCTGTTGGCTGTGATGATGACGACCATCATCATCATCGTCATCACCACCAGCACACCACCTCCACCATCACCATCACCACCACCACCACCACCACAGCCACCATCGTCACCACCACACCACCACCACTACCACCATCGTCACCACCAACATCACCACCACCACCACCACCGCCACTACCACCATCGTACATCACCACCGCCACCATCGTCACCATCATGACCACCACCACCACCACCATCGTCACCACCACCACCACCACTACCACCATCGTCACCACCATCGTCACCACCACCACCACTACCACCATCGTCACCACCACCACCACTACCACCACCACCACCATCGTCACCACCACCACCACCATCGTCACCACCACCATGTCGATAATGATAAATAATAGCGATAGTAATATCATTATATTTTAGTTATTACAAATCTTCATGTTGTTGTTGTTGTTGTGCTAGAATAGTGATGTTTTGGCCGCTCTAACTCCACTTCCTTATCTAAGGACAGCCAGACCAGATCATTGAACCTCGTATTAAGCTCCTGCCGCCATCTTCTATTATTATTATTATTATTATTATTATTATTATTATAGAAAAAGGCAAGGAAGAAAAAGGCAAGGAAGAAGAAGAAGAAGAAGGCAAATAAGAAGAAGAAGAAGAAGAAGAAGGCAAAGAAGAAGAAGGCAAAGAAGAAGAAGAAGAAGAAGGCAAAGAAGAAGAAGAAGAAGAAGAAGGCAAAGAAGAAGAAGAAGGCAAAGAAGAAGAAGAAGGCAAAGAAGAAGAAGAAGAAGAAGAAGAAGAAGAAGAAGAAGAAGAAGAAGAAGAAGAAGAAGAAGAAGAAGAAGGCAAAGAAGAAGGTAAAGAAAAGAAGAAAAAGAAAAAGAAGAAATTGTTTCTACTTTTTGGCACAAGGTCAACAATTATCTCAGTGCATTAATAAAGTACCAGTAATGCACTGGGATAATTGCTGGCCTTGTGCCAAAGGTAGAAACAATTATTATAGGGCGGTAGTTTGACAGTATCGGTAGAGGGTCGGACGCCATGCTTTGTTGCATAGAATTACGGCCCTTTATGGTCTGAGTTAAAATCCCTCCGAAGTTAGCTTTGCCTTTCATCCTTACGGGATCGAGAAAATAAAGTACCAGTAACACACTGGGGTAATTGCTGGCCTTGAGCCAAAAGTAGAAACAATTATTTTCTTTTTCATTGTATGCTGTCAATGCATTGCTAAGCACAGCTCTGTGTGTCTTGGGTATGTGCAGTGTTGTGCTTTTGTTGCTCTGTGTGTTCTGAGTTCGAATCATGCATCCTTCTCCAAGGAGTTGCAACCGGCAGATAGTATCAGCAATAGAAATATTATTCCTTTGGTTCTATCTGACAATCAGCTCCTTTTTTCTGTCAGCAATTGTGACTAACAGACAGTATCAGCAATGGAAAGACCAATGGAAACATTGTTTCTCTGGTTTGATCTGGTGTGACCAACAGATAGTATCAGTAATGGA
>OZ024763.1:12609879-12612379 GCA_964016885.1 Eledone cirrhosa
AGCAGCAGCAGTAGTCCTCTACAACCCTAGTAGCAGTAGTAGCAGCAGCAGTAGTCCTCTACAACCCTAGTAGCAGTAGTAGCAGCAGCAGTAGTCCTCTACAACCCTAGTAACAGTAGTAGCAGCAGCAGTAGTCCTCTACAACCCTAGTAGCAGTAGTAGCAGCAGCAGTAGTCCTCTACAACCCTAGTAACAGTAGCAGCAGCGGCAGTAGTCCTCTACAACCCTAGTAGCAGTAGTAGCAGCAGCAGTAGTCTTCTACAACCCTAGTAGCAGTAGTAGCAGCAGCAGTAGTCCTCTACAACCCTAGTAGCAGTAGTAGCAGCAGCACACTTATACATTTACGTACATACACATACACATATACATATACACATATACATATACACATTTACATATACATATACACATATACACATATACACATACATATACATATATACATATACACATTTACATATACACATTTACGTATACACATTTACGCATACACAAATACACACACACAGAGATAACATACACACATATACACACAAATACACACATACACGCTTACATATATACTCGCAAACACACACACACGTACATGTAAACATAGGTACATTTACACGTAGAGAAACAGAGACACACATATACACACCAACACACATACACTCACACACACGCATGTATGTTATATAACAAAGGTTCTTATATATAAAATATTTGTAGATAAATATAAACATTTTTACACTTTCATTATCAGATTTCTCATAAAAGACACTGGCCCTCATTCGGCCCCAAACCCTGGTACCGTGGCCTGCTATGCAGAGGAAAGGAAGATAAACAAATACCGGGGATTTGTCCGGCAGCTTCCTCTTCTCGGCGGTCGCTGTCGAGACCTCAGGCGTACTTGGGCCCCGTACTGCTGAGCTCCTCGACAAGATCGGAACGTCAGCAGCCCATCTGAGGATGGAACCCCGCGAGGTGGAGTGGCTGTTGTAACACGTGTCCTTGACCATTGTTCACACCACCGTGCCCTAGGCCCAGAACCCAATCAACCCCTTCCCCATTCTTCAAAGCCCTAGCCTTTCCCTTCCTTTTACGTTTTTTATTTTTATTTTACACTCCATTCTTTCTTCTCAGCGAAATAAATTTTCAAATATATTTGAAAACCATACGCAATGTCTTTCATTAGAAATATGGCGACGAAAGTATTTATATTTATATATAACTGTTTCTACTTTAGGCACAAGGCCAGCAATTACCCAGTGCATTACTGGTACTTTATTTTATCGACCCCGTAAGGATGAAAGGCAAAGTCAACCTCGGCGGGATTTGAACTCAGATCGTAAAGGGATGTAACTATGCTGGAAAGCATGGCGTCCGACCCTCTACCGATACTGCCAATCCAATAACAAAATAAATTCTCCTATAGGGGAATTTATTTTGTTATATTTATGCATAGTTTATTTTATATTTTATATCTTAATTGTTAAATTAGCCTCGCCATTGTGCACTTTTACTTGACCTTATTGTAAACCCCCACCGTCTGTGTCTTTGTATTGTACCCTACATGTCGGCCCTTTTGGCCAATAAATGAAATCATTTATATAAAAAATCTTCAATCCTTTGTTAAGTTATATCTAGACATCAGTTTAATAATGACAAAGTTAGTTATATTAATAAATCCCTCCAAATTCTTAATTATTTTGAAAATAATTTGAAAATGATGGCCAGTGTCTTTTATGAGAAATCAGATAATGGAAGAGTTAAAATGTTTGTATTGATCTACAAAAATTCCAACATAATTTTATATAAGAACCTTTGTTAAGTTATGTTCCAAACACCAACTTAATAATGAGAAAGTTAGTTATATTTCTAAATCTCTCAAAATTCTTGATTATTTTCAAAATTATTTATAAACCATAGACAATATCTTTCATTAGAAATATGGTAATGAAAATGTTAAACTGTTTCTATCTAAAAATCTTAATTTTATGTATGAACCTTAATTAAGTTATGTGCCAAACAGCAACTTAATAATGAGAAAATTAATTATATTATTAAACCCCTCCAAATTCCAGAGGCTGTGTCTTTCATGAGAAATATGGCGACGAATGAGTTACTGTTTCATACAAAAGATATGGTTTAACTCGTGTTCCAGAAACTTAATGTATTCGTCAGGCCGGCTTATAATAATGATTTCTACATTTGGCACACGGCCAGCAATTACCCCAGTGCATTACTGGTACTTTATTTATCGACCCCGTAAGGATAAAAGGCAAAGTTAACCTTGGCGGAATTTAAACTCAGAATGGCAAGGGCCGTAAAGCCAGCTTATGATAATTGATTCTACTTTTGGCACAAGGCCAGCAATTATCCCAGTGTATTACTGGTACTTTATTTTATCGACCCCATAAGGATGAAAGGCAAAGTTAAGCCAGCTTATAATAATATACCTTTATTTGGCTACTAGCCAGGATTTGCTGCTTGTCAGGCCGAAGAGGTCAAACTCTCG
>OZ024763.1:12617379-12637379 GCA_964016885.1 Eledone cirrhosa
AGAGATAGATAAACAGACAGGCAAGTAGATAAATAGATAGATAGATAAACAGACAGGAAACATCTAACACCACAAAGTGTATATTTAGTAGTTTCAACATATCGGAGTGCTAGAAAGCAATTATTGCATCATTATCAAGTTGTAGACGTGAGGAGTTAATTAGCAAGTAATTAGCCAGATTTATCCTGTTTCACGGCACAGATGTACACCAAGAGTCAGCCATTAAATCATTGCAAAACTGTAGACATTAGCTGCTGCTGCTGCTACTGCAGTCGCTATTCTGATAGACTGTTGCTGTTAACTGTTCTGTTAAATATAGCAGCCATATTGCCTTTATTTCATAGTCTATTGTCTGATGAAGGAGAGAGAGAGAGAGAGAGAGAGAAAGAGAGAGAGAGAGAGAGAGAGAGAGAGAGAGAGAGAGAGAGAGAGAGAGAGAGAGAGAGAGAGAGAGAGAGAGAGAAAGAGAGGTAAATAAGAAGGAAAGAAAGAAAAAGGAAAAAGAGAGCGAGAGAGAAAGAAAGGAAGGAGAAAAGAAAGAAAGAGAAAGAAAGAGAAGGGAAGAAAGAAAGACAGGGTGAAAGAAAAGAGAGAGAAAGAAAGAAAGAAAGGAAAAAGAAAGAAAGAAAGAGTGAAAGAAAGAAAGAAAGAAAGAAAGAAATAGAAAGAGAAAGTAAGAAAGGAAAAAGAAAGGAAAAAGAAAGAAAGAGAGAAAGTAAAAACGAAAGAAAGAGAGAAAGGACTCAATTTCGCAAGTGCAAGGAAGAGGACTTATTTCCAAGCCAAGCTTTGTAGGTCTCCTTCTTTCCTCAGATGACATGTTTGACTTTTGGATTGAACCAAGAAGTCCTCATGCCATATAAAGTCAGTCAGCTGGAATTAGCAGACGACATGGTGTTTCTTAACTCGACAGAAGATGATCTCCGACTTGCACTTGATAGGTTTGATGCCGAGTGTTTCATGGCTGGAATGAAAACCAGTGCTGGAAAAACTGAGACACTCGTCCTCTCAAAGAAGCCTGTACAGTGCACTCTACATGTGAATGGTGTTCCACTGAAGCAGGTGGAGAAGTTCAAGTATCTCGGGGGTCGTGTTCCCGAGTAATGGAAGTCAGGAGGCTGATTAATTGAGAGATCACAGCTCCGATACTATGGGCAAGTGGTTAGAATGTCTCAGGAAAGAATCGTTGGATAAATTTTTTTCGGGCAAAACCAGCCGACAGAAGACCCAAGGGTAGACCCCGAGCAAGATGGTTGGATAACATCCACTAGCTTGGCTGACGTCGCCTGGGGATCCAGCTGGAGGGAGTGTTTGAAAAAGAAAAAGAAAAAGAAAAAGAAAAAGAAAAAGAAAAAGAAAAAGAAAAATAAAAATAAAAAGAAGAAAAATAAAAAGAAGAAAAAGAAGAAAAAGAAGAAAAAGAAAAAGAAAAAGAAAAAGAAAAAGAAGAAGAATAAAAAGAAAAAACAGAAGACGACGACATATTTATATATATATATATTGTATATATATATATACAGTATAGATGTGTGTCCAGTAAAAATTTGTTTATCACATAAAAATAAGTTCATCTGATGACATCGCACCAGCACAAGCACCAGAAACAGATGTTATTACTACAACATGACTGCATACGGGACGCCATAGAAATAAGTATAATGAATAAACCCTTTACGTAAATACACCATCTTTCTTAATGTAAACGAAACTTTCTCTTTTTTTCTTTCTATTATCATTATCAGTATCGGTAGAGGGTCGGGGCGCTTTCAGCATAGAGTTACAGCCCTTTACGATCTGAGTTTAAATCCCGCCAAGGTTAACTTTTTCCTTTAATCCTTACGGGGTCGATGAAATAAATTACCAGTAATATATATAAATATATATAGTTAAATAAATGACCAGTCAAACACAGAGATGCAAAAACACAAAGCCTTATTAGTATCACGCTTAAGAGGAAGTAGAGGAGGGTTCGGCGCTTCGAATATAAGTCTTTTTCAGGAAATGGAGAGTTCATATATATATACATACATACACACACACACACATACACACACACATACAAACATAACATACATACACACGTATGCATACATACACACACAAAAATACATACATACACAAATACACACACACACACATACAAACATACATACATATACATACACACACACACAAATATAACAAAGATACACACGTATGCATACATACACACACAAAAATACATACATACACAAATACACACACACGTACAAACATACATACATAAACATACATACAAACAGACAGACAGACATACACACACACACATTACATACACTGCATACAATCACATCCATATACACGTACAAACACAGACATGTACGCATACATACACAGAAATACATATGCAAATACATACAAACATACATACACACACACACACACATACACAGAAATACATATGCAAATACATACAAACACACACACACACACACACACACACACACACACACACACACACAGAAATACATATGCAAATACATACAAACATGCATACACACAGAGAAATACATATGCAAATACATACAAACATACATACACATACACACACACACACACATACACAGAAATACAAATGCAAATACATACAAACATGCATACACACACACACACACACACAGAGAAATACATATGCAAATACATACAAACATGCATACACACACACACACACAGAAATACATATGCAAATACATACAAACATGCATACACATACCCACACACACATACAGAGAAATACATATGCAAATACATATAAACATGCATACACATACACACACACACATAGAAATACACATACAAACAAATACATAAATTCATGCACACACACAAACATACACACACACACAGAAATACACATACAAATACATAAATTCATGCACACACACACACACATACACACACAAATACACATACAAATACATAAATTCATGCACACACGCACGCACACACACACACAGAAATACACATACAAACAAATACATAAATTCATGCACACACACACACACACACACACACACACACACACACACAGAAATACACATACAAATACATAAATTCATGCACACACACATACACACACACAGAAATACACATGCAAATACATAAATTCATGCACACACACACACACATACACACACACACAGAAATACACATGCAAATACATAAATTCATGCACACACACATACACACACACACACACACACACACACACAGAAATACACATGCAAATACATAAATTCATGCACACACACACACACACACACACACGTACAACACACACACACGTACACACATATACATGCACATGCTGTAAAAAATAAAAAATATATGATTATGTGTAAAAGAAAAATGGAAGCTGGCAAAGAATTGAAAGAGAGTAAATTAGATAAAAAAAAAAAAAAAGCTGAACTAATATGAATAACGAAGATTCCGCCATTTTACCGCCATTTTAGCGACATCGGTTCCAGGCGAGATGAGGTATTGTTAAAAAAGCCAAATCCCCCTGTGTATAGAGAATGAGTAGAGGTGTGAGGGAAGAGGAGAATAATAGAGACAGGAAGAAGAAGGAGGAGGAGTAGAAGGAAGTGGAGGGAGTGTGGAAAAACTTTATAAATAAATAAATAAATAAATAATTGTTTCTACTTTTTTGGTGGCACGAGGCCTCAGTACATTACTGGTATTTTATTTTATCAACCCCTCCCCCCCCTCCCCCGTAAAAATGAAAGACAAAGTTAACATCGGCGTGATTTGAACTCAGACCGTAAAGGGCCGTAACTCTATGCTGCAAGGCATGGCGTCCGACCCTCTATCGATACTACTTACTGCCAATCCACAGAATGAGTTGAGGTGTGAGGGAAGGAGAGGATAATAGAGATAGGAAGAGGGAAGGGGAGGAGAAAAGAGTGGAGGGAGTATTGAAAACTGTTTATAAATAAAATAATTGTTTCTACATTTGGTGGCACAAGGCCAGCAATTACCCAGTGCATTACTGGTACTTTATTTTATCGACCCCGTAAGGATGAAAGGCAAAGTTAATTAACATCGGCTGGATTTGAACTCAGAACGCAAAGGGACGTAACTTATGTTACATAGTATGGTGTCTGACGCTCTACCTGTTTTATCTTTCTACTTTTGGCACAAGGCCAGCAATTACCCCAGTACATTACTGGTACTTTATTTTATCGACCCCGTAAGGATGAAAGGCAAAGTTAACCTCGGCGGGATTTGAACTCAGACCGTAAAGGGACGTAACTATGCTAGAAAGCATGGCGTCCGACTCTCTTCCGATACTGCCATTGGCACACACACACATACACACACACACCGGAGTACTAAAATGGACACACACACACACACCCCGGAGTACTAAAATGGACACACACACACATCGGAGTACTAAAATGGACACACACACACACCCCGGAGTACTAAAATGAACGCCAGTCTCACACACACACACACATACACATACACACATACACACTGAGAAGAGTATTAAAATATGTGGCCACACACCGTGGTATCGTTAAAGAAGGAGGGGCAGATCACATGACACATAACCTCCCCGCCTCCTCTCTCCTTTATTATGGTCTCCTTGATTGATGGATGTAATGGAGGAGGTGGTGGTTGTGATAGAGGTGGTGGTGGCGGTAGTGGTGATGGTTTTGGTGGTGGTTGTGATAGAGGTGGTGGTGGCGGTAGTGTTGATGGTGGTGGTGGCGGTAGTGGTAGAAGTGGCGGTAGTGGTAGAGGTGGTGGTGGCGATAGAAGTGGTGGTGGTAGTAGAGGTAGTTGTGGTTGTGGTGGTAGAGGTGGTGGTGTTGGCGGTGGTAGTGGTGGTGCTGGTGGTGGTGGTGGTAGAGGTGGTGGTGGTGTTGGCAGTGGTAGTGGTGGTGCTGGTGATGGGGTTGGCAGTGGTGGTGGTGGTAGAGGTGGTGCTGGTGGTGGTGTTGGTGGTGGTGGTAGTGGTGTTGGTGGTGGTGGTGGTGGAGGCAGGCAGATTATTACAGAACAGACCACGTTAAATGTAACAACCAGTCCATGTGTCTCGGATTCCAGGAGAAGAAAATAAAACATTTTTTTATTTATAACATGAAACATATTTATAAAGACATCAGAAAGAAACCCCACTGAAAACTCAGCAATTCTGGAAGACACTGCCATAGAATTAATGTGCAAGTGGCTGAGCATGCCGCCGGTATGAGGGAGAGGGGAATGAGAGAGAGACGGGGGAGTGAGAGAGGTGGGGCGAGAGAGGTGGGGAGAGAGAGATGGGGAGAGAGAGATGGATACCCGTCAGTTTCGGCGAGGTATGTTTCAGTTTGATCAACCGAAGAGCCTACTCATGAAATTAACTTTCAAGTGGCTGAGCATTCTTATGTGACAAGACTGACCCTGAGAGTTACAGGTACAGGTCCACCAGGCGGGCTTCCAAACAGTTTCCGTCTACACAATATCACTTACAAGGTATAGGCCGACATGGAGCTATGATACATGACACTTTGTGACCAAGTTGTTACATACAGATGTACAACACCTCACAACACTACACAACACAACATGCAATATAACATTACACAACACAATACAACAGAACACACTTCACAACATTACACAACACAATACAACAGAACACACTTCACAACATTAGACAACACAATACAACAGAACACACCTCACAACATTACACAACAGAACACACCTCACAACATTACACTACATAATACAACAGAACACACCTCACAACTCTACACAACACAATACAACAGAACACACAATATAACATTACACAACACAATACAACAGAACACACTTCACAACACTACACAGCACAATGCAGCAGAACACACCTCACAACATTACACAACACAATACAACAGAACACACCTCACAACATTACACAACACAATACACCAGAACACACTTCACAACATTACACAGCACAATGCAGCAGAACACACCTCACAACATTACACAACACACTTCACAACATTACACAACACAATGCAACAGAACACACCTCACAACATTACACAACACAATACAACAGAACACACCTCACAACATTACACAACACAATACAGCAGAACACACCTCACAACATTACACAACACAATACAACAGAAGACACCTCACAACACTTCACAACAAATACAACAGATCACACCTCACAACACTACACAACACTACAGTTCACAACACAATACGACAGAACACACCTCACAACACGACACAGCACAATACAACAGAACACACTTCAAAACGCTGCACCACAATACGTCACAACAGTACACCCCCACCGTCACACAACAGAGAGAGAGAGAGAGAGAGAGAGAGAGAATGAGAGGGATATATATATATATACACACAAAGAGAAAAAACGAAAGAGAAAGAGGGGAGGCAAAGAGAAGTCAGAACTGTAACACCAAAAAGCAATGCGAGAAATTAATTTGCTGTACAAGACAAGATGGATGACAGGAGCGTTGCTCTGTATTGTCTGTTTGTTAATAAATATATTTTAGTTGACTCTCGAAAGATTGGCTTGGAACGAAAAATGTATTGATATATAGAATATATAAATATATAAATACATAAATAAAGATAAATAGATAAATACATAAATAAATATAAGTAGATAAATAAAGTAGGAAAAGGAAGGGAAAATCATGTTTTGGGGTTCATTAAAAATACATCGATTAAATTCATGCATAAATACACACACCCATATAATATATACACATATACCCATATATATATATATATATATATATATATATATATATATATATATATATATATATATATATATAATAGACAAAAGAAGAAAAAGCATTTGAAAAAGAAACGCCATTTTGAAAATGTCTGGTGAGGTCAGAGTGAAGCTGTTTTGAATGGCAAATAGGAAATATTATGTCGAAATAGTGTTGTTGTTGTGGTGATGGTGGTGGTGATGGTGGTTCTGGTAGTGGTGGTTGAGGTGATGGTGGTTGTAGTGGTGGTGGTGGTTGAGGTGGTGGTGCTGATGGTGGTTGAGGTGGTGGTGGCGGTGATGGTGGTTGTGGTGGTGTTGGTGGTTGAGGTGATGGTGGTTGAGGTGGTGGTGGTGGTGATATTGGTGGTGGTTGTATTGTTAGTGTTAGTGGTGTTGTTAGTGTTGTTAGTAGTGTTGTTGTTAGTGGTATTGCTAGTGTTGACGTTGTTAGTGGTGTTGTTGTTGGTGTTGTTGTTGTTAGTGTTGTTGTAATGGTCGTATTACTAGTGCTGATATTGTTAGTGTTGTTGTTGGTGGTGTTGTTGTAAAGGTGGTATTGTTAGTGCTGCTGTTGTTAGTGTTGTTGTAAAGGTGGTATTGTTAGTGCTGCTGTTGTTAGTGTTGTTGTAAAGGTGGTATTGTTAGTGCTGCTGTTGTTAGTGTTGTAGTAAAGGTGGTATTGTTAGTGCTGCTGTTGTTAGTGTTGTAGTTGTTGGTGTTAAGATATAACTATATAACTGCCAAGGGAACAGATTGCGTTTTAAATAACAGTCAAGACTGAATATCTCGTCTAAAATGGAAAGACCACCACCACCACCACCACCACCACATACCACCACCACCACCACCACATACCACCACCGCCACCAATACCCCCCACACACCTATACCACCGCACTACCCCCCCCCCCCCACTATACCACCAGTATGTTGTCAGTAGAGTTTATTGTAGTGTTTTATTATATGTCCAGTCGTTTATTTACAAAAGCAGATCACTTACAAACCATTGACACCCTCCCTTTTCACAATGCCCCCCCCCACCTACTCATGTTATTCTGCCTCCTCCCCACCGCTTTCTCTCCCACCCTTTCCCTTCCTTACAAATCTAGACACACAAACATAAAGATTAGTGCACCCCCCCCCCCCACACACACACATAACACCACCCACACACATAACACCACCCACACCCACACAGCACCACCGACACACATACAGCACCCCCCTACACACACACACACACACACTCACCCACACACACAGCACCACCGACACACACCCACACACACATCACCACACACACACCCACAGCACCACACACACAGCACCACCCACACACACATACAGCGCCCACACACACACACAGCACCACCCAGACACACATACATCACCACCACCGACACACACACACACAGCACCACCCCCACACACACCCACACACAGCACCACCCACACCGAAACGTCTTCTGCTAATGTTGCTCTCTTCACCCTCGTTGTTCTCCCTCTCTCACACACCCTCTCTCTCTCTTTCACACTCCTCTCTCTCTCACTCTTTCACACTCCTCTCTCTAACTCACTCTTTCACACTCCTTCACTCTCTCTCACTCACTCACCCTCTCCCGTTCACACTCACACTTGTACCCTCTCCCCCCGGCCCTCTTGTTCACACTCACTTTCTCTCTCGCTCTTACTCTCACTCTCGTCTTAATACTCTCTCTCACTCCCTCTCCATCTTTCTCTATTGTTCTCTCTCTCTCTCGTACCTGACGCACTCACCTCCATTGTCCTCACTCACCTCATTCTTCTCTCTTTCACTCCCACTCTCCTCATCACACACCTCTGCTCCCCCCTCTCTCACATTCCCCCCTCCCCCCTCTCTCACATTCCCCCCTCCCCCCTCTCTCTAACAACTTCGATCTCTTACCTCCCTGCCCATCCCCCACACCATCCATCCTCTCTCCTCCTCCTGTAAACTCACCTCTTCTTCTCACCTCCCACCCAACCCTTACCACCATAACACCCACCCAACCTAACCACAACCACCCAAACCTAACCACTACCACAACCTCATGTCCCACCCACCGTTACCACCCAACGCTAACCACCACCACACCTCCCACCCAACCCTCCATCTCCCATCTCTACCCATAACCACCCCCACCACTACCACCACCACACCTCCCACCCAACCGTCCCTCCCACCACCACTACAACACAATACAACCTATTAAGTTCTAATATATATTTCACAAAATCATGTCACGACAAAAGTTAAGTTAGTTTCATCTTACACTTTTTACAACTCTTACAGCCTCCTTGTCACTGTTGTTGTTGTTAGGGTTGTTGTTGTTGTTGTTGTTGGTGGTGGTGGTGGTGTTGTTGAGGTTGTCACTGTTGTTGATGTTAGGGTTGTTGTTGGTGTTGTTGTTGTTGGTGGTGGTGGTGGTGTTGGGGTTGTCACTGCTGTTGATGTTAGGGTTGTTGTTATTGTTGTTGTTGTTGTTGGTGGTGTTGGGGTTGTCACTGTTGTTGTTAGGGTTGTTGTTGTTGTTGGTGTTGTTGGTGGTGGTGTTGTTGGTGGTGGTGTTGTTGGTGTTAGGGTTGTTGTTGTTGTTGGTGGTGGTGGTGGTGGTGTTGTTGTTGTTGGTGTTGTTGGTGTTAGGTTTGTTGTTGGTGTTGTCACTGTTGTTGTTGTTGTCTCTGTTGTTGTTGTTGGTGATGCTGTTTATTGGTGGTCGTATTGTTGCTATTGGTAGTAATACTATTGGTTGCTGTGGTAGTGTTGTAGCTGTTGGTGATGTTGATTGTAGTGTTGTTGGTGTTGTTGTTGTGGTGGTGGTATTGTTGATGGTGGGGGGGGGGGAGTGACGACGGTGGTATAGGTGTTGCTGGTTCTACTGTTGGCACAACAGCTCCTGTTACTAACCCTCCAATTGTGGTGACATGGTGCAACGCATCAGACACCCTCCTCCCATTCCACGGCACACACACACACAGGCGCATGTACACACACAAACACATACACACAGTCACACAGGCGCATGTACACACACAAACACACACACACAGGCACACAGGCGCATGTACACACACAAACACACACACACAGGCACACAGGCGCATGTACACACACAAACACACACACACAGGCACACAGGCGCATGTACACACACAAACACACACACACAGGCGCACATCAGACACCACACTTCGCCTCCTCTCCTTCCATGGCAAACACACACACACACAAAACACTATGCAACACCACACCATAACACAACCACACCAAAACACCAACATACAGCACCCCACGCCCACACCACACCACCACAACATCATATCACACCAAAACTACTATGCATCACCACACCACACAACACCACTATACCATGCCACGACCACAGCACACAACACCACTCCACAACACCACACAACACCACCATACTATGCCACAAGCACAGCACACAACACCACACAACACCACCATACCATGCCACCACAGAACACAACACAACACCACTCCACAACACCACCCAACACCACCATACCATGCCACCGCACACAACACCACAACACCACACAACACCACTCCACAACACCACCATACCATGCCACAACACCACAGCACACAACACCTCACAACACCACCATACCATGCCACAACACCACAGCACACAACACCTCACAACACCACCATACCATGCCACAACACCACAGCACACAACACCACCATACCATGCCACAACACCACAGCACACAACACCTCACAATACCACTCCACAACACCACACAACACCATTCCACAACACCACCATACCATGCCACAACACCTCACAACACCACCATACCATGCCACAACACCACACAACACCACCATACCATGCCACAACACCTCACAACACCACCATACCATGCCACAACACCTCACAACACCACCATACCATGCCACAACACCTCACAACACCACCATACCATGCCACAACACCACAGCACACAACACCTCACAACACCACCATACCATGCCACAACACCACACAACACCACCATACCATGCCACAACACCACACAACACCACCATACCATGCCACAACACCACAGCACACAACACCACCATACCATGCCACAACACCACAGCACACAACACCACCATACCATGCCACAACACCACAGCACACAACACCACATAACACCACCATACCATGCCACAACACCTCACAACACCACCATACCATGCCACAACACCTCACAACACCACCATACCATGCCACAACACCACAGCACACAACACCTCACAACACCACCATACCATGCCACAACACCACACAACACCACCATACCATGCCACAACACCACACAACACCACCATACCATGCCACAACACCTCATAACACCACCATACCATGCCACAACACCTCACAACACCACCATACCATGCCACAACACCTCACAACACCACCATACCATGCCACAACACCACAGCACACAACACCTCACAACACCACCATACCATGCCACAACACCACAGCACCTCACAATACCACTCCACAACACCACACAACACCACTCCACAACACTACCATACCATGCCACAACACCTCACAACACCACCATACCATGCCACAACACCTCACAACACCACCATACCATGCCACAACACCTCACAACACCACAGCACACAACACCTCACAACACCACACCATAAAACTATACAATACCGTAATATTATCCTCCTTCGTCCCAAGCAGACGCTCAACGTCAAAGTCTCCACGCCATCTTGTTAATAGCTCTACAAATTAAACTAACAAATAGCTTCCTTCTTCTCCCCCTCCCCTTCTTCCTCTCTCTCTCCCCCTCTCTCTCTCTCTCTCTCTCTCTCTCTCTCTCTCTCTATATATATATATATATATATATATATCTTTAGGGGTAGAGAGAAAGCGTGGGGGAGGCGGGGGGGGGGGAGGAGAAGGAATGATATGGAGAGAGAGAGATGGCAAGAGAAAGCAAGAGGACAAAGATCTGTATATATATATATATATATATATATATTTATATATATTTGTTTCCTCCTTGCATTCTCTTTCCATCTCTCTCTCTATATCATTCCTTCTCTCCCTCCCCTCTCTCTTTCTCTCTACCCCTCACTCACTACCCCCCCCCCCTCTCTCTCTCTTTCTCTCTACCTTCACTCACAATCTCTCAGTTCCCTTCCCACCATGTTCTGTCAACTTCCTGCTGTCTTCCAGAGTGACTAAGTCATGCAATCTTTGACATATTGTGAGGAATTCCCAGAGAAGAATGAAAGCGACGCCATCTTTGTAACGGCCACAGTGGTTCACTCAGCAGATAACCAACTCATTTAAATTGAATCTATAATTATATTATATTTACAGCGCCGCCGTCACCAGCATCACCACCACCACCACCTCCATCCCACCACCATGCCACCACCATCACCAGCATCACCACCACCATACCACCACTATCAACACTACCACCACCACCACCACCACCACAACCATACCACCAGTATCAACACTACCTCCACCACTACTATCAACACAACCACCAGCATCACCACCACTATACCACTACTATCAACACAACCACCACCACAACCACCACCACCATACCACTACTATCAACACAACCACCACCACAACCACCACCACCATACCACTACTATCAACACAACCACCAGCATCACCACCACTATACCACTACTATCAACACAAACACCACCACCATACCACTACTATCAACACAACCACCAGCATCACCACCACTATACCACTACTATCAACACAACCACCACCACCATACCACCACTATCAACACTACCACCACAACCATACCACCAGTATCAACACTACCTCCACCACTACTATCAACACAACCACCAGCATCATCACCACTATACCACTACTATCAACACAACCACCACCACCATACCACCACTATCAACGCTACCACCACCACCACTACCATACCACTACTATCAACACAACCACCACCACCATACCACCACTATCAACACTACCACCACCACTACCATACCACTACTATCAACACAACCACCACCACCATACCACCACTATCAACACTACCACCACCACCACCACTACCATACCACTACTATCAACACAACCACCACCACCACCAACAACAACTCCACCATTATCAACACAACCACCACCAACTACACCACCACTATCACCATCAACACCACCACCATACCACCACTATCAACACTACCACCACACCACTACTATCAACATCAACACAACCACCACCATACCACTACTATCAACACAACCACCACCACCATACCATTATTATCAACACAACCACCACCACCACCAACAACTCCACCATTATCAACACAACCATCACCACCACCACCACCACCATTACTACTACTACTTCTTACACCACCACCACAACCACAACCACCACTGTTATTGTTGCTATTGTTCCTGTTGCTATTGTCATTGTTGCTATTGTCACTGTTGTTGTTGATATTGTCACTGTTGTTGCTACTGTTGCTATTGCTATTGTCACTGTTGTTGTTGCTATTGTCACTGTTGTTGTCACTGTTGTTGCAATTGTCACTGTTGCTATTGCTATTGTCACTGTTGTTGTTGCTATTGTCACTGTTGCTGTTGTCACTGTTGTTATTGTCACTGTTGTTATTGTCACTGTTGTTGTCACTGTTGCTATTGTCACTGTTGTTGTTGCTATTGTCACTGTTGTTGTTGCTATTGTCACTGTTGTTGTTGCTATTGTCACTGTTGTTGTCACTCTTGTCTTTTATTGTTATTGTGTCATATATTATTGTCACTGTTGTTGTTGTTGTAGATGTTGTTGTTATTGTCAGTTGTTGTTGTTGTTGTTGTTGTTATATCTTCCCAACTGTGAAATCAGATTAATTATGACTGTGTCATGACAGCTTTAACATTTTGTCATCGTGTAATTGTTAGGTAAGGTGTGGTGTAGTGGTGGTGGTGTGGTGTAGTGGAGTGGTGGTGTGGTGGTATGGTGTAGAGGTGGTGGTGTGATGTAGTGTGGTGGTGGTATGGTGGTGTAATGGGGTGGTGGTATGGTGTAGTGGTGGTGTAGTGTAGTGTAGTGTAGTGTAATACAGTGGTGGTGTGGTGTAGTGTAGTGGTGGACTACCGCAGTGGTGGTGTGTGTTTAATGTATTGTAAGTACAATGTAGTGGTGTTATAGGCAAACCTCCAAATATATATATATATATATATATATATACAGTAGAACCTCAGTTGACGAAGAGTCTTTACGTTTCAGACACTAGTCTTTCATCAGAAGACAAAATGAGAAGAAGAAGGAAGAGAAACCATTTTCGGAGAAAAAGCACGTGTGTATTGAATCACCCATATATATATATATATATATATATATATATATATATATATATATATATTGCCTTGTCTGATGAACGAATGCGGACGTATCTTGTATTCGTCTTATTCGGGAAACCTCTGGTAATGAGGTAATTATACTGTATTGTTTATTATACATTAAATAATTATATATATGAGAGAGAGAGAGAGAGAGTGAAGAAACAGGGATAGTGTAGTTGCTGGATAAGGTGTAATTATAAATAAGAGGAAATCAGATGATTTCTAAAGAATGAAACAGTTCTAGTCCTGTAGAATCTCATCTATATTAAAACTTTTATACTCTGTTATGTATTGAGTACCTTACTTACTGTGGTTACCTCCGATTCAACCCGGAATAACTTCTATATATATATATATATATATATATATAAGTAGAAGGGGTATTTAATTTGCTGGAAGTACGACAAATATAAATATTTATAACTGATTTAGAGCACTCAACAAGTTAGTGGAGTAATAAAATAAATATGGTTTTATAAATATAGTTTCCATTTATTTAATATAATTGTATATATATATATATATATATATATATATATATATATATATATATACACCACTACTACCTTCACCGCCAACACTACTACTACCACTACCATCATCATCACCACCACCACCACCACCACCACCATCAACTCTACTTCAACCACCACAACTACTAGAACCATCACGCCCACCACCACCTACAACAAACCCTACTACAACCACCACCACCACCTACAACAAACCCTACTACAACCACCACCATCTACAACAAACCCTACTACAACCACCACCACCTACAACAAACCCTACTACAACTACCACCACCACCACCTACAAGTAACCCTACTACAACCACCACCATCGCCTACAACTACCACCACCACCACCACCACCCTACAACTACCACCACCACCACTACAACAAACCCTACCACCACCACCACCACCACCTACAACAAACCCTACAACCACCACCACCACCATCAGTACCACCACCACCACTACAACAAACCCTACCACCACCACCTACAACAAACCCTACTACAACCACCACCACTACAACAAACCCTACCACCACCACCACCTACAACAAATCCTACTACAACCACCACCACCACCACTACAACAAACCCTACCACCACCACCAACACCTACAACAAACCCTACTACAACCACCACCATCACCTACAACCACCACCACCACCACCACCTACAACCACCACCACCACCACCTACAACTACCACCACCACCACCTACAACAAACCCTACTACAACCACCACCATCACCTACAACTACCCACCACCACCACCACCTACAACCACCACCACCACCACCTACAACTACTCACCACCACCACCACCACCACCTACAACTATCACCACCACCTACAACAAACCCTACTACAACCACCACCATCACCTACAACTACCACCACCACCACCACCACCACCTTCAACAAACCCTACTACAACCACCACCACCACCTACAACTACCACCACCACCACCACCTACAACAAACCCTACTACAACCACCACCATCACCTACAACTACCCACCACCACCACCACCACCACCTACAACTATCACCACCACCACCACCACCTACAACCACCACCACCACCACCACCTACAACAAACCCTACTACAACCACCACCACCTACAACTACTCACCACCACCACCACCTACAACTACCACCACCACCACCACCTACAACAAACCCTACTACAACCACCACCATCACCTACAACTACCACCACCACCACCACCACCACCTTCAACAAACCCTACTACAACCACCACCACCACCTACAACTACTCACCCCCACCACCACCTACAACTACCACCACCACCTACAACAAACCCTACTACAACCACCACCATCACCTACAACTACCACCACCACCATCACCTACAACCACCACCACCACCACCACCACCTACAACAAACCCTACTACAACCACCACCATCACCTACAACTACCACCACCACCACCACCACCACCTTCAACAAACCCTACTACAACCACCACCATCACCTACAACTACCACCACCACCACCACCACCACCACCACCTACAACAAACCCTACTACAACCACCACCATCATCACCTCTCCCCCAATTATCTCCCCCTTGTCGTCATCCAGTCTAGGATGAGACATTGCTAGAACATGGTTTGTGTTGCTCGCACCAGTTGAATGTGTTGTTAAACAAGATACTTGGCTCCATTAAGTCTTACCACTAGATGTCGCTAGCCAATTAAATGCCTTATCATCACGAAGAGATTATTTTTGCCAGGGGGCGTTGTTTGGTACATTTCTTGTTGCTGCTGCTAGTGTTGTTGTTGATGTTATTGGTGTTGTTGTTGTTATTGGTGTTGTTGTTGTTGATGTTATTGGTGTTGTTGTTGTTATTGGTGTTGTTGTTATTGGTGTTGTTGTTATTGGTGTTGTTATTGGTGTTGATGTTGTTATTGGTGTTGTTGTTGATGTTATTGATGTTGTTGGTGATGGTGGTGGTAATGTTGGTGGTTTTGTTGGTGGTGGTGTTGATGGTGTTGGTGATGTTGGTGATGGTGATGGTGGTGTTGGTGGTTTTGTTGGTGTTGGTGGTGACGTTGGTGATGGTGGTGGTGGTGTTGATGATGGTGTTGATGATGGTGGTGGTGGTGGTGGTTTTGTTGGTGTTGGTGGTTTTGTTGGTGGTGTTGGTTTTGTTGGTGATGGTGTTGGTGACGATGGTGACGGTGTTGATGGTGGTGATGGTGGTGGTGATGGTGGTAGTGGTGTTGGTGGTTTTGTTGATGTTATTGGAGTTGTTGCTAGTGTTGTTGTTGTTATTGGTGGTGTTGATATTGTTTGTGTTGGTAGTTGTTGTTATTGTTGTTGTTGCTGCTACTGTTGTTGTTAATCACAAATTGTCACAGTTCAATTACAACTAATCCCTTACAGCCAGCACTTGTCCTTGTATCGCCTTCATCTCATTCACAACTTCTTCCGCCTGCTGTCACACTCCCCTCCTCGCACCACACCCCCCTCTCTCTGTCACACTCCCCTCCTCGCACCACACACCCCTCTCTCTGTCACACTCCCCTCCGTTACCCCGCTCTCTCTCTGTCACACTCCCCTCCTCGCACCACACACCCCTCTCTCTGTCACACTGCCCTCCTTTACCCCGCTCTCTCTCTCTGTCACACTCCCCTCCTCGCACCACAAACCCCTCTCTCTGTCACACTCCCCTCTGTTACCCCGCTCTCTCTGTCACTCCCTCTCTCGTCACCCCATGTCGCACTCCCCTCCTCTCGTCCCACTCCCCCTCTCTCTGTCACACTCCCCTCTCACATCACACTCCCCCCTCGTCACCCCATGTCACACTCCCCTCCTCTCGTCCCACTCCTCCCCCTCACGCAACACACCCCTCTTACTTCCACACACCTCATTCATTACAGAACTTCTCCCTTCCATGCCCCCCCACCACCATGATGGTGCTGTAATGGAGGTGGTGCTGGTGGTAGTTGTAATGGTGGTGATTCTGGTGATGGTGAGAGTGATGGTGATGGTGAGAGTGGTGGTGGTGGTGGTGAGAGTGGTGGTGGTGGTGGTGATGGTGAGAGTGGTGGTGGTGGTGGTGAGAGTGGTGGTGGTGGTGGTGATGGTGAGTGGTGGTGGTGGTGATTTTTTTTCTTTTTAACTTCTCAAAACCATTTCCATGTTCGCAGCAGCAGCACCACCGCCGCCGCCACCTCACCACTACCACCACCACCGTTGCCACTACCACCGGCAACACTGCCACCACCACCACCACCACCGCCATCTCACCACCACCACCACCACCGTTGCCACTACCACCGGCAACACTGCCACCACCACCACCACCACCGCCATCTCACCACCACCACCACTTCCACCGCAGCCGCCATTACTGTAACATCGCCTCATTTAGCATGCGCAATTCAATGTAGGACATATTCAGCGTTCGGAGAAAATGTTGTTATATATTTAGATATTGTTTAGTCGCCATATTGGCCGTTAAACAAATCGTTTCGTCGCCATCTTGTAAATCAGTTGAACATAGCAGCCTATGTTTGGAAAACATGATTATTCTTGTTTGTTTCATGGTGGTGGTGGTGGCGGCGGCGGCGGGGGTAGTGGTGGTTGTGGTGGTGACGGCGGGGGTAGTGGTGGTTGTGGTGGTGGTGGTGACGGTGGTGGTGGCGGCGGCGGGGGTAGTGGTGGTGATTGCGGTGGCGGTGGCCGGGGGGGGGGGGTGACTGCGGGGGTAGTGGTGGTGGTGGTGATTGTGGTGGTGGTGGCGGTGACGGTGGTAGTGTGGGGCAGATGGTGGTGGTAGTAGTAGTAGCAGCAGTGGTAGTAAGAGCAGTAGTAGAAGCAGTAGCAGTAGTAACAGCTGTAGCAGCAACAGCAGCAACAATAGTAGAAGTAGTAGTAATTGTAGCAGCAGCAGCAGCAGTAGTAGTAGTAGCAGCAGCAGATACAGTATTGTACAATCCCAGTTCAACTCCTGTCCGCCGGGTGTTGTAATGTTATACCTTTTATCTTTCTAAAGTTCCTAAAACAACCAAGAGTCAACGCGTGTCCCTCAATCACCCTCCTGGGAAACACCTCCACTATTCCGTCCGCCGGGGCCCTAGGGTGGCCAGCGCGTGATCGCCTTTTGTTCCTTATAGTGAGACAGGGGGAGAACGACGGGGGGCAGTGACCTTACCAGCGTTGCTGAAGTATCTTTTAGCGGTAAAGGTACAAAAGAGATGAATAATCGTTTCTACTTTAGGCACAAGGCCAGCAATTTGAAGGGAGGGGAGGGGGGAAGTCGATTAAATCGACACCAGAGCATTACTGGTACTTTATTTTATCGACCTCGTATGGATGAAAGGCAAAGCTAACTTCAGCGGGATTTGAACTCAGAACGTAAAGGGCCATAAGTCTATACTGCAAAGCAGGGCGTCCGGCGCTCTACCGATACTGCCAATCAACCATTAATAATGGATGTGAATTAAAGGCGGTGGATTGGCAGTATCGGTAGAGAGTCGGACGCCATGCTTTCTAGCATAGTTACGTCCCTTTACAGTCTGAGTTCAAAGCCCGCCGAGGTTGACTTTGCCTTTCATCCTTACGGGGTCGATAAAATAAAGTACCAGTAATGTACTGGTGTAATTGCTGGCCTTGTGCCTAAAGTAGAAACAATTAATAATGGATGTGGGTATTCCCAAAAAATAATAGTCAGAGTAAAAATATGGAAAAACCAGGAGATACGCGAGTCTACATGTTAGATCATTAATAGATTGTTCTTTGAGCTGATCGACAGTGAAACATATGTAATATGTAATTAGATATGCATATCGCAACACTGATTCTTTGTTCCTTTATATATTAATACTATTGATACTCTGCTCTCCCAAGAGCATCGAGTGCTCATCTGGCATACCGCCTACGGACGCAATTAACTTGCACCTTAACATATATATATATATATCAGGTTGGCCACAACTTACTTTCCCTATTTTTCCGCGGTTACTCTTTTGCATATTTATTTCACCTGTGTCTTCCCACGATGGGACCTGTTCACTTGTTTTTTCCTATTCTTTTTCTATTTTTCCCCCTTTTCCCTTTCTTCCTTTCTCCTCGTCTATCCCCCCCCCCCCCACACCTCTGTTCTTCCACTTTTCCCCATCTTTCCTCTCTCCTTGTTTCTCTCTTTCTCTCTCATTTTCCCCCTCGCCTTTTGATTAATAAAAGGCCCCGGGCGCTCCCGAACTCCACCGATGTCCTGTAATTCAGCG
>OZ024763.1:12652379-12654879 GCA_964016885.1 Eledone cirrhosa
TCACTTCAAAATATTTTTTTTAAATCTTGTTCACTTAAAAATAATCTTTAAATAATTATAATATACACAGACATGTATATAATGTGAAATGAAACTGGAAGGCCCATATATATACGTGTGTGTTTCCTCTCAACCCCTTTTTGCTATATGTCTCTCCACCACTCCCCTACACACCCTTGGAACTCTCTTCCCACACACTTTTCACCCGAAGAAGGGCTTATGCCCGAAACGTCGTTCCCCACCACCACTCACTCTCAAGAGCGTGAAATTAATAAACCTTTGTTCGTACTGCCTCTCTGTTTTGTTCCCGTTCAATTTTTCACTATATATATATATATGTGTGTGTGTGTGTTTGTATACATATATATATGTATATGTGTGTGTATATATATATATATATATATATATATATATATATGGGTGTCTGTGATCTATATACACTGGTCATAGACACACACACACACATATATATATATACACACACATTCTCTCTCTATATATATACACAACAACACCACCAGCTCTCTCTCTCTCTCTTGCATTCTCCTTCTCTGTCTCCTCTCCCTCTCTCTATGTCTCTCTTTCAATCTACTCTCTCACAACCACTATCTCTTTCTCTCTATCCTCCACTCTCTCTGTTTATGAAGGTACCCAGAAACCCCCATATCCCGGGAACCCTTGCTTCGATTTACGCGAAACTTGTTTTATTCCATTTGTATTCCCATTTCAGGGGCACCTTCCTTTCAAAGTATTTTCTTATGCACCTTCGAAGAAGTTGATGAGGGCATGGCTGGAGAGGAAGGTTCCAATCCACAAACCTTTTAGACGTCTCCACCACACGACATCCTTCATCATAGCTACCAGACAGAGGAAGACTTGTCGAGCTTCTCTACTAAAGGGAGGTAACTGTTTAACAAGAGTTTCTGATAGATGCACAAGGCCAACAATTTGAAAATTGATTGAATTGACCCCAGAGTGTTGCCGGTACTTTATTTTATCGACCTTGTAAGGATGAAAGGCAAAGTTAACCTCGGCGGGATTTGAACTCAGAACGTAAAGTGCCGTAACAACGTGCCACAAAGCATATTGTTTGATGCTCTACCGAGACTGCCAATAATAATAATAATTGTTTCTACTTTTGGCACAAGGCCAGCAATTATTCCACTGTATTACTGGTACTTTATTTTATCGACCCTGTAAGGATGAAAGGCAAAGTTAACCTCGGCGGGATTTGAACTCAGACCTTAAAGGGCCGCAACTCTATGCTGCAAAGCATAGCGTCCGACCCTCTACCGATACTGCCAATATAATAATAATAATAATAATAATAATAGTAATTGTTTCTACTTTGGGCACAAGGCCAGCAATTGCCCAGTACATTACTGGTACTTTATTTTATCGACCCCGTAAGGATGAAAGGCAAAGTCAACCTCGGCGGGATTAATAATAATAATGGTTTCTTATTTAGGCACAAAGCTAGCAATTAGGGGGGGGAGCAGAAAGTCGATTAAATCGACCCCGTAAGGATGACAGGCGAAGCTAACTTCAGCGGGAATTGAATTCAAAACGTAAAGGGTTATAACTCTATGCCGCAAAACAATGATAATGATGATGATGATGATCTCTTTTACTGGCCACAAGGGCCCAAAAGACAACACGATGACGAATTACAACTCGAAAAATAAAAAAGAAAATGGAGGTCCGAACCACTCACTCCCTCCTAATAAATAACACATCTTGAAGTGATTATGGCTTTAAAAAAATGTAAAATCTACTTCTGTCTGAAGCCGACATCATTAAGAATGCTACACACTTACTTATTAGAAGGACTACATGATGATAGGAAATTCACACACCCCGGGTGGTTATAGTGGTGGTGGAGGTGGTGAGGGTGGTGGTAGTGGTGGTGGAAGAGGCGATGGTGTAGTAGGTGGTGGTGGTGGTGGATGAGGTGGAGACGCGGCAAGTGATGATGATGTTGTTGGAAGTGGTGATGTGATGGTGGAGGAGGAGATGGGCTTGATTGTTGTGGTGGTGGGGTAGTGGAGGCGGAGGAGGAGGTGGTTATGTGGTGGTGGTGGTGGTGGTGGTGAAAGGGTGTGTAATACACGAAGCAACACTAAAACCACAACAACACCAACACCGCCACCAACACCAACCACCAACAACACCAACACCACCAACACCACCAACAACACCAACAACAATAACAACAACAATATAATTATGTTGGTACTTAAGAAGCTATTAAGAATAAATCAGACTTGTAAATATGTTAAGGAAGGAAATAAATAGAAAGATTAAGATGGCTGCCGACGACAAATGAACATATGGGATTGATCTCGTTCTCGGAGATACGAGATTTCAAATTCTTCTTTCTCTCTTTCTTTCTTTCTTTCTCTATTCTCTCTCTTTATTTCTCTATTCTGTCTGTCTCTCTTAACTCTCGCTTCCTCTCACTTTCTTTCTCTATTCTCTCTCTCTCTCTCTCTCGTTCCTC
>OZ024763.1:12659879-12667379 GCA_964016885.1 Eledone cirrhosa
AATATATATATATCTGTATATATATATATCTGTATATATATATATATTTGTATATATATATATATATATATAAAAATCTACTTTTCTGTATGTGTGTGTATGTGTGTGTGGACAATTTTTAATGAGGGCTCATATATTCTAAACCATTGATGCGATTTCTTTGAAATTTTTTACAGAGCTTCTCCTTGCACAAAACTTATACATGATCTACAAAGGCTATCAAAAATCGATATTGGAGCCTTTGGAGACATTAAAAAATTTCGGTTATTTGTGTCAATTTTTTGTGATTAAGTAACAAGAGTTATCTTTCGTCAATATTTCGTGATTAAGACAAGAGTTATCTTTCGTCAATACAATAGGAACTCATTTTTGATCTTGTCAAACATTTTATTTTCGGATTTTGATTATTATAATTCGGCTCATTCGGATTTTACTTTACTCTTTGTACTTGAAACAAAAGGTTTGTCAAAACAATTTATACCTATAATGGATTTCTGTTGTTACATGGGATAACGGATGACTCCGAACTCATATATTAATTATTTCGCTGGAATAGTGCCTAAGGTTTTCATGTTTACATAAGGTACGTTTTTCTTCTGTGTATTCAAATTTACTTTGTTTAGTTTAATGAGCTACATCGAAAGCTACTTGAACCCTCCAAAGGACGAGTACTTTAGCTAGTAGCGGTGTTATTGCTAGATAGATATTTTTGGATTTTTATCCGTCGTCAGTGACATATATACTTACTCGCTACTGAGACAAAAAAAAAAAAAAAAAGGAAAACAATGTGTGTAACAGGGGTTAAGTTGAAAATCGAAGAAAATAAATTCAGTTATCCAGTTTAAGCCATTTTTCTTGAACAAACTTTGCTTCATGATCACAGCGACTGAAGCCAGTTGCAAGAGTATAATTCCACTTCTCCGAATTACATTGCTGGCAAAATTTCGTCCCATAGACTTAGGGGATGGATTTTTCCAGTATCTTCCATTTAATGGAGAACGCTGTGCCGTTATTTTTGAGGTTCCACTCATGATTCGCGAGCCGAATGGTATGTCGACTTTTCAACTTAAGCCTTTTCAACTTATACCTACATAACACTAGTTGCATACCTTGGTTTTTTAAGAGTTACTTCCCTTTTCACTTACATTATTCAAGGGATTTGCCTATTTATGGATAATTTCGGATCTACCTACCCTTAGAACTCTCCTATACTTTCTAAAATCTCCATGATGAGAAGTCATTCTTACTTATATGACAAGCTGAATGACCTGGGGTGAATAACCCAACGAAACTTAAGGATCTGTACATGTCACTGTTGTAATTAATTATACTTAACTCGTCCTATAGTGTGAGAGTTCTAACCCTTCGATATTTATATCAAATTTATGTGTGTGTGTGTGTGTGTGTGTGTGTGTGTGTGTGTGTGTGTGTGTGTGTGTGTGTGTGTGTGTGTGTGTGTGTGGAAGGCGTGTGGCTGAGTAGTTAGAGAATTGGATTCGCAATCGTGAGGTTGTCAGTTCGATTCCCGGACCAGGCGATGCGTTATGTCCTTGAGCAAGACACTTTATTTCACGTTGCTCCTTCTACCTGGAGTTACGACCGATGGATAGTATTAGCAACTGGAAAGACCAACGGAAACATTGTTTCCTCGGTCCGATTTGACGAAAGTTGTCGACTGTCGATATATATGTGTGTGTGTGTGTGTGTGTGTGTGTGTGTGTGTGTGTGTGTGTGTGTGTGTGTGTGTGTGTGTGTGTGTGTGTGTGTGTGTGTGTGTGTGTGTGTGTGTGTGTGTGATTTTCCTGTTGTTGTTGCTGTGTTTATGCTGCATTTGTTCTTGTGTGATTATTTCTGCGTTGTTATTTCTGTTGTTGTTTATGTCATTGTTGTTGTTGTAGTTCTGTGTTGTCGTTGTTGTCGTTGTTGTTGTTAACAGTATTTATTGCTGAAGTTTTAATGTCTGTAAAACATTTCTCTGTTGGCAAACAACTTATTCTGGTAACTGGAATTACTTGCTTGAGGTCGTCGTCGTCGTCCACCGCCGCCACCACCACCACCGTCGCCGCCACCATCACTACTTGTCCACCTCCACAGCCTATCCTATCCTATCCTCCATCTCCTCACGTGTCCATGTGCTTTCTCTTCCTCCCCCACCTCCTCCTCATGTGTCTTTTTCTTTCACCTCCTCTCCTTCCTCCTTCTCCCCCCACGTGTCTATGTGTGTATTCCATTTCCTCCTCCTCACGTGTCCGTGTGCTTCTTCCTTTACTCCTCCACCATCCTCTTCCCTTTCCCCATTGTCATATCCCCCCCCCCCCCCCATCCTCCTCCAGATACTCAAATTAAATGTTGATCTGAATTAAAAATAAAAATTAAAACAAATAATTAAAATTAAAATTATAATTCTTTAAATTTCGTTTTCAATTATTTCAATGTTAAATTAATTAATTTTACACGAGGAGCAATGTGTGGGAAAAAGTCAACATTTAAGCCACTGATTCATTAGAAACCGCAACCCCGAGATTAAAAAACACGATAACGCACGAAATAAGACACAAATATGATATATGAGGGTTGGTTGAGAAGTTCATAGGCTGAAGGAGTGACGCTAGAGCCGTGAAATCTTGCATGCATTAATTTTCAACTCTTCTTATAATCTCGGGGTCTAGGTTTCCAATGAAATCTTGCATGCATTGATTCCAACTCGTCTTATTAATAACTGTATTGATTCTTTCCAGGGACTATGTTGAAAAATAAACCTCATATGGTCATTCCATGAGAGTATCTTGGTCAGCCTATGAAGGAGTGATGCTAGAGCTGTGAAATATTGCATGCATTGATTCCAACTCGTCTTATTAATAACTGTATTGATTCTTTCCAGAGGCTATGTTGAAAAATAAACCTCATATGGTCATTCCATGAGAGTATCTTGGTCAAGGTCTGGAGATTTCAGCAGGTACCCGTATGATATAACAAAAGGAGCACGCTGTGTGGTTCGAAGTTCGTTTCGCAACCACCTTCTACCCTAGTATAGCCTCCGGTTGACCAATGTCTTGTGAGTTAAATTTGGTAAACGGAAACTGTGCAGAAGCATGCCGTATATGTGTGTGTGTGTGTGTGTGTGTGTGTATTCATTCTGCCAATAGCATAGCAGCGGCCCGACGAGCTTTTGATTCCAGAGTCGGCCCAGATCGATACAGATCGAACCTTGACCGATCAATAGCGAAACGCGCGTCACCAATCGATAAACGTAAATCGTCCTTTTATTATATATACTAGCTGAAAAATCACACTACAGGTGGTTTTCTGCTAGGATGTGTAGTGTGTAAATTAATATTATACACAAGTATATATACATGTAGATATGATACATCAAATAAAGTCGTAATTGACAATATACACAGAAATTGAACGAAGACTGCGTTACACTGTCTTCTGTAATCAGTAAAGTAATCCATGATACATTAAAAAAGACGATATTATATATAAACTGCATTAGGAGAAAATTAGTGATGAAAATATATGCGATATTTTTATATGTGTTATAATATAACTATTTCTACTTTTGGCACAAGGCCAGCAATTACTCAGTACATTACTGGTACTTTATTTTATCGACCCCGTAAGGATGAAAGGCAAAGTTAACCTCGGCGGGATTTGAACTCAGATCATACAGGGAGGTAACTCTATGCTTCAAAGCATGGCGTCCGACTGCCAATCCACCGCCTTATAATATAACGGCCGCTAACCGGAAGTGTTGACATTTGAACATTTTAAAGAAGTGAATTTTAAAGATCTTTAAATAAGCTATAAAATATATTTAATCAACAGCCACGAAATTTAGCACATAGATTATGTAATATTCATACATTACGGTCTGAGTTCAAAACCCGTCGAGGTTAACTTTGCCTTTCATCCTTATGGGGTCGATAAAATAAAGTACCAGTAATGTACTGGATTATTACTGGCCTTGTGCCAAAAGTAGAAACAATTATTTATTCAAAGTAATCCAACTTATTTTACTAACTCGATAAACAAATATATTCTAGGCGCAGTCCCGCACTCCTTACTTTATTATAGTTTAGATATATATATAATAGAAAAAGACGAAGTAATTTCGTTACATATAAAAAATATTTATTGTGCATCGATCTGTTACGCGCCTTTCGCAGAGGATTGGTTCAAGACCACGCATAGGTGTTATGGACCCGACTCCCCTATCGATCTGCTCCCCTGTTTGTGCACAGAGTGCTTTCTTTGGTACCAACACTAATAATTCACTGAACCACCTACACCATATATATATATATATATATATATATATATATATATATATATGGTGGCTGCCAACTCGTTTTCGAGTACGGCCACTACTTTATATCCATGTAGGAGAACCCCTACCGATGCGCTGAACGAGTGTGACTTTTTAGTCCAGCTAGCGACTTGAAAACTCTGGTACAAACACTACACTTGTGACAATTATTGACACATAGTGCTGGGCCCATGGTACCATGTGACGACAAGTGCAGAGAGATCTCCAGATATAAAGCAATGCCTGTGCCGTGAAGCTTTTATAGTGAGCAAAGGCACTGCACAAAGCCAGTCCCACTCTCTTAACCAAGATGATATTTACCAATAAGAAGAACAAGTCAACATCATTGGATACCATCAGGGTTGCAGGTGTTATATCAGAGTTTTCCTTCTCCTAGAATTCTGCCTTGACAAAGGCTAAGGGGTCATCTCTCCCGGTGATTTTGGATGGCCATTGACTCTTAAGAGCTCCTTTGCCCTTTGACAGGTTTTGTTCTTATTCCTGCAGGATGTCCAAAGTCACCCTCCTCACCAAGAAACCTTGGTGAGGAGGGGGACTTTATAGTTACATATAGGAAAATGTATCACCCCGACGGCAGAGCTCAAGCCGTTTCGGCGGCTATTTCTGGACCTACTGGACTCTACTACCCTAAGTATTGAGTACTCTGGTGTGTTATGGTCCATCTGGTTCATTACCACAACTCCTTCGTTATATATATAGATATATATACATTCATATACATATACATATATACATTCATATACATATATATACACATATATACATATACATTCATATACATATATATTCATATACACATATATACCTACACATTCATATACACATATACTCATATACATATATATTTACATATATATACATATACATTCATATACACATATATTCATATACATATATATATATACACATATACATTCATATTCACATATACTCATATATATACACATATACATTCATATACACATATACTCATATACATATATATATATATATATACATATACTCATATACATATATATATATATATATTCATATACATATATATATATATATATATTCATATACATATATATATATACACATATATATATATATATACACATATATATATACACATATACATTCATATACACATATACTCATATACATATATACATATATATATATACATATACATATATACATATATATATATATATACATATACTCATATACATATATATATATATATATTATATATATATATATACATATATATATATATATACACATATACATTCATATACACATACTCATATATACATATATATATATACACATATACATATATATATATACACATATACATATATATATATATATATATATATACACATATACACATATATATATATATACACATATACATATACACATATACATTCATATACACATACTCATATATATATACATATATATATATATATACACATATACATATATACATATATATATACACATATACATATATACATATATATATACACATATACATATATATATATATATATACACATATATATACATATATATATACACATATACATATATATATATATATATATACACATATACATATATATATATATATATATACACATATATATACATATATATATACACATATACATATATATATATATATATATACACATATACATATATATATATATATATACACATATATATACATATATATAACACTGTTTTACGATATGATATAACACAGTTGTATGATATATTATACAGTGGTATATAATATAACATGTATCTAATGTAAACTAATTGTCATATTGTGTGTATATATATAATATAATAGCTAGAGGTGTATATATATACATATAGAGGTGAATATATATATATATATATATATAGGTATAGATGAATTTCTATACATGTGCACCCACACATATACACACACACACATACATATATATATATACATGCACACACACACATATACATATACACTGACATATACATGTACACACACACACAGACACATACATGTACACACACACACACACACACACACACATACATATATATACATGCACACACACACATATACACTGACATATACATGTACACACACAGACACATACATGTACACACACACACACACACATACATGTACACACACACACACACATACATGTACACACACACACACATACATGTACACACACACACACACACACATACATGTACACACACACACACACACACATATACACACACACCGGTATCCAATGGATATCTTAATATCTTAATAAACAGTTATAAGATAATAAAAATGTGATAAATCAAACAAGTGATATATGACATATGATATATAATATATAGAGGTGGTGGTGGGGTGGGAGAGGTGGTGGTGGTGGGGTGGGAGAGGTGGTGGTGGTGGGGCGGGAGAGGTGATGGGGTGGGGGGGGGGGCAATATATAGAGAAGTGGTGGTGGGGGTAGGAAAGGTGGTGGTGGGAGTATAATATATAGAGAGGTGGTGGTGGGGTGGGAGAGGTGGTGGGGGATAGGGGGGTTAGGGGGGTATAATATATAGAGAAGTGGTGGTGGTGGGAGTATAATATATAGAGAGGTGGTGGTGGGGTGGGAGAGGTGGGGGGGGGGGGACAAGGTGGGGGGGGATACTATATAGAGAAGTGGTGGTGGGGGTAGGAAAGGTGGTGGTGGGAGTATAATATATAGAGAGGTGGTGGTGGGGTGGGAGAGGTGGCGGGGGATAGGGGGGTTAGGGGGGTATAATATATAGAGAAGTGGTGGTGGTGGGAGTATAATATATAGAGAGGTGGTGGTGGGGTAGGAGAGGTGGTGGGGGGATAGGAAAGGTGGGGGGCATAATATATAGAGAAGTGGTGGTGGGGGTAGGAAAGGTGGTGGTGGGGGTATAACATATAGAGAGGTGGTGGGGTGGGGGTATATATAGAGGAGGTGGTGGGGTAGGGGAGGTGGTGGGGTATAATATATAGAGAGGTGGTGGTGGGGTAGGAGAGGTGTTGGTGAGGGTAGGAGAGGTGGTGGTGGTGGTGTAATATATAGAGAGGTGGTGGTGGGGGTAGGAGAGGTGGTGGTGGTGGTGGTGTAATATATAGAGAGGTGGTGGTGGGGTAG
>OZ024763.1:12672379-12674950 GCA_964016885.1 Eledone cirrhosa
TACACACACATACACATATATACACGTGCACACATATATATATAAATATATATATATACATATATATATAACGTGTTTCTACCTCTTTCTTCCCCTTCAGTTGATGCAGTAGCCCACCCACCCCTTTTTGTTCGTCTTTATTTGTGTTAGATACCGGTGAAACCAGCGCTGGCTATATATCAATATTTTTGATATTTTTTTAATTAATTGATTTGATTTATTAATTGGTTGATATTAGTTGAATTAATTTAATTGATAACCTTAATTAATTTGTTCAATTATTACCACTAATAAATCTATCAGTGTATTCTGTTTCTGGAATTTATATCAGTTACCACTGAGTAAGGTTGTGTGTGACATGGTGTAACACTGTCATAGGTACATAAAGTATGTTGTGACATGGTGTAACACTATCATAGGTACATAAAGTATGTTGTGACATGGTGTAACACTGTCATAGGTACATAAAGTATGTTGTGACATGGTGTAACACTGTCATAGGTACATAAAGTATGTTGTGACATGGTGTAACACTATCATAGGTACATAAAGTATGTTGTGACATGGTGTAATACTCTCATAGGTACATAAAGTATGTTGTGACATGGTGTAACACTGTCATAGGTACACACGTTATGTTGTGACATGGTGTAACACTGTCATAGGTACACAGGTCTTGTTGTGACATGATGTAACACTGTCATAGGTACATAAAGTATGTTGTGACATGGTGTAACACTGTCATAGGTACACACGTTATGTTGTGACATGGTGTAACACTGTCATAGGTACACAGGTCTTGTTGTGACATGGTGTAACACTGTCATAGGTACATAAAGTATGTTGTGACATGGTGTAACACTGTCATAGGTACACAGGTCATGTGACATGGTGTAACACTGTCATAGGTACACAGGTCCTGTGACATGGTGTAACACTGCCATAGGTACACAGGTCATGTTGTGAGATGGTGCAACTGTCATAGGTACATAAAGTATGTTGTGACATCGTGTAACACTGTCATAGGTACACAGATCCTGTGACATGGTGTAACTGTCATAGGTACATAAAGTATGTTGTGACAGTGTAACACTGTCATAGGTATACAGGTCATGTGACATGGTGTAACTGTCATAGGTACATAACGTATGTTGTGACATGGTGAAACACTGTCATAGGTACACAAGTCATGTTGTGACATGGTGTAACACTGTCATAGATACACAAGTCATGTGATGTGGTGTAACACTGCCATAGGTACATAAAGTATGTTGTAACATTGTGTAACACTGTCATAGGTACACAAGTCATGTTGTGACATAATTTAACTCTGCCATAGGTACACAAACTATGCTGTGGTGTGGTGTGACACTGTCATAGGTACACAAAGTATGTTGTGACATGGTGTAACACTGTCATAGGTACATAAAGTATGTTGTGACATGGTGTAACACTGCCATAGGTACATAAAGTATGTTGTGGTGTAACACTGCCATAGGTACACAAAGTATGTTGTGGTGTCGTGTAACACTGTCATAGGTACATAAAGTATGTTGTGGTGTAACACTGCCATAGGTACATAAAGTATGTTGTGGTGTGGTGTAACACTGCCATAGGTACATAAAGTATGTTGTGACACGGTGTAACACTGCCATAGGTACATAAAGTATGTTGTGGTATCGTGTAACACTGCCATAGGTACATAAAGTATGTTGTCACATGGTGTAACACTATCATAGATACACAAACTATGCTGTGGTGTGGTGTGACACTGTCATAGGTACACAAAGTATTTTGTGACATGGTGTTACACTATCATCGATACACAAAGCGTTGTGTTTCAAAATGTTACACTTCATAGGTACATAAAATATTTTGTGGTATTCTAGAAATGTTTTCGACACGCTGGCACATGTGTGTGCTTGTGTGTATGTGCATATGTGTGTGCTTGTGTGTATGTGCATATATGTGTGTTTGTGTGTATGTGCATATATGTGTGCTTGTGTGTATGTGCATATGTGTGTGCTTGTGTGTATGTGCCTATGTGTGTTCTTGTGTGTATGTGCATATATGTGTGCTTGTGTGTATGTGCATATGCATACATTTATATGTATGAGTATATAAATATGAACGCCGAAACGCAAACACACTTACAAAAATACACACTCACAGACATACATTCACAGGAACACACACATACATACATTTACATAAACACACACATATATTCACACACAGCGTAGCAAATTGAACGTCAGCCACTGTTTTGCTATAGTTTTTTCACCAACCCCTTCTTTCCTTTTTACACACACAAACATACATTCCGGACGGAAGAGACTGAAATTTATATATAGATTCTTAGATTCTCCTCCAAGTAGTAATTCTAGTTAAGCGCTTATTTTAAAGACACATGTGGATTTTCCTGTTAACTTCTCGCCTCTTTTATACAACATAATAGGGGTAGAGTAGCGTGATATTTAAGTGACTGAGCAGACACAGGTAAACAGAGCTAACTACTGCTAACATCCGAGGCGTCTGGAAAAAATCATCCCAATTTCTACGTTGTTTACT
>OZ024763.1:12677650-12685150 GCA_964016885.1 Eledone cirrhosa
AGATTTATTAATATAACCATCTTTCTCTACACTTTAAAATATGGACATCTTTGTATCATACATAGCAGACGTGTATATATATATATATATATATAAAAACATGAGAAGAAAGAAGAATACTGCGTGGTTGCACATGGGTTACATATGATAAAAATAGTCCTTCGTCAGTGATTTTCCAACCATCATTGATATTTCATCGCATTAAAAATCATATACCTCAGGTTGGTGCGAGCAATAGCTAAATAAAGCTATTGGGACAAGTAAATCGCGTAAAGCGAGTAAGACAAGTAAACAACATAGAAGGATGAAAGCAACGCAAAGATAGGAATAAACAAGCAACATGGTTATCTGGTCAGCATAAGCTGGGTGGATTTCATGAGCGATCGGGATAGAGACCGTCCGCTGTGAGTGAGATGTGAGCAAGAAGAGAACCCACTACAAGCTAAACGGGAGGAAGTGAGAAGGGGAGAAACAGAGAGTGAGTGAGTGGAAGTGCGAGGAAGAGGTCAGTCGAGAGAAAGTGTAACTGACAGAGGGGGCGAAAGAAGGTGAGAGCAACAGAGAGAACGGGGAAGCAGTAAGAGAGAAACAGACAAACGCAGCCGAGGTAAATATATATAAAAAACATGAGAAGAAAGAAGAATACTGCGTGGTTGCACATGGGTTATATATGATAAAAATAGTCCTTCGTCAGTGATTTTCCAACCATCATTGGTATTTCATCGCATTAAAAATCATATACCTCAGGTTGGTGCGAGCAATAGCTAAATAAAGCTATTGGGACAAGTAAATCGCGTAAAGCGTGTAAGACAAATAGTTGAGACAGTAAACAAAAAACAAAAAAATAACGTGGAAGTGAAGAGGCAGTACAAATGTTAATATTAGTTTCACGCTTGAGAGTAGGGATATATATATATATATATATAAAAGAAATGAATAAAAGGTGTTTAAAACCGTTAGGACATGTTTATATAACAGTGCGCCTACGTACGTTTCGCCCGGAATGGGATTATCAAGGGCATGGAAAACAAAAAAAAAATGATTAATACAGGACCCAGGAGGGGTTTCACGGTTAAATTAACATCAGAGTTCATTCTTCTCCTACGTCAACAAGTCTCACTTTCATTTTTAATAGATTTTAATTTCAAATCTTATACCCATAACAAATATTTCATTTGATAAGACCGTCTTATATCCTGAAACCTTTGGTAATGGAATATTCATATTGTGTTGTTTATTATGTAACTAAATAGCTCTGTACTATACATAGAGCACTTTTCGTTCCTTTACCTTTTCTACGGAAATATATATATATATATACACACACATACACATATATACACGTGCACACATATATATATAAATATATATATATACATATATATATAACGTGTTTCTACCTCTTTCTTCCCCTTCAGTTGATGCAGTAGCCCACCCACCCCTTTTTGTTCGTCTTTATTTGTGTTAGATACCGGTGAAACCAGCGCTGGCTATATATCAATATTTTTGATATTTTTTTAATTAATTGATTTGATTTATTAATTGGTTGATATTAGTTGAATTAATTTAATTGATAACCTTAATTAATTTGTTCAATTATTACCACTAATAAATCTATCAGTGTATTCTGTTTCTGGAATTTATATCAGTTACCACTGAGTAAGGTTGTGTGTGACATGGTGTAACACTGTCATAGGTACATAAAGTATGTTGTGACATGGTGTAACACTATCATAGGTACATAAAGTATGTTGTGACATGGTGTAACACTGTCATAGGTACATAAAGTATGTTGTGACATGGTGTAACACTGTCATAGGTACATAAAGTATGTTGTGACATGGTGTAACACTATCATAGGTACATAAAGTATGTTGTGACATGGTGTAATACTCTCATAGGTACATAAAGTATGTTGTGACATGGTGTAACACTGTCATAGGTACACACGTTATGTTGTGACATGGTGTAACACTGTCATAGGTACACAGGTCTTGTTGTGACATGATGTAACACTGTCATAGGTACATAAAGTATGTTGTGACATGGTGTAACACTGTCATAGGTACACACGTTATGTTGTGACATGGTGTAACACTGTCATAGGTACACAGGTCTTGTTGTGACATGGTGTAACACTGTCATAGGTACATAAAGTATGTTGTGACATGGTGTAACACTGTCATAGGTACACAGGTCATGTGACATGGTGTAACACTGTCATAGGTACACAGGTCCTGTGACATGGTGTAACACTGCCATAGGTACACAGGTCATGTTGTGAGATGGTGCAACTGTCATAGGTACATAAAGTATGTTGTGACATCGTGTAACACTGTCATAGGTACACAGATCCTGTGACATGGTGTAACTGTCATAGGTACATAAAGTATGTTGTGACAGTGTAACACTGTCATAGGTATACAGGTCATGTGACATGGTGTAACTGTCATAGGTACATAACGTATGTTGTGACATGGTGAAACACTGTCATAGGTACACAAGTCATGTTGTGACATGGTGTAACACTGTCATAGATACACAAGTCATGTGATGTGGTGTAACACTGCCATAGGTACATAAAGTATGTTGTAACATTGTGTAACACTGTCATAGGTACACAAGTCATGTTGTGACATAATTTAACTCTGCCATAGGTACACAAACTATGCTGTGGTGTGGTGTGACACTGTCATAGGTACACAAAGTATGTTGTGACATGGTGTAACACTGTCATAGGTACATAAAGTATGTTGTGACATGGTGTAACACTGCCATAGGTACATAAAGTATGTTGTGGTGTAACACTGCCATAGGTACACAAAGTATGTTGTGGTGTCGTGTAACACTGTCATAGGTACATAAAGTATGTTGTGGTGTAACACTGCCATAGGTACATAAAGTATGTTGTGGTGTGGTGTAACACTGCCATAGGTACATAAAGTATGTTGTGACACGGTGTAACACTGCCATAGGTACATAAAGTATGTTGTGGTATCGTGTAACACTGCCATAGGTACATAAAGTATGTTGTCACATGGTGTAACACTATCATAGATACACAAACTATGCTGTGGTGTGGTGTGACACTGTCATAGGTACACAAAGTATTTTGTGACATGGTGTTACACTATCATCGATACACAAAGCGTTGTGTTTCAAAATGTTACACTTCATAGGTACATAAAATATTTTGTGGTATTCTAGAAATGTTTTCGACACGCTGGCACATGTGTGTGCTTGTGTGTATGTGCATATGTGTGTGCTTGTGTGTATGTGCATATATGTGTGTTTGTGTGTATGTGCATATATGTGTGCTTGTGTGTATGTGCATATGTGTGTGCTTGTGTGTATGTGCCTATGTGTGTTCTTGTGTGTATGTGCATATATGTGTGCTTGTGTGTATGTGCATATGCATACATTTATATGTATGAGTATATAAATATGAACGCCGAAACGCAAACACACTTACAAAAATACACACTCACAGACATACATTCACAGGAACACACACATACATACATTTACATAAACACACACATATATTCACACACAGCGTAGCAAATTGAACGTCAGCCACTGTTTTGCTATAGTTTTTTCACCAACCCCTTCTTTCCTTTTTACACACACAAACATACATTCCGGACGGAAGAGACTGAAATTTATATATAGATTCTTAGATTCTCCTCCAAGTAGTAATTCTAGTTAAGCGCTTATTTTAAAGACACATGTGGATTTTCCTGTTAACTTCTCGCCTCTTTTATACAACATAATAGGGGTAGAGTAGCGTGATATTTAAGTGACTGAGCAGACACAGGTAAACAGAGCTAACTACTGCTAACATCCGAGGCGTCTGGAAAAATCATCCCAATTTCTACGTTGTTTACTGGACGAACTCACAGAGAATCCCTAGCCGATTCCGGGATGTTATATAACTCAGCTGGGAAATATGCACTTATTTACATACATTTTGGCATCGGCGAAACCAGCGTTGCTTCGGGTATATATCAATATTATTGATTTTTTTAATTAGTTGAATTATTAATTGGGCCATATCAATTGTAATAATTTGTTCAAATATAACCACTACGTTACCAAATCTAATCTATTTCAGTTATCATTGAGTAAGATGTGGCATGTGGTTAGATTGTCATGGATACACAACTCATCAGCTAGTAGTGTGATTTCGTAAATCTAATGGTGTGTGTATATATATATATATATATATATATATATATCACAGAAAAAAAGAGAATCAGTGTTGCGACGAATGTAATTTATTGGACATATTACAATCGTTTCTCTGGCGACCAGCTCGAAGCACGATCGATGTGATGATCGAACCTGACGTAAGGTCTTCAGTACGTCTTGATTCTACTAAGCAGATTATATATATATATATATAGTGAGAGTATTGAAGTTTGCTTGAAGCATTGTCGAATAATATGTAAATATCTTTAAGTCGTTTGGAAGCCTCGACAATGCAAATGGGTAAATCTCCGGGTAACAAGATCCGGTGGTGGAGAGAGAGATGTAAGTGGGTGTACGTTGAGATGCGTGGCGTGTATAAGACGTGTAGAGGAATGAAGGAAAGAGTATAAAGGATAAAATTAAAATAACAACACGAGAGAGAGTTACCTTGGGAGAGATTTAATTGTCCCTATATATTTCGGATTTACATCCATCAACTGGGGGTTTTTTACGGGGTGGAGGAAAGGTTGTCTGTCGGAAAGGTGCGAAACGCGTCCTCCGCTGTTTGTTGTTTTGAATATATATATATAATAAGTGGTTACACAACAGTTAATTCACCAGACCGAGAACAATTGTTTCACGGCTCGTAATCAGATTACATTTATTGTATTCAGCCATGTAGAGCGGAATTTTCTTTATATAGAGAGAGAGAGAGAGAGAGAGAGAGAGAGAGAGAGAGAGAGAGAGAGGGAGAGAGAGAGAGAGAGAGAGAGAGAGAGAGAGAGAGAGAGAGAGAGAGAGAGAGAGAGAGAGAGAGAGAGAGAGAGAGAGAGAGAGAGAGAGAGGAGAGAGAGAGAGAGAGAGAGAGAGAGAGAGAGAGAGAGGGGTTTCCACACCAAATTAGTAAACTTTATACCGAACTCACCCTATAGACTGAGTGGTCTACTTACTTCTGATATTACTTCCCGGTTTTTTACCACGATATACTAGCAGAATGGCCCGGCGTTGCTCGGGCTTCTAAACATAGATTGCCATGTTTATCCCTCCTTTCTGAAACAGTACAGAGAAGTACGGAATACCTCGGCCTTGGGGATGGCAATTATATCCCAATGTATTACTGGTACTTTATTTTATCGGCCCCGTAAGGATGAAAGGCAAAGTTAACCTCGGTGGGATTTATATAATGATATATATATATATATATATATAGAGAGAGAGAGAAATTACATGAATCAAAGTTCAGTTTAAATCATTTATTTGCTTACAATTGTTTCCTCCAAACCGAGGTTTGGAGGAAACAATTGTAAGCAAATAAATGATTTAAACTGAACTTTGATTCATGTAATTTCTATATAACTGCTCTGTAAAACAACTGATGTTGTTACATTGAGCTATTTATCTTACTGGTAATAAGGTAGTAATATATTACTGTCTTTCACTATTTAGGGTTTAAAATATATATAACTATAAAATGTTTTAGTATATACATAACCATAAATAGTAATCCTTAATACTATATATATATATATATATATATATATATATATATATATATATATATATATATATATATATACGATATTAAACAAATGGAAACTATATTTATAAAACCAAAACTATCTACTCCAAAACTTGTTGAGTGCTTTATATCAGTTATAAAATATTTACTCGTTGTAACCCAACAATTTTAAATAAAACTTTTGCATATATATATATATATATTACTTGTACTCCTGCGTTGTCTGTCTTTTGTATTCTGAACTATAGATATGTATATACACACATGTTTGTGTGCACTTTGTACGCTGGTGAGCTATATAATCCAGTTAAGTTAGCAACAGCTAAATAGTTTATGTGCTTATATCTGACCTGGCTGGCTAGCTGGTTGTTTACCGGAGCGATTGAAGTTGTTTGTTAAAATCAACAAAGATCCTTATTCTCTATGCAAACATCACCCCTCTCTTTTACTCTTTCTTCAAGATGGCCGCCGCCTAAGTGTTGCTTACAAAAGGAAGGTTTGTGCGCGAGTGTTGAGTGATGTAGTGGAGTGGAGTGGAGATAATTGTTCACACCCTCATGCTATTTAATACCCTGTCATCAACGCACCAGGTGCCACCACCACCCGCACCGCCAATAGACCACCGTTACAATGTCTGACAGGGTTAACCTTAACAAACTTCAGACACTCGTCTTTCTTTCTCTCTACCCCCCCCCCTCTCCTCTCTCATATCTCTCTCTCCTCTTTTAGCTCGCTCTCTTTCACACACTACCTCTCCTCGCTCTCTCCCCTTTCACCTCTCTTTCTCACACACCCCTCTCTCCCTCTTCTCTATCTCACCCCCCCCCCCCTCTCTCTCTCCGCCATCTCACACCCCTCTCCCTACTCCATCACACCCCCTCCTCCTCTCCCTCTCAAAATAATCAACAAAGAAATGTCACGTTCACGTTTTACAAATATTTAGTGTTTGTTTCTAGCTTGGATTTTGTTTATTCATTGAATCTCTATCTATTTATCTCTCTGTCTGTCTGTCTGTCTGTCTATCTGTCTATCAATCTATCTATCTGTCTATCTATCTATTTATTTATTTACCTATCTGTCTTGCCTGTCTGTTTAACCATCCATCAATCTATCTCCCCCAACGCCCTCTCTCTCTCTCTCTCTCTCTCTCTCTCTCTCTCTCTCTCTCTCTCTCTCTCTATATATATATATATATATATATATATATATAGAGAGAGAGAGAGATAACGAAGGAGTTGTGGTAAGGAACCAGATGGACCATAACACACCAGAGTACTCAATAATTAGGGTAGTAGAGTGGGTAATAGGAAATTACCGTCGAAACGGCTTGAGCTCTGCCGTCGGGGTTAAACATTTTCCTATATATAAAGGCGGTGACTGTCTAATAACTGAGCGGGTAAACTAATAAAAACTATATACATACATACATACAGACAGACAGACAGCTCTGAGTAGAGACCATTGTAGTAGCGGTAGAAGAGAGAGGAGGGGTGACATCCCGTCTATGAGTGACCCAGGTTGGAGGGGGGAGGGGACATGTAACCAACAGGTTCTGAGTAGAGACCATTGTAGTAGCGGTAGAAGAGAGAGGAAGGGTGACATCCCGTCTATGAGTGACCCAGGTTGGAGGGGGGAGGGGACATGTAACCAACAGGTTCTGAGTAGAGACCATTGTAGTAGCGGTAGAAGAGAGAGGAGGGGTGACATCCCGTCTATGAGTGACCCAGGTTGGAGGGGGGAGGGCACATGTAACCAACAGGTTCCTGTGAGGAGCAGAGACCAATGTAGTA
>OZ024763.1:12690150-12705150 GCA_964016885.1 Eledone cirrhosa
GTAACCAGGGAATACTACACCCGATTAAGAAAGATTTGGTCATCGGAACTCTCTACGCAAAACAAAACAGTGGCTCACAATGTGTTTGCTGTGCCTGTCCTAACACCAACGTTTGGAATACTCAATTGGACGATAGACGAAATACGAGCAGTTGATGTTGGAACTCGAAAAATACTGAACAACACCGGAAACTTCCACATCAACAGTGACATAGACCGCCTTTACTTGAAACGTAAGCAGGGAGGCAGAGGCCTAACATCAGTCCAGACAACATTTGAATGTCGCATCATATCCCTCCAACAACATCTACGAACCTCGAAGCGTAGGAGCCCGTTTCTCGAGCAAGTCTATCTGCATGAAACAGATAAGATCATGAGAGTTGGGAAGGAACTCCTCGAGAGATATTCCCTGTGTGATAATCAAAACCTCACACCCAGGGAAGTCGCTCAGCAGTATCGCAGTGAATCCATGGATGAAAAACTGCATGCTTATCAGCAAAAAATCATGCATGGATATGTTGCCAGGGAGTCCAGAGTGAGAGTAATATAGATAAGTAAAGTAGTCTATCTTGGACCAACAACCGCTATATTGGCTCCCACTTTGACGGATATGCTTTTGTAATCCAAGAACAGAAAATTAACACGAAATACCTGATTCACAAAAGAGATAGAGATGCAGGCAAAACACTTAGATGTCATAACAAGTGCAGACTCTGCAGAATTTACATCGAGGATATCACCCATGTCATCAGCAGCTGTCCAAAGATGTCATCACGGTAGTATCTACCTATGAGGCATGATGTAGTGGCCAAAACACTATACAATGCAATCCGTAGAAAAGATAATACAGCAATGTGGAAGACAACCATATACATAATATGAAAGAGTACTGGTGGAATGTTCCAGTAAAAACCCCAATAAAATGCAGACATAACAGACCAGATATTATGATATGGGACAGGGAAAAGAAAGCATCCACAGTAGTGGAAATTAGCTGCCCAGCAGATGCCAATATAATATCAAAGATTAACGAAAAGGAGAATATTTATGCAGAACTGATGAGAAATCTGCAGATACTCCACACTGATTACACCTTCAGATTTATGCCTGTGATTATTGGGGCACTGGGGTATGTTAGTAACTGCCTCAATACAAATCTTGAGAAGTTAGGCTTCACAGGAACAGAAAGAACACAACTAGTTAGGAAATTACAAGTACAAACCATTAATGGAACAGTAGAAATATGTAAAACATTCCAAAAATGTTGCATCTAATAACTGCACATACACATGTACAGATACAAAGCATATACACATGCACACATACAACTCAAAACATCCACATCCACACATACAATAACATCCATATCTACACATGCAGACATACATATCTACCGAGTTGATGTGTAAATTCCAATGAGAGAGTCTTGTGTCTATGTTAGAAACCGACTCTCTCTCTATTGGGAAAATATTTATGAAATTATAAAACCAGAAGAACTAACATACATACATACATACATACATACATACATATATACAGACACACATATACATACAGACACATATACATACATACAGACACATATACATACAGACACATATACATACATACAGACACATATACATACATACAGACACATACATACACACATACATACGTACATACATATATACACACATAATACATACATACACATACATACATACACACACACACACACACATGCATACACATCGCGCACGTATAGACAGCATAGAAGCACTCCTAATACACACATATACACACACATATGCATACAAGTACAATTATGCACATACACACACATATATACACACATGCACACAAGTACATACATGCACAGACACACAGATGCACACAAGTACATACATGCACACACATAAACACATGCACACACACACACTCACACATGGAGACACATGCACACACACACACACACACACACATATAAACACATGCACATACACACACATATAAACACATGCACACAAGTACATACATGCACACACACACACTCACACATGGAGAAACATGCACACACACACACACATATATATATATAGACACATGTACACAAGTACATACATGTACACACACACATATAAAGAGATGCACACAAGTACATACATGCACACACACACTCACACATGGAGACACAAGCACACATACACACACACACACACAAGTATATATATGTACACACACACACACACACACATGCCGAGTTTTCCAATAAAACACGAAGCAATGACACTTCTATCGATCTATCGATCTCTGGTTCGAAAATATTGGTAAAATGTCCCTTTGATATTTGTGTGTTGATTGTTAGTGGACAGCTATGGTGGAGATATATGTAGGGGAGGGGGAGATAGGGGAGGTGAGAGGGGGAGATAGGGGAGAGAGAGGGAGAGACAGAAGGAGGGAGAAGTGGGGGGAGAGGAGAGAGAAGCAGGGGGTAGGGATAGGTGAGATGGGGGTAGGGGAGGTGAGAGAAGAGGAAGGAGATAGGGGAGAGATTGAGGGGGAGAAAGGAGGGAGGGAGAGGGAGAGGGGGGAGAAGGGAGGGAGGGAGAGAGAGAGGGGGATAGAGATGGAGAGAGAGAAGAGGAGAGAGAAGCGGAGGGAGAGGGGAAACGGTGGGGTGAGAGAAGGGGAATAGGGGAAGAGAGAGTGATGGAGAGAGAGAGAAAGAAGGAGGCAGAGGAGAGGGAGAGAAGGAGGCAGAGGCGAGGAGAGAGAGAGAGGGGAACTATTGCTACCACTGTACTACCATCGCCACAACCACTGTCATTATACCATTACTACTACTGCTACACTACTACTATACTACCAACATCATACCATTACTACTACTACCACCACCATACCATTACCACCACCGCCATATCACTACGACTACTACTACTACTACCATTACCACCACCACCATATCACTACTACTACTACCATACCATTACCACCACCGCCATATCACTACTACTACTACCATTACCACCACCACCATATCACTACTACTACTACTACCATTACCACTACCACCATATCACTACTACTACTACCGTACCATTACCACCACCACCATATCACTACTACTACTACTACCATTACCACCACCACCATATCACTACTACTACCATACCATTACCACCATATCACTACTACTACTACTTCCATTACCACCATATCACTACTACTACTACCATACCATTACCACCACCGCCATATCACTACTACTACTACCATACCATTACCACCACCGCCATATCACTACTACTACTATTACCACCACCACCATATCACTACTACTACCATACCACCACCGCCATATCACTACTACTACTACTACTACTACCATACCATTACCACCACCGCCATATCACTACTACTACTATTACCACCACCACCATATCACTACTACTACCATACCACCACCGCCATATCACTACTACTACTACTACTACCATACCATTACCACCACCGCCATATCACTACTACTACTATTACCACCACCACCATATCACTACTACTACCACACCACCACCGCCATATCACTACTACTACTACTACTACCATACCATTACCACCACCGCCATATCACTACTACTACTATTACCACCACCACCATATCACTACTACTACCATACCACCACCGCCATATCACTACTACTACTACTACTACTACCATACCATTACCACCACCGCCATATCACTACTACTGCTGCCACAACACCATACCATCACCACCAATCTACCACCTCTGTAACGAACTTAATAACATTACTTTACCTCCTCCGGTGAATTGGCAGTATCGGTAGAGCGTCGGACGCCATGCTTTGACGCATAGAGTTTCGGCCCTTGCCATTCTGAGTTCAAATCCCGCTGAGGTTAATTTTGCCTTTCATCCTTACGGGGTCGATAACATAAAGTACCAGTAATGTACTGAGGTCATTGCTGGCCTTGTGCCAATAGTAGAAACAGTTATCTTACCTCCACCACACAACTACTATAATCATCACTATCAACATGACCACCGTACTACCACCACCACCACCACCACCACCATAACCACCACACCACACTACTACCACCACTACAGCATAACTTACACCATTACAACCACCACAACGACCTCCATAACCAGCACACTACCACGACCGCAACAACCACTATAATCAACACTATCATTATAATCAACTCCATCACACCACACTACCACCACCACTACAGCATAACTTACACCATTACAACCACCACAACGACCTCCATAACCAGCACACTACCACGACCGCAACAACCACTATAATCAACACTATCATTATAATCAACTCCATCACACCACACTACCACCACCACTACAGCATAACTTACACCATTACAACCACCACAACGACCTCCATAACCAGCACACTACCACCACCGCAACAACCACCATAATCAACACGACCATCATAATCAACACCATCACCATAACACTACACTACCACTACAGCAACAGCATAACCTACACTACTACCACCATGACCAGCACCATACTACCGCCACACTACTACCATAACATACACCACTACCACCATAACCAGCGCTAATGTCAATACCACTACCAGTATCATACAAAAATAACCAACTTTCTTGACTATGAGAGAGAGAGAGAAAGTGGGAGTGAGAGAGTGAGAGTGGGAGAGAGAGAGAAAGTGGGAGTGAGAGAGTGAGAGTGGGAGAGAGAGAGAGAGAGTGAGAGAGAGTGAGAGGGAGAGAGGGAGTGAGAGAGAGAAAGGGAGAAAAGAGTGAGAGAGAGAGAGAAAAGGAGAAAAGAGTGAGAGAGAGAGAGGGAGAAAAGAGTGAGAGAGAGAGAGAGAGAGAAAAGAGTGAGAGAGAGAGAGAGAAAGAAAGGGAGAAAAGAGTGAGAGAGAGAGAGAGGAAAGGAAGATAGGGAGAGATTAGAGAGCGAGACTATAATCTTTTCACACCGGAAGTTCTTTGAGCGGAAACTTGCACAAATTGCAAAAGACAAGTTTCAAACTTCATCGAACGGCAGCCATTTTAGACGTACGACAAGGTTTCTTTTCTCTATCCTTATCTCTTGTCTTTTCTTAATTCCTTCTTTCATGTCTTTTATTGATTCTTGCTTTCTTTCTGATATGGGTAGGCGCCTAGAGTGCATCTTTCGCCTACCTTCTCGCCTCAACCCTTGTTTTAAATAACAGGCACATGCCCCTAGCCGAGTCACCTCACATCATGCTAGGCACCGATAGGGGCTCCTACCAACTCCTATTTCAAGGACTTATGAAAACACTCTCTCCGTTTTTCTGAACACACACGCTCATGCACACACACACACACACACACACACACACACGAAGTGAAGGCGCATGGCTTAGTGGCTAGAGTGTTGGGTTTGTAATCGTAAGATTGTGAGTTCAATTCCTGTACCGGGTGATGTGCTGTGTCCTCGACCGAGACACTTTATTTCCCGTTGCCCCACTTTACTCAGCTGCAGAAATAGGTTGTGACGTCACTGGTGCCAAGCTGTATCAATCATTGCCTTTCCCTTGGACAACATCGGCGACGTGGAGAGAGGAGACTAGCATGCATGGTGGACTGCTGGACTTCCCCAGACACCCCTTGCCGGGAAACTGCCAAGGTACAAAACCCATGGTCATTCGTGACAGAAGGGGACCTTTACTCTTTCATATATATATATATATATATATATATATATATATATATATATATATATATATATATATATATATATATATATATAGAAGAGCTTCTACAGGACTAGAATTGTTTCATTCGTGAGAAATCATCAGGAAGCTGGCTGATGATTTCTCACGAATGAAACAGTTCTAGTCCTGTAGAAGCTCTTCTATATTAAAACATTTATACTCTGCTATGTATTGAATACCTTACTTACTGTGGTTACCTCCGATTCAACCCGGAATAACTTTATATATATATATATATATATATATATATATATACAAAAGTTTTATTTAAAATTGTTGGGTTACAACAAGTAAATATTTTATAACTGATATAAAGCACTCGACAAGTTTTGGAGTAGATATACGATATTAAAAAAATACTACCAAAACCGGCTTCCTACATAACGGTTGCTCAATATTTATGGTACGTCAAAATTATTTATATATTGTATTTTATCTGAAGAAGGCATGCCATATTTTTAATATGGTATCCCCGAAATATGTATAATGAAATATGTATAATGAAATAAATATACCTTCCATTTGTTTAATATCGTATATATATATATATTATATATATTATATATATATATGATCATTTCTCCCGAATGAAACAGTTCTAGTCCTGTAGAAGCCATTTCTATATTGACTATTTATACTCTTCTATGAGTACCTTACTTACTCTGGTTACCCCCGATTGAACCCGGGATAAACATATATATATATATATATATATATATATATATATATATATATATATATATATATATCCCCACCTCCGGTTTTAGGACAAATGAGGTTCCTTTGAACGTTTGACATTTGAAAAACATTTGAAAAATCCATCGTAAACAATTTTGGGGCTAGCAGCTGAGGCTCCCCAGGCCAACGGGACCCTGTGCTTCAGCACACCCAGTCACAATGGTAAATCCGACACTGTATATCCCTTTGTGGCAACAAATCCAGAGAAATCCTACAGCAACCCTATGACAGTATGGAGGAGGAGTTGGGGACCAATAACAGAGAACATATGTGAATGTCGACGAGACAGACTACTGAAAGGTGACTAGCATGCATGGGCGACTGCTGGACATGTTAGTACTTGATGAAGATATACATATATATCATCATCATCGTTTTACGTCCACTTTTCCCTGCTTGCAAGGGTGGGACGGGAACTTATTCTGGCTTGATTTCTACAGCTGGATGCCCTTCCTAACACCAACCTCATTTACAGTGAGTGCTGGGTGCTTTTTTGCTGTGGCACCTCCACGTCCACTTTACAGTGTGGGCTGGGTACTTTTTTGCCGTGGCACCTCCACGACCACTTTGCAGTGGAATGATAGGGACCCCAGTCCCTATCATCTCATTTCTACAGCTGAGTAAACTGGAGCAATGTGAAATAAAGTGTCTTGCTCAAGGAAACAACACATCACCCGGTCTGAGAATTGAACTCACAACCTTTCGATTGCAAGGCCAATGCTCTAACCACTAAGCCATGTGCCTACACACACACACACACCCACCCACTAAGAAGAGCGCTTAAGTAGTCGAAGTGTACGATAAAGTTATATCTGTATAATTATATCTATCTGTATAATTATATATATATACTGTTATACTTTGGGAGGGTCATGTTGGTCAATAAGAAACACACGCATCAGTTGCTTTCACTTCAATTTATTATAATAAATTTATAAATTTAGTAATTTATAAATTTCCGGTTGGTTGGTTGGTTTCACAATGAACAGGTCACAGAATGTGTGACGAAAGAACTTTGACAATATATAAACAATCATATATTGAGTAAAATGACAGGAGGCCGGACTGGTGAAATTCCTTCAAAGATTTATAATAGCAAACACTATGTACATTTCAGTAGCCAAGTTCCATAAGGTTCTGGCGACATCATCAGGTGTTAATTGCATAATAGTTATATAATAAATGAATCATGGTAGACACAATCCAAGAGGCTAAAAAAACATGTTTTTGACTCGAAGGCGATGAAGAGGGCCAGTTGTTGTCAGTTTGGCTGACCACCTTACTCAATAATTATTAACTCCGTTCTCGCACCACCAACAAGATTCAACAAGATGGATGAGTTGCATAACGTCGAGTGCTTTTCATCATGGATGACTATACGAAATGACCAATTCTATCTAGTGGTGAACCACCAAACTTTTTTCACTATATATATATATATATATATATATATATATATATATATATATAGTGAAAAAAGGTGTGGACGTTAGAAAACGTTCTATTCAGATAACATTATATAAGGAGAATGATAAAAAAGGGTTTGAAAAGCGCATCTCGTATATATATATATATATATATATATATATATATATATATATATATATATATATATACGTATATATATATATATATACGTATTTATAAGTATATATATATATATATATATATATATATATATATATATATACATATATATATATATATAAAATTAAGTATGTGTGTGTGTCTATGTGTGTATTACCTATAGGGGCCTACATCTTACGACTGATTTTCATGAAACTTTACAGGCTCATAGATTAGTCATCAGGGAGTGTTTTCTATATATCAGCGTATCGTTTTTTTTTTTATTCCGGGGTCATTCTGCAGATGAAAATCGACAGGGGGAGTCACCTTTTTTTAGGTATCGAAAAATAAGATTTTTGGATCTAGCTCCCACATTTTGCCACCAATTTCGTTCAAATTTTAAAGCAAAATAGAATTTATCATTGCACATCCTGTAATGGCTTTATATTTTGCATTTGTTGTTCAGGGACGGCGTGGCAGCCACTTAAATATTCAAAAATACCACTTTTAGACTCAAATTTCCACTTTTTCGGCTCTAGCTCCCACATTAATCAACCTACTTCGTTCAAATTTTACACTACGCTAGATCTGAATATTTCACGTCTTAAAGTGGTTTTAGATTCAGGAACGGCGTGGCAGCCGCTTAAATATTCGAAAATACCACTTTTTCGCTCAAATATCCACCTTTTCGGTTCTAGCTCCCACATTTTTCAACCGATTTCGTTCAAATTCGATACTTCGGCTCCATCTCGCACATAAATCAATTTATTTGGTTCAACTTTTACACTACGATAGAACCTATCATTGCACATCCTATAGATGGTCAAAGGCAAAACGATGGCCACTGACGTCGTCTGAGCTTTTAGTTCTGTATTTGAGAATTCATCGGTTTCCAATCAAGTAGCGTGAGGAAATTTGGCTTAGTGTTAGAGGTCATTACCTCCCTCCCCCAGCATGCCCCTTCCTCAGTGATAGAGGTCATCACCACCCTCCCCCGCATGTCAGCAACCAATAAATGTAATTAAGGTGTAACCAATCGTCCTTGTTATCTTATTTATATATATATATATATATATATATACATTGAAGTTGGTGGTACACCACTGGATAGAACTGGTCATTCTGTATAGTTAACCATGATGCAATAGTAGGAAAAAGCACTCAACGTACGCAACTCAGTCATCTTTGATGTAAGATTCTGTTGGTGGTGCGGGAACGATATATATATAGGAAGACAAATAGATGGGTAGGTATATAGACGGAGGTGTAGTATATATTTATGTAGACGGAGGTGTAGTATATATTTATGTAGACGGAGGTGTAGTATATATTTATGTAGACGGACGTGTAGTATATATTTATGTAGACGGACGTGTAGTATATATTTATATAGACGGACGTGTAGTATATATTTATGTAGACGGAGGTGTAGTATATATTTATGTAGACGGACGTGTAGTATATATTTATATAGACGGACGTGTAGTATATATTTATGTAGACGGACGTGTAGTATATATTTATATAGACGGACGTGTAGTATATATTTATATAGACGGACGTGTAGTATATATTTATGTAGACGGACGTGTAGTATATATTTATGTAGACGGGGGTGTAAGTATATAGGTTTATTTAGATAAATGGATTCTTTGCTAAATGCATAGATGAATAGATAGACAGATAGTGACAGACCAAAACACTGAGAAAGAAAGAGAGGGGGAAGTAGAGAGAGAGAGAGATAGAGAGAGACAGAGAGAGAGACGAGGGGGTCAGAGAGCGATAGACAAGGACGGAGGGGGGGGACAGAGAGCGATAGACAGGGAGAAAGGGGGGGGGGCAGAGAGCGATAGACAGGGAGAAGGGGGGGGGGCAGAGAGCGATAGACAGGGAGAAGGGGGAGGGGGACAGATAAAGTAAAGAAATAAAGACATAAACAAAGGGGAAAACACAGAAATAACCCCTTAAAACGGTTGAAATTGTTTCAGGTTATATCTTGAAGTAGATTTACAGAAAAACTATTTTGTCTTCCGCTTCCTTTGGCTTTCCTTCCTTCCTTCCTTCCTTCTTCTCTTCCAGCCCATCCTTGCTTTCTTTCCTTTCTTCCTTTCCTTCATCTTCTACCCCCTCCTTCCTTTTTTCCTTCCTTCCTTTCCTTCATCTTCTACCCCCTCCTTCCTTCCTTCCTTGCTTTCCTTCCTCTACACACCACCGCCTCCCTCTCCTCTACCCACCACCACCACCACCACGGTATCCTCTCTTCCTCTACCCACCACCACCACCACCACCACCGTAATAGAGTTGTAGGCTCCATCAGGCGCAATACTAGTTTCCTTGCTGTGTCTTCACTTCTTCTAAACCTATATAGCATGTGAGGTGGGGTGGGAGTGGACGGTGGGTGGGGTGGACGGTGAGGTGGTGGTGAGGTGGTGGTGGATGGTGAGGTGGTGGTGGACGGTGGGGTGGGGTGGATGGTGAGGTGGTGGTGGACGGTGAGGTGGGGGGAGGACGGTGGGGTGGGGTGGACGGTGGGGTGGATGGTGAGGTGGTGGTGGATGGTGAGGTGGTGGTGGACGGTGAGGTGGTGGTGGACGGTGGGGTGGGGTGGATTGTGAGGTGGTGGTGGACGGTGAGGTGGGGGGAGGACGGTGAGGTGGTGGTGGACGGTGAGGTGGAGGGAGGACGGTGAGGTGGTGGTGGACGGTGAGGTGGTGGTGGACGGTGAGGTGGTACTGCAACGTTGATGGAAGTGGCGAGAGGAATGGAGAAAGAAAAAAGGTAAGGAATATATATATATATATATATATACATACACACATGTGAGAGATACATGGACACAAACAGGTGCACATACACACATACACACATAGAGACATACACGCATACATAGGTACATACACACATGTATACAAACATACATACACACACACAGGCACACATACACATAGACACACACACACACACACACCTAGATACATACACTAAATAGCAAGATTTCTATCTCTCTCTATTGAATGTATTTCAAACAATATCGTAGTCGCTGACAACAGCCATCTTGTTTCCATCTATTTTACTGTTTCGTGTGGAATAAAGGAATAGACGAATCGTTTAGTGCCATAGAATAAGAATATTTGATTAGGTGTTCGGGAATTAGATGCAGTTACGAGGTATAGAGAATACAACAGTACATGATAGATTTACAGATTAGCAGATTAATAGAGAGAGAGAAAGAAAGAGAGTGTGTTTGTGTATGGTGTGTGAGTACGTGTGTGCATATATATATATGATTCCAGTTCCTCAGTGAAATAACAACCCAACCAGGAACTGGGCATATCAGAGTATTGACAAAGTTATACACCTCAACAACATATGTACTTGTCTATACCGCATTAATTCGGACTGCCTGAAGAGGTCACAGCCAAAGATGGCTGTACCGAAATATATATAGCAGTAATAAACGAAGCTAAATTTTAAACATTTGACTTATTTATTTTACTTTATATATATATATTGGATTGGACACTACCGTAAACTCTTGGTAGATTTATCTACATATATATATATATATATATATATATATATATATATATATATATATAGGATATATATATATATATAACGTTTCTGAATTTGTTTTGCAAGATTCTTTATCTGAAAACGTGTGTTGAAACCGATATTGTTATACTTTGGGAGGGTCATGTTGCCAATAAGAAACACACGCACCAGTTGCTTTCACTTCAATTTATTATAATAAATTTATAAATTTAGGAATTTATAAATTTCTGGTTGGTTGGTTCCACAACCAGATGATTGTTTATATAATGTCAAAGTTCTTTCGTCACACATTATGTGACCTCTTCAGTAACTGGGGAATCTTTTCTTTGTTTTTCTGCCTCTCCTTTGTTCTGTCCTACGCCATCTTATATATATATATATAAATCAAAAATGGCGAGCTGTGTTGTTGCAAATAAGTATAATGAAAAATGAAAAATTAGAAATAGAAGTTAGGACTATCCATCATCAGTTGTCTACCAGGCATCATAGGTATTTCTTCGCGTCAGAGACAATATAGCTCCGCCTAAGGGAGATTCAATAACTAAAGTAACTCACTCGATATGCAAATTAGGCTGCTCAGCCGTTAATATGCATAAGGAAAGTTTATACTTTCAGACGTTCAACCATCTGGCAGGAAGGTATACGTTGCTGACGATAGCTAATAAGCTTGAAACTAGTACAGCGTTCCTTTGTCAGGGTTGAACAAATGAGCAACGATGGTTGCTAGACACTGTACGGCTTAATTCGGGATGTTTGTTTACAAACACACCGAGCATTATAATAAATGTTCGGTGAATCCATACGTACATATATATATATATGTGTGCATGTATGTATATATATACATATATATATATACTACTATACGTCTGTATACATATATGTATGTACGTATACATACTTATATTTTGACGAGGAGAAAAAGACACGACTTGACCGTACGGGTGTGAGCGAGAAGAAAGAACGCATACAGCGCTGAACATGGAGGAAGTGAGAGAGAGGGTGAGTGAGTGAAAGTGCGAGGAAGAGGCTAGCCGAGAGAGTGTGACTAGCAGAGAGGGTGAGTGAAAGTAAGAGGGAGAAGGAGAGAGAAAAGGGGGAGAGAAAGAGGTTAGCAGCAAGGGAAGAGAAAAAGGACAGGTCACGGCAAAGGGGGAAGAATATATGAATAAAAAATGGTGAGCTGTGTGTTGCAAATAAGTATAATGAAAAATTAAAATTAAAAAAAAAAAAATATATATATATATATATATATATATATATATATATATATATAGGGCGCCCCAAAAAGGTATACACACTTTAACAGCATTCTAATAAATATTAACTGTACAGGTAATCAAAGTGTGTATACATTTTTGGAGGGACACCCTGTATATACAAACAACCACCACCACCACCACCAGAAAACCCTCCACTATGCAACAATGTTTTTCCAGGTTACATCAGGAACTACCACTGCTCAACAGTTTCTACACTAGATGTTGACCTTTATTGGAGGGAGAGTGGGGGGCACTTAGTGTTGTTATTGTTGTGGTAGTGGTACTAGTGTTGGTGGTGGTTGTGGTGGTGGTACTAGTGTTGGTGTTATTGTTGTGGTGGTGGTACTAGTGTTGGTGTTATTGTTGTGGTGGTGGTGCTAGTGTTGGTGTTATTGTTGTGGTGGTGGTACTAGTGTTGGTGGTGGTACTAGTGTTGGTGTTATTGTTGTGGTGGTGGTGCTAGTGTTGGTGTTATTGTTGTGGTGGTGGTACTAATGTTGGTGTTATTGTTGTGGTGGTGGTGCTAGTGTTGGTGTTATTGTTGTGGTGCTGGTACTAATGTTGGTGTTATTGTTGTGGTGGTGGTGCTAGTGTTGGTGTTATTGTTGTGGTGCTGGTACTAGTGTTGGTGTTATTGTTGTGGTGGTGGTGCTAGTGTTGGTGTTATTGTTGTGGTGGTGGTGCTAGTGTTGGTGTTATTGTTGTGGTGGTGGTACTAGTGTTGGTGTTATTGTTGTGGTGGTGGTACTAGTGTTGGTGTTATTGTTGTGGTGGTGGTGCTAGTGTTGGTGTTATTGTTGTGGTGCTGGTACTAGTGTTATTTTTGTTGTAGTTGTTGGTTGTTTGGGGTAGTGTTGTTGGTGTGGTTTTATTGTTGGTGGTGATGGTGGTAGAGGTGGTAGTGGAGGTGGTGTATGGTGAATGCGGTGGCGGCAGATTCACGTGTGGTAGTGGAGGTGATGGCGGTTGAGGGGGTGGAGGTGGTGATGGTGAGATAATATAAAGTAGAGCCCAACCATCAAAGAGTGTAACTGAACTCAACAAACCAATTTCATGCCATCTTTCCCAAAAAAACATTCCTGTCTTTTACAAAAACATCAACAAACACATCAAACAATTTCTTTGGTTTCGTGTTGTTGTTGTTGTTGTAATTATTGTTGTTGTAATTATTATTGATGATGTAATTATTGTTGTTGTTCTTGTTGCTGTTTCTCACCAAGTGCCCCACAACAAAACCAGAACGAAACAACTTCCACAACAACAACAGCAATCATAACATCAACAACTGCTACTACAAATCTCACGATAACAATAACAACAAGATTCACGACACAGAAAATAAAACAACAACACTAATCACAACATAAGGAAATACAACCACAACGACTACAACAACTGCAACGACAAAGCTAGGAATTAAAAGATAAATGAATCCTCCCAGATAATAAAATGGAGGATCCTAGGTGTGTCCAGACCATACATCAATAGAACAAAGAGATCTCTCTGTACCAGAGAAACAATTATTATTCTACATGGTTTGAACTTATCGAACAAATACTTGAACTCAAAGAAGGAGGTTTTTTTATAGGATGCTTACACATCAAGAAACAATATTTTATATTATGGAAAAATTACAGCCCGGACATCCTTTATCACAAACAGGCGTGCTACATCCGCCATAACTTCAACAGGCAAACACACTATTCTGCATGTCACTTTTTATCCATAACTTACACCACACAATTGACTTAAATTATTAACTACAAACCGAACACACATACACGGAAACACACACATCACAGCCTTTCAAATTATTGAACAAAACACGCCTTTTTTCTTTTCAGAAAATAGATCAACATGTTTCGTGTTATGCCCCTTTTCCATACGTGACTTCAATACGATATCTCATTCAGACATTCACTGTGCATCTAATGAATCAGACGTACATGCTGCACCGCTGATTCATGCAATCTGCACCATTGTGTAAAGTCTGCAGTTGCTACTACCCCCATACCGAAAGTAACATAACGGTAAATGCATGAATCATTATATATATAAAATCCTTATATATATATATACACAGGGTATTCAAAAAAAGGTATAAACACTTTGACATATATATATAAGTGTTTA
>OZ024763.1:12717650-12720150 GCA_964016885.1 Eledone cirrhosa
TCTATAATACACACACACACACACACGCGTCTATAATACACACACACACACGCGTCTATAATACACACACACGTCTATAATACACACACATACATACACACGTATCTATAATGATTTCTTATCTAGGCACAAGGTCAGCAATTTTGGGGGAGGGGAAAGTCGATTAAATCAACCCCCATGCATTACTGGTACTTTATTTTATCGACCCCGTAAGGATGAAAGGTAAAGTTGACCTCGGCGGGATTTGAACTCAGACCGTAAAGGGACGTAACTCTTTGCTGCAAAGCATCGCGTCCGACCCTCTACCAATACTGCCAATCCACCGCACATATCTATAGAACACACACATGGTTGGTGTTGTTGGTGGCGGTGGTGTTGGTGGTAGTGTTGGTGGTGGTGTTGGTGGTGTTGGTGGTGGTGTTGGTGGTGTTGTTGTTGGTGGTGTTGGTGGTGGTGTTGTTGGTGGTGTTGTTGGTGGTGTTGGTGGTGTTGGTGTTGTTGTTGGTAGTGTTGTTGTTGGTGTTGGTAGTGTTGTTGTTGGTGTTGTTGTTGGTAGTGTTGTTGTTGGTGTTGGTGGTGGTGTTGGTGGTGGTGTTGGTGGTGTTGGTGTTGTTGGTGTTGTTGGTGGTGTTGGGGGTTGTTGGTGGTGTTGTTGGTGTTGGTGGTGTTGTTGTTGGTGTTGTTGGTGGTGTTGTTGGTGTTCTTGGTGTTGGTGTTCTTGGTGTTGGTGTTGGTGGTGGTGGTGCTGTTGTTGTTGGTGGTGGTGTTGGTGGTGTTGGTGGTGGTGGTGTTGTTGTTGGTGGTGCTGTTGTTGGTGGTTGGTGTTGTTGTTGGTGTTGTTGTTGGTGTTGTTGTTGGTGTTGGTGGTGGTGTTGTTGGTGGTGCTGTTGGTGTTGTTGGTGGTGTTGTTGGTGGTGTTGTTGCTGTAGTTGTTGTAGTTGTTGCAGTCGCTGTTCTCCACGTGTGTAAGTAATTGAAGGCCACGTGTGAAGCCACTAATAGCTTGTTAACCACATGGGAGGGCGGTAAACAGCGACTCTACTATCACAGCACTGCCGCTCCTTGGCAACTGGTAAGATATTTTGGAATGAAGCGGAAACGGATGTGTAAACTACGGCAATGGTGGTGGTGGTGGTGGTTGGTATTAGCTTAGTGGTGCTAGTGCTGGTAGTTGTGGTCGTGGTGTAGTGGTGTAATGTAGTGGTGGTAGTGTTGGTAGTGTAGTGGTGCTAGTGCTGGTAGTTGTGGTCGTGGTGTAGTGGTGTAATGTAGTGGTGGTAGTGTTGGTAGTGTAGTGGTGCTAGTGCTGGTAGTTGTGGTCGTGGTGTAGTGGTGTAATGTAGTGGTGGTAGTGTTGGTAGTGTAGTGGTGCTAGTGCTTGTAGTGGTGCTAGTGCTGGTAGTTGTGGTCGTGGTGTAGTGGTGTAATGTAGTGGTGGTAGTGTTGGTAGTGTAGTGGTGCTAGTGCTGGTAGTTGTGGTCGTGGTGTAGTGGTGTAATGTAGTGGTGGTAGTGTTGGTAGTGTAGTGGTGCTAGTGCTGGTAGTTGTGGTCGTGGTGTAGTGGTGTAATGTAGTGGTGGTAGTGTTGGTAGTGTAGTGGTGCTAGTGCTGGTAGTTGTGGTCGTGGTGTAGTGGTGTAATGTAGTGGTGGTAGTGTTGGTAGTGTAGTGGTGCTAGTGCTGGTAGTTGTGGTCGTGGTGTAGTGGTGTAATGTAGTGGTGGTAGTGGTGGTAATTGTGGTCGTGGTGTAGTGGTGTAATGTAGTGGTGGTAGTGTAGTCGTGGTGTAGTGGTGGTAGTCGTGGTAATTGTGGTAGTTGTGGTCGTGGTGCAGTGGTGGTGGTAGTGTAGTGATGTAGTGGTGGTAGTGGTGGTAATCGAGTGGTGGAGTGGTGGTATAGTGAAATGTAGCGCTACATTACTTTAGTAGCCAAGTGGTGGAATGTAGTGGCGGAGTGTAGTGGCAGAGTGTAGTGGCGGAGTGTAGTGGCGGAGTGTAGTGGTGCGGTGGAGTGTAGTGGGGGAGTGTAGTGGTGGAGTGGTGTGTCGGAGTGTAGTGGTGCGGTGGAGTGTAGTGGTGCGGTGGAGTGTAGTGGTGGAGTGGTGTGTTGGAGTGTAGTGGTGGAGTGGTGTATTGGAGTGTAGTGGCGGAGTGTAGTGGTGGAGTGTAGTGACGGAGTGTAGTGGCAGAGTGTAGTGGCAGAGTGTAGTGGCGGAGTTTAGTGGTGTGGTGGAGTGTAGAGGTGTGTTGGAGTGTAGTGGTGGAGTGGTGTGGTGGAGTGTAGTGTTGTGGTGGAGTGGTGGAGTGAAATGAAGTAATGCAGTATAGTGATTGAACAGAGATATATAGAGGTGTAGTAGTATAGTGTGGGGGTAGTGAAGTAATGTAGCAGGGGGAGGGGAGTATTGTAAGGATACAACAGTAAAGTACTGTGGTGAGGTGTAGTGGTGAAATAGTATAATTAACAGTAGTGAAGCGTAAAAGGTGGGTGAGGTAGTAA
>OZ024763.1:12725150-12730150 GCA_964016885.1 Eledone cirrhosa
GTGGTGTGTGGCGTGTGGTGTGTGGTGTGTGTGTGTGTGTGTGTGTGTAAGTCCAAAGAACCATTACATAAAATATATACAGTCCCAATCAGACGACAGGCACCAATCACAAACTTTCTGCCTTGACCGCTAGCCACGTGATAGTTCTTAGCCATTTTGAATTCATTTCTGGCAGAGATCATGGTAGAAGAAACTTAGTCCAGTCTGAGGTATCTCCTGAAGAGTTCCAGGCCTCCTGAATGTATCCAATACCGGGTATATTCAAAAAGTGGAACGAAATCACCGGTGGTCGAGACTAAGAGAACTTGGGTAAAATGTATGTGTATTTTTTCTTCAAACTTCTATTTTGTACCTAATTCCGTATAGTTAACTATTTGTCTAGTCAATTTCTAGAGGCTAAAAGAAATAATTAGATAAGTGTCATATGGCTGTACACCGCGGAAAATAATCTGTATCATTTGTCTATTATTTCTTCATTTAAGTACATTTTAAACTTATAGCCTCGTTTAAATGAATTTTTATGTAGCTAATTTATACTGATTGGGAGAGGAAATACTGTATATATTTTATTTATTGGTTCTTTGGACTTACATTTTTATATATAGCTCTGATTAATAATTATTTGCTTAATTAATTCTTCATTAAGCCACATCGTGAAAGGTTGCCAAACTCATATATGTATCTATGACTATGTCTAATTATATATATATATACCCTTTGAATTTATTATACATATATATATATATATATATATAGACAGTCGATCGACTTTCGTCAAATCGGACTGAGGAAACAATGTTTCCATTGGTCTTTCCAATTGGTTATACTATCTATCGGTCGTAACTCCAGGTAGAAGGAGCAACGTGAAATAAAGTCTCTTGCTCAAGGACATAACGCATCGCCCGATCCGGAAATCGAACTCACAACTGCGAATCCAATTCTCTAACCACTCAGCCACGCACCTTCATTCACACACATTGTGAAATATGTGGTTTAGATTGTTTTGCTGAAAGCCGGTACAACGCAAGTTAGAAATACATGAAAAGTGAAAACTGGAATAGAGTTATACAAACAAAACAAAAAAAAATACATTTTACATTTTAACCATATTTTTCTTTTTTCTGGAGAGTAATAAAAAATATGTACTTACTGACTGACTGGTTGCGGATTGGGTGGGGAGTTCTGTCACTGGAGGAAAGAAAACAGAACAGGAATTTAGAATAAAGACGTGAGATAACAATTTACATGGTAAGCAAACGGAAAAATATGATCAATAAATTAGAATAGACACAAATACGGCTGCGTGGTTAAGTTGTCCGTTTCACAACCACGTGCTTGCAAGTTCAGTCACATGACCTGGCACGTTGGAAACTAATTCCTCGTCTTTTACTATATAACCTCGAGTTGATCGATGACTTGTGGGTAAAATTTGTACCTGGAAATTGTGTAGAAGCCCATCGTGTACATTTATATGTATATATATATATTAATTACTCCAGTAACTTGTTGAGTGCTTTATATCAGTTATAAAACTTTTAAGCTTGTTGAAACCCAACAAATTAAATATAACTTTTGCATATATATATATATATATATATATATATATATATATATATATATATATATATACATATATATATATATATGCAGTTCAAGAGTAACCAATCTTAAAGAGAGAGATGGAGATAGGAGAGGAGAGATTGGTGAATTAGTTAGAAGCCAAAGCGTAAAGGCATGTGCTCAATGTGCAATATGCAGTAGAAAGCAGCTAGGTGGCTGGGTTATGCAGAAGTTAGGTGCACAGAGCTGGAAATATTCATTAGTTAAGCAAAACAAGACCACAAATTTCACAAGGAAGACATTATTAAAAGATTGTCAACATATTTTAGTTTGATGTAAGGAATGTAGAGAATAATAATATTAATAATAATAATGTCCGTTTACAATTGTTTCGCTACTCCATATAATATTTCTGGATCAAATGACTATATATCATTATTGATCTGGTTCAGTTGAAAATAATTAACATAGGTAAAGATAGAGCGGCTCATCGGAACTTCAAAGGAATATAAATTAAAATAAGGAAAGCAAGAACATTACATTTATGTAACATTCTTTATCGACCCCCGTAAGGATGAAAGGCAAAGTTAACCTCGGCGGGATTTGAACTCAGAATGGCAAGGGCCGTAACTCTATGCGTCAAAGCATGGCATCCGACCCTCTACCTAGACTTCCACTCCACCTACTAGTATTAGTAATAGTATTGTTATTATTACTATTTACCATTCAGCAGATGTGTGTGTTCAGCGGTCGGTTAATTACAATTTAGTAAGAGATAAGAGTTTACAGCAGTTAGTCCCCCCCCCTCACCCCACAATAACCGCTGCCGCCACCACCATTGTGTATGTACAGTAGTCTGTTAATTATAATTTAGTAAGAGTTAATAGTTTAGAGCAGTTAACACCAATTTTCAAAGGTTGAGACACATTACCATCACATCTATTGTCAGGCCACTCAATTAGTCACTACAGCTACTTCTCCCCCACCTCCATCTCTCTCCCTCTCTCTTATATACATATGCTTAGACATATATATATATATATATATATATATATATATATATATAGATAGATAGATATAAGTGTATATAATATATATATATCTATATATATAGATATAAGTGTATATAGATATATATATATATTTCTCTCTCTCTCTATATATATATATATATCTATATATATATATATATATATATATATATCTATATATATATATAGATATATATAGATATATGTATCTATATATCTATATATCTATATATATATAGATAGATAGATAGATATAAGTGTATATATATATATATATATATAGATACATATATCTATATATATCTATATAGATATATATAGATATATATATATATATATATAGATATATAGATACATATATCTATATCTATATATATATATAGATATATATAGATATATGTATCTATATATAGATACATATATCTATATATATCTATATAGATATATATAGATATATGTATCTATATATATATCTATATACACTTATATCTATCTATCTATATATATATATATACATGTATATACACACACATATATATACATGTATATACACACACATATATATACACACACATATATATACATGTATATACATACGCATATATATACATATGTATACATATATATACCCATATACATACATATACCCATATACATACATATACGCATATACATACATATACGCATATACATACATATACGCATATATACATACATATATGCATATATACATACATATACGCATATATACATACATATGCGCATATACATACGCATATACATATATATATGCATATACATACGCATATACATATATATACGCATATACATATACGCATATACATATACATATATATATATATATATACACACACACATAAGTACATATATATGTACAAATGTACAGATATATATATATATATATGTACAGATATGCACATATATGTACATATATATATACGCATGTGTGTGTGTGTGTGTGTGTGTGTGTGTGTGTGTGTGTGTGTGTGTGTGTGTGTGTGCGTGTACCTACCACTCCCCCTCCCCTCACAATTAGTGTAAGATTACGGCAGCTCTGCCGAGCAGAACAGGAAATTAGGGAAATGAATTAATTCAGCGTTGATAATATTTAATTAAATAATCTGTGATATCATAGCTACCGTTATGACACAATTGTAATGATGGATGGTGGGGTGGTGGGGTGATGGGTGGCGTGATGGGGCGGGGGGTGGGTGGGGGGGAAGAGAGGTGGTATGGTAAGGAGAGTGTGGAGGGAGGGAAAGAGAGATAGTGATGAGAAGAGAGAGATAGAGTGATACGAGGAGAGAGAGAGAGAGAGAGGAGGAGAGTGTGCAAAGAAAGAGAGAGAGAGAGAGTGTGATAGAGGTCTACGAAAAAGAGAGAGAGAGGTGAGAGAGAGAGGGTGAGAGAGAGAGAGAGAGAGAGAGAGAGAGAGAATAGGAGGGTCAGGTAAGGAGCGTATGGGGAGAGTATGGAGGGAGAGAGAGAGAGTGGCAGAAGGGTATGAAAAAGAGAGAGAAAGTGAGAGAAAGTGAGAGAAAATGAGAGAGAGAGAGGGCGAGAGTGGGAGTGTGTGTGTAGAGAGAGAGGGATGGGAATGATTTTATGACTAAGACAAAACCGTGATAACAACAACAACAACAACAACAACAGCAATAATAATAATAATAATGATAATAATAATGATAATCACAATAACTATTCTAATTATAATAGATGCAATTAAAGCTTTACTGAACATCTAATTGCTTGTTAAAGATGGCTACCGGAAGCGAAAGTTGCTCAAACGGTCAACACATACAAACCACACAATACATACAACACATGCCATTACTCCATTCCATTAGTTGAAAATCACGTTAAAGAATCTTTTAACCGTTCAACACAGCTGACGTATCTTAAGGTAACATGGTAGTAGTTAGGGGGGTACGGATAATTGATCGCAGTTTGAAACATACGAGGGAAGGGACGACTAGGATGCGGTCCCACTATTTAGAACACAGCTTGTTTAACCAACCAGGATGTATAGTAGTATGTAGAGAGGAAGGTTGATTAGCCTGTTAGGAGATATACAAGGTGTGTCAAAAGAATCATCCGATTTATATTTATATAATCCATTGTTCTTTTCAGTGGCTGACAATATCTTACCGGCGCCACTCGAAGAACTCAGAGCTGTACGGGAGCCTCCCAAAAGTCAGCTCGAGGGTGGCACAGAGGAGACTGAGGTTAGCTGGACATGCTCACCGACATCCAGAGTTGACACTGCACTCAGTGCTCCTGTGGGAACCCCTGCATGGACACACTGGAAGGGGAAGACCGAGGTTAACACTGGTCTCTTGGAGACGCAGGACATGGCAGTGATGATGAGGGACAGAGACCGAGACTCTT
>OZ024763.1:12735150-12737650 GCA_964016885.1 Eledone cirrhosa
AGAGAGAGAGAGAGAGAGAGAGAGAGAGAGAGAGAGTGTGTGTGTGTGTGTGTGTGTGTGTGTGTGTGTGTGTGTGTGTGTGTGTGTGTGTGTGTGTGTGTGTGTGTGTGTGTGTGTGTGTGTGTGTGTGTGTGCATACACACTAATATGCACATACAGTTATATAGATAGATGTAGCAATACGAATGCGCGAGAATGTCGCCCCAACTTAACTCAACGGCACCGCCATTTCCACCGCCCATACAACCCATGTTCATTCTACTTCTTCACTGTCCACCACCACCACCACAGCAGAAGCAGAAGCACACCACCACCACCACCACCACAGCAACAGCACACCACCACCACCACCACCACCACAGCAGCAGAAGCACACCACTACCAACACCACCACCAACAGCAAAGCAGCATCACCGCCAGCACAAACAACACCACCGCCACCACCACCACTACAACCAACACCAACACCACCACCACAACCAAAACCAACGCCACCACACCACTAAGGACAACGCCACCACCACCACCACCACCTCCACTACAACCAACACTACCACCACCACAACTACAACCAACGCCACCACCACAACCAACACCACCACCACAACTACAACCAACGCCACCACCACAACTACAACCAACGCCACCATCCCCATAAATACAACCAACACCACCACCACAACTACAACCAACGCCACCACCACAACTACAACCAACGCCACCACCAAAACTACAACCAACGCCACCACAACTACAACCAACGCCACCACCACAACTACAACCAACGCCACCACCACAACTACAACCAACGCCACCACCACAACTACAACCAACGCCACCACCACAACTACAACCAACGCCACCACCACAACTACAACCAACACCACCACCACAACTACAACCAACACCACAACTACAACCAACACCACCACCACAACTACAACCAACACCCCCATAACTACAACCAACGCCAACACCACCACTAATACCACCACATACACCACCGCCATCATAACCACTATCTACACCCTCACCACAACCGACCACCATACCACCACAGCCACTACTGGTACCACCAACCTCACCACAACCAACCACCATACCACCACAGCCACTACCACGACCACCACAACTGGTACCACCACCCGCACCATCACTGTTGCCATAGCCACTCCCCACCAGTAACATTCTTCAACTTCCTAGCTCCCTCCCCTCCTGGGGCCAGTCGTTTCACTGTCCATTATTACACAATTTCCATTATTTGCACAGTAAATTACATTTTTACATTACTCGCCGTAGCATCTTCAATGTCTGGTTTTCAGGTGAGAGAGAGAGAGAAAGAGAGGGAGAGGTGGGATGGAGGGAGAGGTGGGAGGGAGGGAGGGAGCTAGAGAGATAATGAGAGAGAGAATGAAAGGGGTGTAGATGGAGAGAGAAAGAGGAAGGGACAGAGAGGAAGGGAGAGGGAGAGAGAGAGAGGGGAACAGAGAGGTGAGTAAGAGAGAGGGAGGAAGGGAGAAGGAGGTAAGTAAGAGAGAGGGAGGAAGAGAGAGGGAGGAAGGGAGAGAGAGGAAAAGAGAGGGAGAGGATAAGAAAGGGAAAGAAAGAAAGCTAGATGACGTGAGGGAGTATTGAGGGAAGGGAAGGGAGAGAGAGAGAGAGAGAAAGAGAGAGAGAGAGAAGAGTGAGAGAGATAAAGAGAAAGAGAGAGAGAAAGAGAGTGAAAGAAGTGGGATGGGAAAAAAAAAAGAAATTATATTACTAGATCTTTCCAAATTCTGATTTCCTTCTTCAACATATACCTGGGCATTCTTTTAGTCATTACCAAAGGTACATTGATTATTTTCAAAATCATTTGAAAACCATAAGAAGTGGTGCTAACAAGTTATCAAAGTAAGTGGCTTTCATTTAAATATAGTTAGGAATAGTTTATATATATACATATATATATGTGTATGTGTGTATATAAACAAAGAAAGTGGGCTAAGGAACTAGGTAGACCATAACACACCAGAGTTCGGATCTAGCTGTCGAAACGGCCGGAGCTCAGCCGTCGGCTGTGTTTGTGTCTATATCGTATCTGTATTTTTGACCGTTGGTCAGTCAATGGCAACATTGAAGACCGAATAAATTAAATTAACCGATATAAAAGACACAGAAGCGAAAACCAACCAAACAGTGAGTGTGTTCTGTTATTAATTCTGGCAATGTTATTACAACAATATGACCCTCCCCAAGTATAACAATATTTGTTTCGACACACGATTTCATACCAAAAACCTCGCAAAACTAATTCATCGCCGTTATGTATATATAAGGGCGGTGGATTGGCAGTATCGGTAGAGGGTCGGACGCCATGCTTTCCAGCATAGTTACGTCCCTTTACGATCTGAGTTCAAATCCCGCCGAGGTTGACTTTGCCTTTCATCCTTACGGGGTCGATAAAATAAAGTACCAGTAATGCACTGGGTGATTGTTGGCCTTGTGCCTAAAGTAGAAA
>OZ024763.1:12760150-12762650 GCA_964016885.1 Eledone cirrhosa
CCTCTCTCTCACACCACACCACACCTTGATAGGGTAGGGGCAGGTAACTCTCCTGTCACTCACTCCACCCTCTCTCTCACACCACACCACACCTTGATAGGGTAGGGGCAGGTAACTCTCCTGTCACTCACTCCACCCTCTCACACACACCACACCTTGATAGGGTAGGGCAGGTAGCTATCCTGGCATTCACTCCACCTTATCTCACACACCACACCTCATTTTGATTGGGTAGGGGCAGGTAACTGTCCTGTCATTCACACCACCCTCTCTCACACACACACACCACACCACACCTTGATAGGGTAGGGGCAGGTAGCTGTCCTGTCATTCACACCACCCTCTCTCACACACACACACACACAGACCACACCTTCCCTGGTGGCAATGGTAAATGAGATATTGCCGTGGCCGGCGTCCTTTGCTACCTCGGACCACATTCCTACTTACTGCTACCGGGGCGGAGAGTTGGCTACCCACAAGTGCGAGCCCTGCCAAATGAAATGACTGTACCAGTGCGACTTCCTCGCCAATGCCTTCCCCATCCTGTCGGCCGGAACCACTAGATGATGATTTAAATACCTTAGTACTTGAAGCTCCTTGGCCTCCCCCACAGAGACCGCATCTCCAATGAGGAGGTGCGAAACAGAATTTGGCAAGCCATCGGGCCATACGAAGACCTGTTGACCATTGTAAAAAATCGTAAATTGAGATGGTACGGGCACGTGACAAGATCTTCAGGGCTTGCCAAGACTGCCCCATGTTGTGACAAGATCTTCAGGGCTTATATAGTCTAACAAAGTTCTTTCGTTGCACATCTGCAACATCGTCAGTGAAAAGATGGCGTAGGCATACAATACAACAGGAGGAAACATAATAGCACCACTGACGATGTTGCAGATGTGCAACGAAAGAACTGTGTTAGACTATATATATGTGTTTGTGTCTATATTATATCTCTATTTTTTACCGTTGGTCAGTCAATGGTAACATTCAGGACCGAATAAATTAAATTAACCGATATAAAAGACACAGAAGCGAAAACCAAGCAAACAGTGAGTGTGTTCGGTTATTAACTCTGGCAATATTACACAAATATGACCCTCCCCAAGTATAACAATATATATATATGTATATATATATATAAAATAAAAAAATAAATATAAAACAATCATCGCCAATTGGAATCGAACTCACATCTGTCTATATGGTGGACAGCATTGCAACAGAGCGAGAGCGAACAGGGTTGTGTGTTGTGTTCTTGAGCAAGACACTTCACTTCATGTTGCTCCAGTACATTCAATGACAATGAGTACCAACATCAGCTGGGGGAGTTAACCCTGCGATGGACTGGACTCCTATCCAGGAGGTAGTCTTCTTCTGTCAGTTGCTCAACACCAAGGAAACTGAGATACGTATCAACCTGATGAGGCTCAGAGCTTGAGACAGCTTTTAACTCTGCGATGGACAGGCGTCCTATCCCGGGGAAGAAAACTTGTATTCTCAGTCGCTTAATGCCAAGGAAACAAGGATAAATAATGGCCCGATGAGCCTGAGGACTTGAGACAGCTTTTAACTCTGCGATGGACAGGCGTCCTATCCTGGGGAAGAAAACTTGTACTCTCAGTCGCTTAATGCCAAGGAAACAAGGATAAATAATGGCCCGATGAGCCTGAGGACTTGAGACAGATCTTAACTCTGCGATGGACAGGCGTCCTATCCAGGGAGGAAAACCTGTATTCTCAGTCACTTAATGGCAAGGAAACCGGGTTAAACAATAGTCTGATGAGGCTCAGGGCCTGAGCCAGATTTTAGACTAAATAAAATAAAATAAAGAATAAAGGTGAAATATGGCGGGGAAATAGTTTGGGAAGTTCTTTAAATGTTTACAAGACGAGTTATTAATGGTATAAGTGGCCCTACTTCTCGGGTGGAACGGGGAATTAAACAAGTAGAAGCGAAGGGAGGGTTTTGGGTGCCTTCAACTTACCAAATTTACTGCCAGCTGAAGGATCGTGGTGGCGGTGGTGGGGTAGGGCACGTTTCCACATGAAAGAGACACTGTAACCACCCTGCCACCCGTGACTAACTCCCCTCAACCTTTCCTTCCAATTTGATTTATTATATGTAGTGTGTGTGTATATATATATATATATATATATATGTAAACATACATGTAAACATACATGTGATGCGTGTGCGTGTATATATATATGTATATACATATATATATATATGTATGTATGTATATATATATACATATATATATGTCAACACACGTGATACGTGTATGTGTATATGTAAACACGTGATATGTGTGTGCGTATATACATATATATATATATAGAGAGAGGGGGAGAGGAGAGAGGAGAGAGGAGGGAGAGGAGAGAGGGAGAGGGGGAGGGAGAGGGAGGGGGTTACCTGTAGAGGAACGGGAAAAGACCATCGTTTTATATATATATATATATATATATATATATATATATATATATATACGCGT
>OZ024763.1:12782650-12787650 GCA_964016885.1 Eledone cirrhosa
TTATATGCATGTCGAGATATACATACATACATACATATATATATATATAGACACACAATATTTTATATGTATGTCGAGATATACATACATACATACATATATATATTGACACATACAATATTTTATATGCATGTCGTGATATACATACATATATATAGACACATACAATATTTTATATGTATGTCGAGATATATATATACATACATACATATATATATAGACACATACAATATTTTATATGTATGTCGAGATATATATATACATACATACATATATATATATATAGACACATACAATATTTTATATGTATGTCGAGATATACATATATACATACATACATATATATAGACACATACAATATTTTATATGCATGTCGAGTGAAAGAAATTCATGTTATTACATTCTGACTCCCCTTCTACCTCTTTCATACAATCTCTCTCTCTCTCTCTCTCTCTCTCTCTCTCTCTCTCAACACCTCACTACGCTGACAGTATCTCTATCAACACCCTCTCTCTGTTTCACTTACCCTATCGTACTCTTCTACTCCTCTCTCTCTACCACACACAATCCATCTCTCTCTTTACCTCTCTTTACTATTCCATATACAATTATTCTGTTATTCAATAATTCCTATTTGGTATTGGGTTGAGAAATATTGTTTTTTTCTAAACACGCGCACACTGAAAAGGTTTATAGAAATGGAAAGATATATATATATATATATATATATATATATATATATATATATACATACATATATATATATATATATATATGTGTGTGTATCTGTGTGTGTGTAGTTATGTTGCTTATAGCAATTTTGTTTGTATATATATATATATATATATATATATATATACATGTGTATATATATATATAAATAAATAAATAATTATATATACATGTGTATATATATATATATATATAAATAAATAAATTATATATATATATATATATATATATACACACACACGCGCGTGTGTATTGCAATGTTGTTTATATACACACACACACACACACACACATACATACATACACACATACACACACAAACACACACACACACACACACACACACACACACACACACATACATACATACAAACACATTTGTACTTATTTTGCCAGGCTGTCTTCGTCTAACTGTATAGTTGTATTTCCTCCACATCACAGCCTGTAAATTGCTTGTTTATTATTGCTATATCAACAAAGCCGCCATTACTTTCAACGACGCCTTTCTCTATCTCTAATCTTGTTAGCAATTTTTAATATTCTTTTGCGTCCAATTCTTGTCAAACTGACAGTTTAGCGAGAGGCAGATATCGAACAAATAACAATAACAACAATAATAGGGAAGTGTGTGTGTGTGTGTGTGTGTGTGTGTGTGTGTGTGTGTGTGTGTGTGTGTGTGTGTGTGTGTGTGTGTGTGTGTGTGTGTGTGTGTGTGTGTGTGTGTGTGTGTGTGTGTGTGTGTGTGTGTGTGTGTGTGTCCATACATAAACACGTATGCGCACACTTAGAAAATCTGAACGTTTTCTATATAGGCTGGATATAATATAAACACCCACACACGCACGCACACACACATTATATATATATATATATATATTATATATACATACATACATACATACATACATACACACATATATATATATATATATGCACGGACACGCACAGACACACACACACACGCATACACACACACATATATATATACTTACATACATACATACACACCACACACATATATATATACATACATACACAGATATATATATATATCACGCACGCACACACATAGACACACACACACACACACACACACACACACACACACACACACACACACACGCAACAACAACAACAACAACAACAATAAAAAATAACAGGATGACAGTTGAAAGTGGACAGTGAAAGAAGGTGATGATTTCTAGGTGTTTCAGTATTGATGGTGGTGGTCATTAATGGAAACAGTGATGGCAGCAGGGTGGTGGTGGTGGTGGTGTGATGTCTGGGGTTGGGAAACCAGTCACAAGGGACATGACTATCATATAACGGTTTCGAATCATAAATAATAAAAGTGGAGATCAATGTTTCACAGCAAATCTATGTCTCCAGATTCTCAGTTCTTTCAACGAGACAAAACGTGGCCGCCATATTTGTTGTATAAGAAACTTATCTTACTGATAACTCTCACTGATAAATATTCATTCATTCCTACACACATACAACACACACACACACACATAGGCATACATAAATACACACACACACATATATATATATATACATACACGTATATATGCATATATATACGTACATTTACATATATATACACATACATATACACATATACATACATATACGCACATACACATATATATACGCACATACACATATATATACGCACATACACATATATATACGCACATACATATATGCACATATACATACATACATACACACACGCACATATACATACATACATATATGCACATATACATACATACATACATACATACATACAGGCATATATACATACAGGCACACATACATACAGGCACATATACATACAGGCACATATACATACATATATATACATATATATATATATAAATACGGACATATACATAATCTCATACACATACATATACACACATACCGACACAATATATGCACGCTCATAAACATTCATATATATATAAATGCATACTCATACATGTGTGCGTGTGTACATATGCGCGGGTTTGTATATGCGTGTATACATATGCGCGTATGTGTGTGCATGTGTGTGTATATAATGCGTGTGTTGTATGTGTCTGTGTGCGTGTGTGTGTATGTATACATAAGCGCGTTTGTGTGTGTGTGCATCACTAAGGCTATCCATAAATCTATATTACCCTATATCTATTCCCGTGTGTAATCTCTCTCACACACACACACACACACACACCTCATTCATCTATTATTATCATCATCATCATCATCATCATTTTTATTATTTGATGCCAAAGCTTATTGAATCTTAACTCTGAATGTCACGCTTCCAATTGTAGTAACGATTGATGGAGGATAACGTCACTACAATGTATAATATATAAAGGAAAAATATTAGGAAATGCCTCGAAATATGATTGGTTAACTCTACATCAACATTTGATCTGTTGTCAAAAGAAATCTCTCTTAGAAAACAAGTTTCTTTTTGATCTCTGCACTCCCATGAGGAGAATGTGACAAGATATTTTTGTCCATTCACGTGTGTGTGAGGGGGGGGGGGGGGGGAAATACGTGAAATATCACCTCGAGAGTTCCATGGATAAAAATCACTTGAGTAAAGGAAATGTGTCTTAACAATTCCAATACCAAATTCCCTGGAACCACCTCTCGTTCTACACTACAAAAGCATTTATTTTAAAGTGTTTTATATATATATATATATATATATATATATATATATATATATATATATAGTCCAGAAATTCAGTCCAGAATTAGTCCAGAATTCAGTCCAGAATTAGCCGTCGAAACGGCTTGAGCTCAGCCGTCGGGGTCCTACTCGTTCCTATTACCCACTCTACTACCCTAAGTATTGAGTACTGTGGTGCGTTATGGTCCACCTGGTTCCTTACCACATTTCCTTCGGTATAGAGAGAGAGAGAGAGAGAGAGAGAGAGAGAGAGAGAGAGAGAGAGAGAGAGAGATAGAGAGAGAGAGAGAGAAATTAGTATCAGTGCTCTGAAATAGCGATGTATGTATTATGTATGTATTATAGTATATTTGATAATATACTGTATGTTTAGTTAAAAACATTTTGAAGACCATTCGCTATGAGTTTTAAAGTACTGACTATGTCTCTTACTTAGTCTCGGCAAAAACAAAGGGAACCAACCGACAGCTGTTTCTCGCTCGTTAGCGGTTATCCAGATTGCATATTCCTTCGTTTCTGCGAGACATATATGTATGTATGTACGTATGTATGTATGTTATCTCTTTCTCTTAATTTCGAGTATATTTTTCTGACCGGCCATCTTCCTGGTGGCAAGGTTGTAAAAGAAAAGAAATTGTCATCCCTTGAATCGCAAGAATGTTTTGCAAATTTTGACGGTGCCAGATATTGCAGCCATTTGTAGACTATGAATTAGGGAGCTGCGCTCTTTGTCCGCAAATCCAAGTACAGTCATACTTTGGTCCAAGGTAGGTGTGTGTGTGTGTGTGTGTGTGTGTGTGTGTGTGTGTGTGTGTGTGTGTGTGTGTGTGTGTGTGTGTGTGTGTGTGTGTGTGTGTGTGTGTGTGTGTGTGTGTGTGTGTGTGTGTGTGTGTGTGTGTGTGTGTGTGTGTGTGTGTGTGTGTGTGTGTGTGTGTGTGTGTGTGTGTGTGTGTGTGTGTGTGTGTGTGTGTGTGTGTGTGTGTGTGTGTGTGTGTGTGTGTGTGTGTGTGTGTGTGTGTGTGTGTGTGTGTGTGTGTGTGTGTGTGTGTGTGTGTGTGTGTGTGTGTGTGTGTGTGTGTGTGTGTGTGTGTGTGTGTGTGTGTGTGTGTGTGTGTGTGTGTGTGTGTGTGTGTGTGTGTGTGTGTGTGTGTGTGTGTGTGTGTGTGTGTGTGTGTGTGTGTGTGTGTGTGTGTGTGTGTGTGTGTGTGTGTGTGTGTGTGTGTGTGTGTGTGTGTGTGTGTGTGTGTGTGTGTGTGTGTGTGTGTGTGTGTGTGTGTGTGTGTGTGTGTGTGTGTGTGTGTGTGTGTGTGTGTGTGTGTGTGTGTGTGTGTGTGTGTGTGTGTGTGTGTGTGTGTGTGTGTGTGTGTGTGTGTGTGTGTGTGTGTGTGTGTGTGTGTGTGTGTGTGTGTGTGTGTGTGTGTGTGTGTGTGTGTGTGTGTGTGTGTGTGTGTGTGTGTGTGTGTGTGTGTGTGTGTGTGTGTGCGGGGGCAGTCTTCGCTGAGTCTACATGAAACTGGTATGTGAGGATGCTGAGTGTAATATAGAGGACCTGCCATGAACAATGGACGAC
>OZ024763.1:12805758-12808258 GCA_964016885.1 Eledone cirrhosa
AGCACCTCAAGGGTCAATTACAAAAAAGATAGATGTCATGTCAGCCTTGACTATTGGGGTCGATTAGAAAAGTTCAACCTTTATTCTCTCCAACGTCGCCGTGAGCACTACACTATATGCATGATGTGGAAAATATTCTATCAGCATTTCCCAAATGATGTTGCATCACCTTTAAGGTACACCCAAGGCTTGCGCCCCATGCTATCCGGCCACACACAAAAATCAAAATCGCATCTCATTACAACAATACGGCACAATTATTTCACCTCAATTGGCCCCGCTCTCTATAACAGTACACCAAAACACATTAAAACAGAAACAGACCCCATAAAGTTCAAGAAGTCTTTGGACAAATTCCTTTGGACAAAATCCAGGATAAACCTCCTACACCCAGATATGTCTTCGCAAACAATAACTCCTTACTTGAGTGGACCATGCTGTCTAAATCCTGATTTGAAAGACTCCACCAGGTGGAGCTATTAAGTTAGTCATGGCCTGGTTCAATACTGACAGAAACCAATCAAAGTTATATATGTGTGTGTGTGTGTGTGTATGTGTGTGTGTGTGTGTGTGTGTGTGTGTGTGTGTGTGTGTGTGTGTGTGTGTGTGTGTGTGTGTGTGTGTGTGTGTGTGTGTGTGTGTGTGTGTGTGTATGTGTGTGTGTGTGTGTGTGTGTGTGTGTTTATATGTAAATATATATCTTAATCCATCTACTAGACCACCCGTGACCCGTTCGGTCACGTTCACTTAAAAATAATTTTTAATAATTAAATAATATACACAAACATCTCTCTCTTTCAATCTACTTTCTCACAACCGCTATCTCTTTCTCTGTCTCTATTTATGAAGGTAGCCGGAAAAAACCCCATATCTCGGAACTCGTGCTCCGATTTACGCGAAACTTGTTTATTACATTTGTATTCCCATTTCAGAGGCAACTTCCTTTCAAAGTATTTTCCCATTATGCGCCGTTTTGGCTGTATTAAATTACAGACAAGTCACAATCACAGAGTTGTAGTAGCATATAGATATCTATTTATGATGACCGAGTGTTGAAGCTGACGCATTACTGCGCCAGTTTCAATAATTCTTGCTGTCAATACAGCCTCCTGCCTTCCACCACTCTTGAAAACCGCCCCAAGACACTTGAACCTCTCCTGTTTCAGTGGAACTCCACTCACACGTAGTTTGTACTGAGAGGACGAGTGTCTCAGCCTTGGCAGCAGTAATTTCCATTCCTGCTGTGCAGCACTCGGCAGCAAACCTATTCACTGCATGTCAGAGATCCCCTTCCGATGAGTTAAGTAGCACCATGTCGTTTGTAAATTGTAACCAACTGATCATACAGCCGCCGGTCTTTATACCGCTTACAAGCCAGCTGCGCATGTCAATCCTATTCATGAAGATTATGAACAGTAATGGTGTCAATACACTCCCTTTGTGGGGTCCGACACCCACATTGAATGGTTTCGGTTTAGCACCATTTATACGGACACGAGTAATCGAGCATTCGTATAGAGACATCGCAGTAACAAGGAGATGTCCATCGATCCGATACTACTGTACAACCTTCCACAGTAGGTCTCGTGGAACGCCGTCGTATGCTTTTTTGAAGTCTACGAAGGAAGCATACACCTCTTGGCAATACACCCACGATTTCTCGAAGACTTGCTACAGTGTAAATATTTGGTCAGCTGTGCTGTGGCGGGGGCTAAAATCACACAGTTCATCAGCTAGCTTGGACTCGACAATCTCTCTACATCGCTTTGCCAGACTTATAACAAAGAGATATCTCGCTAATTAGAGTGATCTCCCTTGCCTTTTTTTTTTTTAAATAGGGATTATCACTCTCGATTGCCATTTCTTTGGTGCCTTCCAAAACATCAAAACCACCCGGCACACACGAGAACACGTTATTTGTATAAGGCTTTTATCATCTCTGGCTGAATTTCATCCGTCTGAGAAGCCTTGCCACATTTGAGGGTTTTAATTGCTCTGGTGACCTCAGCCTCCAAGATTATACGTTGCCTCGAGATGCATCTCATGTACATAAGAAGTTGTTGTTGTGACCGGATTTAGCAAAGTATTCTCTATACCAAGCGATGTTGCACCTCTTTTGAGAGTAAAGGGGTCTAGACGAGTTCCTGAGATGTAGAGGAGGACTTCTTATTAAGACATCGGCGAGCACCCTGCTAGAATACTTTATTTATTGTCTAAAGAAGATTCCAACTTAATTCCAAAGTACTCCCATGTCTTGGATGCTTTAACTGTCTGCTGCGACCTTTCGCACTTGATTGCACCACGGGTGAAAGAAGGAACCCTTGTTCCCAAGCTAAGCTCTGTAAATCTCCTTCGTTGTTCGGATGGCATATTTAACCTCCTGTTTGCATCGGAGTATCCTCCTGTCACCCGTCGCCATACTGAGCTGCCTTCGCCGAAAACACTTAATATCTGAAGCAGAAACTTCTCCATTCCGTTTCAACGTCCTCAATTGGCTCAG
>OZ024763.1:12823258-12828258 GCA_964016885.1 Eledone cirrhosa
TACCAGTAATGTACTGGTTTATTGCTGGCCTTGTGCCAAAAGTAGAAACAATTATTTTGCTTCTGCATATCGTGTTTATTATTGCTTCTGTAGTTTAGTATTGCTATATAATTGATACAGCTACATATCTCCTGTAAGTGAATAGGCGGAGTCGTTAGAATGTCGGATAGAATGTTTTATGGTATTTATTCCGGCTTTCATGCTCTCTAAGATCAAATCCCGCCAAGGTCAACTTTGCCTTTCATCCATTGAAGGTCGATAAAACAAGTACAAAGTACCAGTCTAGCACTCTGAGGTGAATTCTTCCTCTATATCTCTTTCTCAATTCCTCTATATCTCTTTCTCAATTCCTCTCTCTTACTTTCTATCTTTCTCTGGAAGAAACTGCTGTATTAAGGCCTGGAGAGGGATGGCTCCACCAGGCTTTAAATAAAATGTCCAAGAAACGCCGTATACCAATACGGCGCTCCTACGACTCTATCAGGAGTTACGGGACCTTATATATATGTTATGTATTTATATATAATTCATGTAGTTGTATAGAATGTACGTGGCTATATAATCTACCTAGCTATATATTTCATGTATTTATGTATAATGTATGTAACTGTATTAAATTTACGTGGATATATAACTGAATTGTTTTATAGCTGTATATAATATATATTGCTATATATAATTCATGTGGATATATAAGCCATGTTATATATATAACATGTATGCCTATATAATTTACGTGGCTATATATAATTCATGTTATATATATAACATGTATGCCTATATAATTTACGTGGTTATATATAACCCGTGTGAATATATAAAAGTCATGTTACATCTAATATATAAGCCTATATAATGGGCGACACATGTGTGTCTGAGGGCCCCCCGAGGGTCACATGGGTCACACGTGTGTCTGAGCCCCCCTCCCCTCCCCGTTTGCCACATGGATGACACATGTGTGCCTGAGGGCCGCCCCGAGGGCCAACATGGGTCACACATGTCAAACTTAGGGCCGCCCGAGGGCCACATGTGTCACACACGTGTGTGTCTGAGGGCCGCCCCGAGGGCCACATGGGTGACACATGTCAAACTGAGGGCCCCCACCCCCTCCCCGAGGGCCCCACACGACAACTAATTTTTTATTTATTTTATATTACGAAGATAAAACATGCTCGCGCTGTTAAAACCTTTGTGCGGGCCGCAGGTGTGCTTGTAGAGGGCTGCATGTGACCCGCGGGACGCGGGTGTGCTTGTAGAGGGCTGCATGTGACCCGCGGGACGCGGGTGTGCTTGTAGAGGGCTACATGTGACCCGCGGGCCGCGGGTGTGCTTGTAGAGGGCTACATGTGACCCGCGGGCCGCAGGTGTGCTTGTAGAGGGCTACATGTGACCCGCGGGCCGCCGGTGTGCTTGTAGAGGGCTACATGTGACCCGCGGGCCGCAGGTGTGCTTGTAGAGGGTACATGTGACCCGCGGGCCGCAGGTGTGCTTGTAGAGGGCTACATGTGACCCGCGGGCCGCAGGTGTGCTTGTAAAGGGCCGCATATTTCACATGCCTGGTCTATATAATTTACATGGCTATCTTTATCTCTTCCTCTCTCTCACATATCCCCCCCCCTGTTTACCCTCATTAGCAACCTCTATCTCTCTCTTTCCTCTGTTTCTTCCCCTTTCTCACACTTCCCCCTCTCTACCCTCCTCAATGACCTCTAACGCTCTTCCACCCACCCTCTCTCTCTCTTCCTTTCTCTCACACTTCCCTCTCTCTATCCTCCCCAATCACCTCTATCTAACTCTCTCTTCCCTCCTCATCCCATCACCTCTCTCTCCCACCCCCCTCTCTCTCTTCCTCCTCTCTACCCTCCCCAATCACCTCGATCTCTCTCTCCTCCCTCTCTTCCATTTTCTCACACTTTCTCCTCTCTAACCCCCCCCCCCCCCCCGCCGACCAATCACACCCCCACCCCACCCCATCTCTTTTAATGACATCACTTAATGACTTATATTACAAAACAAAAAGTGATTTATGACCGGAAATATATTTTCTATGGCGGAAGTTAACATTTTAAAACTAATTTCTTCCTTTAACGACATCCACTTGTTGTGTTAACCTCACTTCATATATTTTACCCGGTCACAGATGGAACAGAGAACATCATTAACCCTTTCATTATCATATTTCTAATGGAATACAACACATTTCAATTAATAGGAGGGATTTACAGGGTTTTAATATAAATAGGACCACTTTAAATCTTTCATTACCACATTTCTAATGAAGACGCTCTAATTAGACTGATTAATGAAGAATTTAGAGGAATTTTTTCGGAGGGGGGTTAATATAAATAAGACCACTCTAAATCTTTCATTACTACATCTCTAATGAATACGCTCTAATTAGACTAATTAATGAAGAATTTGGAGGAATTTGGGGGGGGGGGGTAATATAAATAAGACCACTTTAACTCTTTAGCATTTACATTATTCTATATTTACTATTATATTTTCACAGTAAAGGGTTTATCTCACACAAATATCGAATCTATGAGATTTTGATATTATTTATTTTGAGAACAATACCTTAACATCACTATGAGTGACCGGTTATGGCCGGTTTGAATAGAAGGAGGTGAGAGAATTCTGGCCGGATACGGCCGGTTTAAATGCTAAAGGGTTAAATCTTTCATTACCACATTTCTAATAAATACGCTCTATTTAGATTAATTAATAAACAATTTGGAAGAATTTAGGGGGTTTTAATATAAAATAGAACCACTTTACCTCTTTCATTGCCACATGTCCAATGAGTGCTTGAATCCGTACCCCATCCACTTACCGAGTGGGGTGGAACTCGTCAGGTTTTATTTTAATGTACCCGCCACAACCCCGCCACAACTACAGGAATAAAGACACAAACATCCAGTGTGTTAGATACTGAGAAGGGAGAAGCATATGACAGAGAGAACCTAATTCAAGGAGAGAGAAGACGACGATCGATGTTGCTTTTGAATATATATATATATATATACACACACACACGTTATATATATATATATATATATATATATATATATATATATATATATATATATAAAGGTTGTGAGTTCAATTCTCAAACCGGGTGATGTGTTGTTTCCTTGAGCAAGACACTTTATTTCACATTGCTCCAGTTTACTCAGCTGTAGAAATGAGATGATAGGGACTGGGGTCCTTATCATTCCACTGTAAAGTGGTCGTGTAGGCGCCACGGCAAAAAAAGCACCCAGCCCACACTGTAAAGTGGACGTGTAGGCGCCACGGCAAAAAAGCACCCACCACTCACTGTAAATGAGGTTGGTGTTAGGAAGGGCATCCAGCTGTAGAAATCAAGCCAGAATCAGTTCCCGTCCCACCCTTGCAAGCAGGAAAAAGCGGACTTAAAATGATAAAATGATATATATATATATATATATATATATATATATATATATATATATATATATATATATATATATATATATATATATAAATTCAGCGAGAATCGCATTTCGGCAGGCAGAAAAAGCGAAACGTAACGCAAATTCCGAGTCATGGTGGCAAGCGCTCCATGGGCTAAAATAGACCAGAGCAATAAACATAGGTTATAAAGGCCATACAAACTGAGTAGGGGGTCAAGAAGCCATTAACCACCTAAGCCAAAAAAACAAGTCAAGCTAAACAGGTCAGAGAAAATATATTCATATATATATATATATATATATATATACAAATACACATATATATATATATAACATGTCTAATGGTAGCTAAGATGCTTCCATAGGTGGTATGCCGGTTGAGCACTCTATGCTCTTACAGAGCAGAGTATTATAGAATGGAAAACGAAAAATCAGTGATGCATCGGAACTCAATGTATTGTGTGTTACAATTGTTTCCCCGACGGACAGTTCGATGTGCGATCCGTGTGTGGATCTACATGACTCTAGACTCGCAGGTTCCATGGACACGTCTATTGATTTCGGATCATGAGGACATGATCCGAAATCAATAGACGTGTCCGAGGAATCTACAATAAATTGAGTTCCGATGCATCACTGATTTTTCGTTTTCCATTCTATATATATATATATATATATTCTAGGGCGGGTAAAATTCCCGAGATCTATGGACGAGTTCTCTCCAGCGGTCTCTGTCCCTCATTATCGCTACCATGTCCTGCGTCTCCAACAGACTAGTGTCTGTCCTTAGGGCATCAACATATGTTAACCTTGGTCTTCCTCTTCCAGTGTGTCCATGTAGGGGCTCCCACAGGAGCACTGAGTTCAATGTCAACTCTGGATGTCGGTGAGCATGTCCAGCTAACCCCAGTCTCCCCTGTGACACTTTTGAGCTGACGTTTGGGAGGCCCCCATACAGCTCTGAGTTTTTCATCCTCAGTGTATACTGATTAATGTTCAGAGCTATCCTCAGCATTCTCGTGTAGCACCCATCCACCATCTGAGTGAGTTTCTTGGTCAGTGTCCAAGTCTCAGACCCGTACAGCAGCACAGACTTCACTACAGCAATATATATATACATATATATATAAAAGATGAAATCGAAAATGCAACTGGAGTCTTTTTAAGAATATTTATTTGTTTCCTTTACCGGTTTCACAGTTCTTATGCTTTTCAAAAGGGAAAGGCAAGGGATTTAGGTTTCACAGAAGAATTGGGGCTGTTGGGGAACATGTTAATTTACACCAAACAAGGAAATAAAGCCACTAAAATGCAAGGTTTTACTGAGGAGGGAGAAGAACAAGACATAAAGAACATAATTCTAGGAGAAAGATGAGGATTGATGTTGCTTTTAAATATTTGCAAATTGTAGTGGTGAGGATAGCAAGGAGCTTGTAGGGGATTCCATAGACGTAATTTTCGTCAAATGCCGCCGCATGAATAGTTTTAAAATTGTGTTTAGTTTAAAATTACCGGGGATTGTCCGGCCGCCGTCGAGACCTCAGCAGTACTTGGACCCCGTAC
>OZ024763.1:12833258-12843258 GCA_964016885.1 Eledone cirrhosa
TGTGTATGCATGTGTATATATATGTAAGTATGAATATGTGAATTGTGAGTATATGTATTTTGTAGAGGTGTGCAAATATATTTGTGTGTGAATGCGTGGGTGAAAGAATACGTACACTTGAAAGAAAAATTTAAGTCTGAATGTTAAGTGCAAACACAAAACCAACCACGCATATCTTTACTATCTCTAATCCTTCTATAGATTTAGAAAAATAACCAATAATATATTCTATAAAAAATGTCAAAACAACAGATGGGAATCTAATTAATCACTGCCACCAAGAATTCTCACTGCTATCGAAAAACCACTCCTTCAACTATTCTTCTAACAACTTCACCCCTTCCTCCTAATATTCTCTATAAAAACTAAATAGGTCCTCAGTAATATTATTCTGATGAAATGACAGTAAACAATAACATTGAAATATTGAATGTCTGCATAACTAAAAGTTTGTAGATAGCTGTTTTAGGTTATGTAACTGTTATAGAAACACGTGTCAATAAATTCCTTTCAACTAAACTGTATCCATTCAAATCTTTCTATATATATATATATATATATATAATTTCCGGCCCTATATATATATATATATATATATATATATATGTATAATATAAGATCAAAAGATGGTTAAAAGAGTTCCAAGTATTTTATTATGCGCATTTCAAAAACAAATATCATCATGGGATGATATCTGCGTTCTCATCAGATAAAATAGGGAGACATGATATGAAACTTAAAAAACACTTGTGAATAGTGAAGTTTTAAATCAACATATAATAAAACTCATTTGCTAGATATATATATGTATATATATATATATAGAGAGAGAGATAGATAATTTCCGGCCCTATATATATATATATTTATATATATATATATATATATATATATGGTGTGTGTGTGAGTGTGTATTTGTGTGTGTGTGTGTATTTGTGTGTATTTGTGCGTGCATGTATGTATATGTGTATCTATATGTGTGTGTATGTATATGTGTAAGTGTGTATATATGTGTATGTACATGTGTGTGTATGTATGTATTTGTGTGTGCATATATGTGTATGTGCGTGTAAACAACCTATTTATATGCCCAACTTATTTTCAGTCAAACAACGTTGATGCTTGTAATTTTCAAATAAGTGTGTGTGTGTGTGTGTGTGTGTGTGTGTGTGTGTGTGTGTGTGTGTGTGTGTGTGTGTGTGTGTGCAATTTTATTTAAAAAAGCAGCTTAAAATTTTAATTAATTAATTAAAAATATTGCAATCAATTCTTCCTCCCTGCCTCCTCAAATTCTACAAAGACTGCATGTAAGGTCAGTTTTAATTTAGTTAGTAAACAACATATTAATTCTTAATATTTAATATTATACTGTTGGATAGACTGCAGGGGCGGTAGATTTTTTTTTTGGGGGGGGGGGGGAGCGACAAGGCCCTTCCCCTCCTAATAATTATATTTTCCTCCTCAAACTTCCAAAACACATCTATTCGTATATGCACTATAATTTATGTACATGTTATGTTTATCGCATATCAAAGTTTGTTATATCTTGGTTGATATTTGATAATAACAGCTAAACTAATCACTATAACTAAACTGACCAAATTATACATTTCATATAAATTATATATACACTCTATATATACTATATATACTAGCAGAAAAACCACCCCACGGGTGGTCTTCTGCTTGCATGTGTAGTGTGTATATTGATATTATACGCAAGTATATATGCATGTAGATATGATACATCAAATAAAATCGTAATTGACAATATACACAGGAATTGAACGAAGACTGCGTTACACTGTCTTCTGTAATCAGTAAAGTAATCCATGATACATTAAAAAAAGACGATATTATATATAAACCGCATTAGGAGAAAATTAGTGACAGAAATATATGAATATTTATTTAAACGATCGCTAACCGGAAGTGTCACCCAGGGTCGATAAAATAAAGTACCAGTAATACACTAGGTAATTGCTGGCCTTGTGCCAAAAGTAGAAACAATTATTATAAGGGCGCTTGATTGGCAGAATCGGTAGAGGGGCGGACGCCATGCTTTTCAGCATAGAGTTACGGTCCTTTACTTTCTGAGTTCAAATCCTGCCGAGGTTAACTTTGCCTTTCATCCTTACAGGGTCGATAAAACAAAGTACCAGTAATGCACTGGGTAATTGCTGGCCTTGTGCCAAAAATAGAAACAATTATTTACTGTGTTAATAATATTAAATATAATATTCAATAGAATTCCTACCTTTAAATATTCAGACTTTAATCCATCGAAGGGTTTTATTTTCCTCGTCACGTAATTATTTCTCATTTTGGGCTTCACTTGAGTTCTTTTTCAACATGGTTTCCTTTGAGTCGTACTCCATTATAGTTCACTCGAGTCATACTCCAAACTAGCTTTCTTGAGTCGGACTCCAACACAGCTTGACGTAAGTCGTACTCCATCATAGTTCACTCAAGTCATACTCCAACATAGCTTCACTTGAGTCCTACTCAAACATAGCATCATTTGAGTCATACTTCAACATAGCTTTACTTGAGTCATACTTTAACACAGCTTGACGCGGGTCGTACTCCAACGTAGCTTCAGTCGAGTCGTACTTTAACATAACTTCACTCGAGTCGTACTCCAACAAAACTTCACGTAAGTCGTACTCCAACATACCTTCACTCGGAGTAAAGTCACATCATCAAATGTTTTGTCCTTCAAGTTTTATTTTCCAGTCCTAAAATTAACGAAAGTATATCAAGTCATATCTTCTTAGTTTAGTTTTAGTGACAGTTTACTATTAACTAAAGCAGGGGTCCCCAACCTTTTGGGTCCGCGGGCGGGATGCGCAATTAATACTACTTATATACAAATAAGTAATCATTTATTTATCCCTTATGTTAGATTTGAAACAAAATTCAATATTGATACTTAGAGCTGTCCCAAGCAGAAAAATACATTTACACATTGTTTTATTCGGCAGTATCGATAGATCGGGTGCGAATTTATTGCAAACTGTACCCTTTTTAGAACCCTAGCGGGCAGGTTAAAGGCCTTCGCGAGCCAGATTGAAATCCTTCGCGGGCCGGGGGTTGGGGACCCCTGAACTGAAGTATATCAAGTCATATCTTCTTAGTTTAGTTTTGGTGACAGTTTACAATTATAAACACGTTTCCTTCAACCGTGCCATTGCTTAGTTGTCAACTGGAAATGAGAGGTTCTCAAAGTGGGCACTACCGTCCTCCGGGGGGGGGGGGGGCGTTTAAAAGGTCCAGGGGGCGCTAGAGATGATATAATAGTATATTAAATAACAAATGATGATACAGATTATATATAATATAGTAAAATAAAAAACATATATTTATTTATACATAGTATATATTATATTATTTATTATATATAAATTAACGATATTATTTAGTATCGGTAGAGGGTCGGACGCCATGCTTTGAAGCATAGAGTTACCTCCCTGTATGATCTGAGTTCAAATCCCGCCGAGGTTAACTTTGTCTTTCATCCTTACGGGTTCGATAAAATAAAGTACCAGTAATACACTGGTTAATTGCTGGCCTTGTGCCAAAAGTAGAAACAATTATTTATTATATATTATTTACAATTTGCATGTAGGTAGGTCTCTCTGGAAATAGGGGTGGGGGCGCTGAAGGTATTACGTGACCGTGGGGAGGACGGTGGCCCAAAACGTTTGAGAACCTCTGCTGTAAATAATCAATACACACTGAGATGATTTCACCAGCAGTATTAGTAGACTCGTCCAAAATCAATGTGGGTTGACTTTACTACTGGCAGAAAAAAACCCAGTTTTTTAGTTAGAATTTATTAATGTTTAACTGAAGAATATATGGCGGTGAATTGGCGGAGTTGTTAGAAGGTCGGATAGAATGTTTTATGGTATTTCTTCCGGCGCTCTGTCATCAACTTTGCCTTTCATCCATTCGAGGTCGATAAAAAAAAGAACCAGTCCAGTATTGGGGTCGATTCTTTCTACATATCTCTTTCTCGCTTCCTCTCTCTCTCTCTCACTTTCTATCCTTCTCTGGAAGAAATATGCTGTGGAGAGGGGGGCTCTGCCAGGCTTAAAGTGTCCAAGAAACGATGTATGCCACCACGGCTCTCTTACGACTCAATCAGGAGTGGTGGAACTAAGAGAAGTCAGACTTGAAGAAGCATGCTTTATTAAATGGGGTTTGTCAGATTAAATTTCAATATTCCACAATTTACATAAAGCTTTTGTTACAACTTTCTTATTATTATTCTTGGGCAGTATCGGTAGAGGGTCGGACGCCATGCTTTGCAGCAAAGAGTTACGGCCCTTTATGGTCTGAGTTCAAATCCCGCCATGGTTAACTTTGCCTTTCATCTTTACGGGGTCGATAAAATAAAGTACCAGTAATACACCGGGTAATTGCTGGCCTTGTGCCAAAAGTAGAAACTATTATTTATATTCAAAAATGGTGGAGTGGCAGCATCGGTAAAGGGTGGGACGCCATGCTTTGACGCAAAGAGTTACGGCCCTTGCCATTCTGAGTTCAAATCCCGTCGAGGTTAACTTTGTCTTTCATCCTTACGGGGTCGATAAAATAAAGTACCAGTAATACACTGGAATAATTGCTGGCCTTGTGCCAAAAGTAGAAACAATTATTATTCTTGACTGAGTCCTCAAACACTCCTTCCAGTGGGTCCTGTTAGAGTCTCCAACTACTCCGGTTGGATCCCCAAGTAAGACCAGCCAAGCTCGTGGATGTTATCCAACCATCTTGCTCAGGGTCTATCTTTGGGTCTCATGCTGGTTGGTTTTGCCTCTAAAATCTGTCTTGCGATTCCACCCTGAAACATTCTATTCTAATCACATGACCATAGTATCGGAGCTGTGATCTCTCAATTCATAGAAGTAGCGGCTCTACTTGAAGTGACTCTCTGAACTCCCAGCTACAAATCTGTCCAGCGATTCTTTCCTGAGACATTCTAATCATATGCCTATAGAATCGGAGCTGTGATCTCTCAATTCATAGAATTAGCGGCTCTACCTGGAGTGACTCTCTGAACTCCCAGCTACAAATCTGTCCAGCGATTCTTTCCTGAGACATTCTAACCACATGTCCGAAGTATCGGAGCTGTCATCTCTCAATTCATAGAATTAGCGGCTCTACCTGGAGTGACTCTCTGATCTCCAAGCTACAAATCTGTCCAGCGATTCTTTCCTGAGACATTCTAATCACATGCCCATAGTATCGGAGCTGTGATTTCTCAATTCAGAGAAGTAGTGGCTCTACCTGGAGTGACTCTCTGAACTCCGAGCTATATATTCTATCTAGTTACGTTACCCTTCGGGGGAACCCCATTTCAGCCCCTTGTATTCGCGATCGTATTGTTTCGGTCATTACACAAGATTCATGACCATAGATAAAAGTTGGCACGAGTACCAAATTGAAGATAGTAAGTTTGTCTTTTACGCCTACCTCCCTTCTTATGATTACCAAATAATTGTTTCTACGTTAGGCACAAGGCCAGCAATTACCCCAGTACATTACTGGTACTTTATTTTATCGACCCCGTAAAGTCAACCTCGGCGGGATTTGAACTCAGATCGTAAAGGGACGTAACTATGCTGGAAAGCATGGCGTCCGACCCTCTACCGATACTGCCAGTCCAAATGAAGCTGGTGCATTACTGCACCAGCTCCTGCAATTCTTGAAAATTGTGGATCAGTTTAGTCCGAACTTTTGGAAGTTTATATCGTATTCCGAACATTTTGACATCTTATAGAAGGGGAGTTTTGTAATAATCTGGATGAGACTTTCGTCGGTTTCAACGATGAGTGTTCCAGTTGTTTGATTAATGGAGTAGACACTCACTTGTTGTCCCCCATCTCTAATTTGTGTTGTGTTGTCTCACATGCGTCTTTCCGGCGGCCTGTTCTATGTTGTTGTGCAACCAGGGCTCAATGTTATGCAACATTACCCTTATGTACGAAATTGCATTGTATAGAGGGTGGCTGATGAGGAAGTTAATGCTTTTGTGCATTCGTCTCACATATTTCGTTCTTTTGTTCGTGTGTGTATATATATATATGTGTGTGTGTGTGTGTGTGTGTGTGTGTGTGTGTGTGTGTGTGTAAAAGGTAAACAGAAATAACAAAATAAACGGCACAGTACATGGAAGAAATATATTAGTTTAATGCTTGAAATAGTAGGAAGGGTGTCTTAAAGTTTCGGACACTAGTCCTTCATCAGAAGATAGAGTTAGAAATAGAAGATAAATAGAAAGTAAAGAGTGATGAAAGAAAGGAACGGGGAAAATAAGAAAAAGAAATTGTGGAGAAAAAAACATACACGTGCGTATAGGCATTTTATTTTATATAGAAATGACTTCTACGGGTCTAGAACAGTTTCCTTCATATGAAATCATCAGTCGTGATGATTTCATACTAATGAAACAGTTCTAGCTCTCTCTCTCTCTCTCTCTCTCTGTATATGTATATGTATGTGTATATATATACTTTATAAACAACAATCAAAGAGTGTTTAGAACATTTAATCACTTACGATCGTTTCATCCTAGCACAAGACCGAAATCATCGGAGTATATAGTAAAGGTTGAAACACACATATAATATCAGAAGTTTGTCGTAAGAACATTAGGAAGATACATAATATGGGAAGTAAGCATAAGTATCAATATTTGTATAAGAGAAGGTAGCAAATGCCGAAGAAGCATAGGAAAAATATGAGCATATAAATGCAATAAAATAAAATTAGGTGCAGCTTAAAAGCATTAAAAAATTTAAAACACGCTGAAAGATATATATAGAAAGATTAAGTATAGTGCAAGGCATATATCATAAGCATTATAAAAGTTTTTTTTTTTTTGTGTGTGTGTATATATATATATATAAAGGATCGATCGACTCTCGTCAAATCGGACCCAGGAAACAATGTTTTCGTCGGTCTTGCTAATACTATCTATCGGTCGCAACTCCAGGTAGAAGGAGCAACGTGAAATAAAGTGTCTTATATATAAAATTTAAAGTAAGTGAGACTGTCACTACTCTAAAACAATAGCGTAAGGTCTTCGAAATGCTTTTAATTAAGCAAACAGTGTATTGCAAAATACACTGTATAAACATTCATATATATATCGCTATTTCAGAGCACCAATTCTAATTTTCAATTTCTGCTTGACCGGCAACCGCTCTGTATAATCAGTTCCTGATTATTACTAGAGATTCTATAAGAATCAAACATTCATGATTTTCAGCAAACAGGTGGAGTACTTGGCTTTGATAAGTACCAATCAGTACGAAACAGAGCTCTCTCAGCTTTATCTCCCCTATTTGCTGAAAATTTAAAGTAAGTGAGACTGCCACTACTCTAAAACAATAGCGTAAGGTCTTCGAAATGCTTTTAATTAAGCATACAGTGTATTGCAAAATACACTATATATACATTCATATATATATCGCTATTTCAGAGCACCAATTGTAATATATATATATATATATATATATATATATATGTGTGTGTGTGTGTGTGTGTGTGTGTGTGTGTGTGTGTGTGTGTGTGTGTGTGTGTGTTTATATATTTATATCTATATTTTTAACCGTTGGTCAGTCAATGATAAACATTGATTGCCAAATGAATTAACTATGGAGATATAAAGGATACAGAAACGAAAACCAACCAAACAGTGAGGGTGTTCTGTTATTATTTCTGGCAATATTATTACAACAATAATAAAGGGCGGTGGATTGGCAGTATTGGGAGAGGGTCGGACGCCATGCTTTGACGTATAGAGTTACGGCCCTTGCCATTCTGAGTTCAAATCCCGCCGAGGTTAACTTTGCTTTTCATCCTTACGGGGTCGTTAAATAAAGTACCAGTAATGCACTGGGTAATTGCTGGCCTTGTGCCTAAAGTAGAAACAATTATTGATAGAGCTATGTTCTGAGTTCAAATCCCACCAAGGTTAGGTTTGCCTTTCATCCTTACGGGGTCGATAAAATAAAGTACCAGTAATGCACTGGGATAATTGCTGGCCTTGTGCCTAACGTAGAAACAATATTATTACAACAATATGACCCTCCCCAGGTATAACAATATATATATACTGTATATACTCACAACTGGCTCCTCCAGTTTCTCTCTACCAAATTCTACCCACAAGGCAATGGGTCTTAGTAGAAGACTCTGGCTCAAGATGCCACAGGGTGGAATTGAACCCGAGATCACGTGATTGCAAAGTGAAAGTTTTAACCCAGCCATGTCTATTTATTTATTTCCGTTTTACGTTTTTCCCACCGAGCTGATTGTATTACAAAGTGTCAAAACCAACAGTGGCATTGTTTTGCTTCCATTCCCCCTACACAGTCCCTTCCGCCCTACTGGTTCAGCAGACAGTCTCACTACCACCACCACATCCTACACCTAGCCAGTACTCATACCACAAACTCCACCACCAAACCACAACCTCTACCACAACCACTGTCACTATCATCACCCCCACCACCCCCACCACCACCACTAAAGCCACTACCCCCCCCCCCCCCCCCCTTCACCGCCGCCGCCGCCACCAATGGCAACACCCACCACCATCACCATCACAACTTCCATCACTCCCACCACCACTAAGGCCACTACTCCCCACCACCACCACCACCACCACCAGCACCACCCCTCACCACCAACAATGACAATACCCCACCACCACCACCACTAAAGCCACTACACCCCACCGCCCCATCCCCAACACCTCTACCCCTCACCGCCACCACCACCACCAATGACAATACCCCCGCCCCACTAAAGCCACTACTCCCCACCGCCACCATCCCCAACACCACTACCTCAACACCACCACCACCATCAATGACAACACCCCACCGTAACCACTAAAGCCACTACTCCCCACCCCCAACACCACTACCTCTCACCGCCACCACCACCACCACCACCATCAATGACAATACCCCACCACCCCCACTAAAGCCACTACTCCCCACCGCCACCATCCCCAACACCACTACCTCAACACCACCACCACCATCAATGACAACACCCCACCACCCTTACTACACCCACCGCCACCACCACCTCCATCAATGACCCCTCCCCCCACACTTCCTGTGGTAAAGCTGTCTGGAAGCCTATTATATCGATCCACCGTCCATACATCCAAACACTTTCAGCCTGTTCATACAACCCCTGTGCCATCCCTACCCCTACCTTACCCTACCTCACTCTACCCATCCAGTTAACACCCCCCTCCCGGTCTACTCTACCCTAGCCAGGCAGTCAGTTATTCATACTTAACCCTCACACTACTGCACCATCACCCCACCCTCACACTACTGCACCATCACCCCACCCTCACACTACACCCCCCACCACTCCACCCTCACACTACTGCACCATCACCCCACCCTCACACTACACCCCCACCACTCCACCCTCACACTACACCCCCACCACTCCACCCTCACACTACTGCACCGTCACCCCCCACCCCCACCACTCCACCCTCACACTACTGCACCATCACCCCACCCTCACACTACACCCCCACTCCACCACCACCCCACCTTCACTGTCATACAACTATGTTAACAACTTCACACTGTTAAATCAACAACACCAAATTGTCATCGTTTTCCCCTCAAACGCCATTTTACATTTAGAAAAAAACAACAACCAAACATAAAGAAACTGGATAGTTTCCAGCTAGCGTGGGAGACTGGCTTTACCTGGCAGCTCAAATTGCTGGAAATAGGCACCTAATTTTCTTCAAATAACACTTTGTAGTCTGTTGTGGGTTAATTCTTTCTCTCATTTACAAGGTCGTGAGAGACTGGCTTTACCTGGCAGCTCAAATTGCTGGAAATAGCCACCTAATTTTCTTCAAATAACACTTTGTAGTCTGTTGTGGGTTAATTCTTTCTCTCATTTACAAGGTCGTGAGAGACTGGCTTTACCTGGCAGCTCAAAT
>OZ024763.1:12870758-12893258 GCA_964016885.1 Eledone cirrhosa
GCCACCACCCCGCTCCATAAACTACCCACCCCCACCACCACCGCCACCAACAACAACAACAACGACAGCAGCAGCGCCCTCAGTCCCGCCCGCCACCACCCTGCTCCATAAACTACCCACCCCCACCACCACCACCACCGCCACCAACAACAACAACAACGACAGCAGCAGCTCCCTCAGTCCCGCCCGCCACCACCCCGCTCCATAAACTACCCACCCCCACCACCACCACCACCGCCACCAACAACAACAACAACGACAGCAGCAGCTCCCTCAGTCCCGCCCGCCACCACCCTGCTCCATAAACTACCCACCCCCACCACCACCACCACCGCCACCAACAACAACAACAACGACAGCAGCAGCGCCCTCTGTAATAATGTGTAGATAAAAGGGAAACAAGCACCGACTCCACCCATCAACCCTTTCATAAAAAACAAACAATACAGAGATGATAATAACAATAGTAATTGTAATAATAATCATTTCCTTATTGGCCACAAGGGCCGCCATAGAAGGGCCAGGACAATACAAAGAACAGAGACAGTGGCTGGTGGTGGTGGTGGTGGTGGTGTGTGTGTGTGTGGGGGGGGGGGGGGGGGGGGGTACAGCAAAATTGGGTACAAAAGGGATATAACAAATAACAATAATTACAGTTGTAGCAATGAATATTCCCCACCCAATAGGGTACCCCCCCCCCCAGGTGGGACTCAGGAACCCCACTAGCCCTAAACCACACTGCTCTCCCCAAGAGACCCACATAATGGTTTCCGATTTAGACACACAAGGCCAGCAATTCTCGAAGAGAGGAAAGTCGATTAAATCGTCCCCAATGCATTCATCATCATCATCATTTTACGTCCGCTCTTCCCTTCTTGCAAGGGTGGGACGGGTCTTATTCAGCACAGCATCTCTCCACTCGTCACGGTCCTTCGTCATCTCCACCGTGAGCTTCAATGATCTGAGGTCTGTTCTCACCACCTCCGCCCATGTTTTTCGTGGTCTACCTCTACCACGTCTTCCTTCAACTGGCATTTCCTGGCACTTCTTCACCCATCGGTCATCCTCCATGCGCATCACATGTCCATACCACCTCAGTCTCCTCTCCCGTACACTACATTCTATCCCTCTCAGACACAGTTTCTCTCTCAACACATCCATGCTGGGTCGTTCACGCACATTGACACTGCACATCCAACGGAGCATGCTTGCCTCATTTCTCTCCAGCCATCGCATATCCTCTGCAGTTGCTGCCCATGTCTCACTACCATGCAGCATTGCGCTCCTCACACAGGCATCATACAACCGGCCTTTCGTACGCAGGGAGAAACCCTTCTTCGTCAACATTACTGGTAATTTATTTTATCGACTCCGTCACTGGATTTGAATTGATAACGTAAAGGGTCGTAACTCTATACCGCAAAGCGTGTTGTCCGACGCTCTACCGGTTCTACAAAACCATCGCCCTTCTATAAGAACAACAACAATAATGATAATTGTTTCTACTTTAGGAACAAGGCCAGCAATTTTGGGGGGAGGGGGGAAAGTCGATGAAATCGACTCCAGTACATTACTGGTACTTTATTTTATCGACTCCGTAAGGATGAAAGGCAGAGCTCACCCCGACGGGATTTAAACTCAGAACGCAAAGGGACGTTACTCTATGCTGCAAAGCATGGTGTCCGACGCTCTACCGATTAGTGTCAATCCCCTGCACAATAATAGTAATGATGTGAAGAAAAGCAACGTGGGCAAAAGTAAAACAAATACAACAACAATAACAAATACAACCAGATCAACCAAAATCTAATATATAATTGTTTCTACTTTTGGCACAAGGCCAGCAATAACCCAGTGTATTACTGGTACTTTATTTTATCGACCCCGTAAGGATGAAAGGCAAAGTCAACCTCGGCGGGATTTGAACTCAGATCGTAAAGGGACGTAACTATGCTGGAAAGCATGGCGTCCGACCCTCTACCGATACTGCCAATCCACCACCCTTTATATAATGATTGGTGGACTGCGCGACTGTGTCAGGGACATTTTTTGTGGATATGTTATTTATCTACTATTTTCTTTGGATCTGTAATTTATCTACTAAATTTCGTAGCTGTTGATTAAACATACATACTCTTATATACAATGTATTTTAAGATTCACTTCTTTAAAATTTTCCAATGTCTCCACGTCCAGTTAGTGTCCGTACGCTACATCACACCGCTTATATAAACAATTATATACTTGCATAGATATATATACCGTTTATATTTCCGTCGCTAATTTTCTTCTTTTTCGTTTTCATAACATTTTGCCGTAATACAGTTTATATATAATATTATCTTTCTTAAATGTATCATGGATTACTTTACTGATTACAGAAGACAGTGTAACACAGTCTCTCTTTAATTGCTGTGCATATTGTCAACTACGATTTTATTTGACGTATCATATCTATTGACAAAGTCGTTAAGACGTCGGATAGAATACTTTACGGTATTGGTCCCACATCATTGCGCGCTCTGGGTTCAAATCCCGCTGTGATCGACTTTGCCTTTCATCCTTTCGCGGGAGATTAAAAAAGAGTACCAGTCCAGTACTGGAGTCGATTCTTCCTTCCTCTATAGAAAAAAAATCGGCTGCATTCAGACCTGGAGGGGGCTGAACTCCTCCAGGTTTAAAAGTGCCCTAGACACGCCGTATGACGGTGCCTCTACCACTCAGCGAAGCGTTATGGGATCTTTTATCCTATCTGTATGCATATATATTTGCGTATATATCAATATGCACACTACACATGCTAGCATGGTAGGTGGTTTTTCTGCTAGTAATAATAACAATATAGAAACAACATCAGCAAAAACTACACTGCTCATACCCAAGGCACACTAACCACAAGGGTTTACACAAAGTAGACATTAAGGACAGTCAGGGCAATACAGGACGGTACAAATGGGCATTTCTGCGTGTAAAAAACCCCCAAAAAACAGAGGATGTAACAAAAAAAAAAAGAACAATGAAAAATTCCTCAATAGGGGGGAGACTTCCGAGGGCCATTGTGGAGAAAGCCCATTAAAAAAGCCACGGTGACCCTGACTACCAGGGCAAGTGCCCTCTCCCAGTTTTCCACCTTCAGTTTACAGGCATATACTCACTCGGGCCATTCTTGCCTCTCTCACCCATCTTTCAACAAAATGCTGGGAAGAGAGCACTTCCCACTCTACTCTGATTTTCCTTTTCAAATGAAATTTGAAAAAGTTAATAATAATAATAATAATAATAATAATAATTTTTTTTTTTTTTTTTAATTATAATCAATGTGCTGTATTAACTGGCTTACCAATGCACACTGTGAATTTATTTGCCCTAGGTGTCTGGAAGACACTCTGCATATATCTCAGAAACAATAATGAAAGAAAATAAAAATAGTAATAATAATAATAATAATAATAATAATAATAATAATATATTGGCCACAAGAAATAATAATAAAAATAATATAAAAAAAGAGAGAAGAAAGATGAAGAAAAATCAAAATGGCGTGTAAAGAAATGTTTAGTTGAAAGGAAATGTCAAGTTTGTGTTGGGGCATGTTAGAAAGGTCAGGGTTTGTTAAAAAATGTTTCTGTAATTGAAATGTGGTATGGGATTCTCACATGTTATGTAAGGAGCGGGGGGGGGGGACACAAAACAAAAACATATGATGTATATGTATGAGTGTGTACGTGTGGTTGTGCATGTGTATGTGTGTAAATATATATATATATGTATATATATATATACACACACACATCCACATCCCATCTCTCTCTCTCTATATATATATATATATATGTATGTGTGTGTGTGTTTGTGTGTGTATGTGTTTGTGTGTGTATGTATGTATATATATATATGTGTGTGTGTATGTATATGTATGTATATGTGTGTGTATATATATATATATACACACACAAAGACAAACACACACAAACACACACGCATATATATATATATATATATATATATATATATATAACTAAATGACAAACCCCACATAAAGTGGATAAAAACAACATCAACAATAAAACTTAAGTAAATTGAATGATTTGTTCACGCTGTAAACTGCCTTGTCGGGTGTTTCGGGTTGAGGCCGTTTATTGTATAATGTGATAGAGAAGAAAAGCGTGGAATGCAGCTGTCACCACCACCACCGCTTTACATGCTAGATCATAATCATAACCACCACCACCACCACCACCACCACCACCACCAACAACAACAACAACTGCACAATCAACACCACCTCCAGCATCACCACTACCAACATCTCAACCATAATCAACGCCACCACCACCACTACCGCCACCATTACAGTCGTATATAATACAAAGATAAAAAGAAGAGTTCTTCTTCATATCATTTACTATTACTACTACTACTGCTACTACTACTGTTACTACTACTGCTAGTACAACTAGTACGACTACTACTACTGCAACTGCTACTGCTGCTACTACTGCTACTACTACTACTGCAACTACTACTACTACTGCTACTACTACCACGACTACTACTACTACTGCAACTACTACTACGACTGCTACTGCTACCACTGCTACTACTACTACTACACTTTCTGTTCATACACACACTTAACACAGTCCCCTCTCTGCACACAACACATACCCTACATCAATGTTGTTTTAAACTAATTTTCAATGACCCCCTCCCCTCTCCCAATAACAACTATGACCCTGTATGCCTATGTGTAATAAATCACTTGCTGTCGCGAACAATTGTCTATATTTTGCGATCCACTAATGTGTCGGGAGCCGCTGTTTGAAAAAAAAAAAAAACTCTGCCCTCAACAGCCACTATCAGTGGTGGCAATAGTGGTGGGCTTACTTATGGGGACGGCGTTCCCTTACTTTTTCGTTTTCAAGGAAGAGGTAGGGGGCTTATATCATCTACTCCAAGCCCACTTCTTCCCAAATTAAACCTCACAAATCTTAGCGACTCCTTCTAGCCCCTAAAACCCATTATTGTACTCCACCCAACAACGACCATGCAACATATAACACAACCCCTAAAATATATGTAATTTACATAAAATAATACAAACCACATAACACAGTGACTACACGACAAATAGTCCACACAACCATAACAACAATAACAACAATGACAACAAAAACAATAAAACAACAATAACAACAACAACCATAACAATAACCACAATACCAATAACAACCACACCAATAACAACAACCACAACACCAATAACAACAACAACAACAATATATATAAGTTGATCTGGACAAAAGGACTTTTTCGCATTCATTGACTGATTCAAGGTTAGACTGGAGGCTTAAAAACAACAACAACAGTAGCAACAACAACAATAGAAACAACAGCAACAACAACAACAATAGAAACAGCAACAACAACAACAGTAGCAACAACAACAAAGGCAACAACAACAACAACAACAACAATAGCAACAACAACAACAACATAAATTAAGTTGTCATGGCCAGAACGCTTCAGCTGGTCTCAAGGTTTGACCTAGGGCTAAACAACAATAACAGCATAGATCAGCTTGTCGTGGCTAAAGCTCTTCAGCTGGTCTCAAGGTTTGACCTAGGGCTGAACAAAAATCATCATCATCATCACAACAGCTACAACAACCACAACATCCACCACCGCCACCACTACTCCAACATCAACCACCGCCACCACTACCACCACAACAACAATCACCACCACTGCTACCACCTCAAACTAATATGGCGGCCAACAATCAGTGAAGAGACACCAAAACTACCCCCCACCACCACCACCATCACCCCATAATATCCACTCCAAACCGTCAATAACATTGTAAACTAAAGCCCATATCGTGTTAGTATCCGGTGCTTGGCGTTGTAAATCTTTACTTTGATTGGTTCTCGACAGGAAGGCTGCTGCTGCTGATGATGATGGTGGTGGTGGCCAGTTGTTATATACACCGGTGTTGTTGATGATGATGGTGACAAGTTGTTTTATACACCGGAGATGTTGATAATGATGATGATGTTAATGGTGGCAAGTTATATACATCGAATTTCAGTCAACTGGAAAAGATACGAAACTAACCAGCGAAACGACGACCAACTTAGTGTCTCTCTCTCTCTATCTATCTATCTGTCTATCTATCTGTCTATTTATCTATTCGTCTAACATGGTACCTTAAATATCAATTATATAAAGAGACAGAATATTGGATAGATAGATAGATAGATAGATAGATAGATAGATAGATAGATAGATAGATAGATAGATAGATAGATAGGCAGTTAGGTGAGAGAGAGAGAGAGAGAGAGAGGAAAATATCAAATTAGCATTTCCCAGATAAATCTGGCACAAGGTGGTTGCCACTTGACACTTGCTATATATGTATATATATATATATGTATATATATATAGTTATACTTGGAGGGAGGAGGGTCATATTTGTGTAATATTGCCAGAATTAATAACAGAACACACTCACTGTTTGGTTGGTTTTCGCTTCTGTGTCTTTTATATCGGTTAATTTAATTTATTCGGTCCTCAATGTTGCCATTGACTGACCAACGGTCAAAAATACAGATACAATATATATAGACACAAACACATATATATAGTCTATCAAAGTTCTTTCGTTGCACATCTGCAACATCGTCAGTGGTGCTATTGTTTCCTCCCGTTGCATTGTATGTCTACGCCATCTTTTCCCATCTTTATATATATATATATATATATATATATATATATATATATATATATATAATAATAATAATAATAATAATAATAATTCAAGAAAGAAGAGTGACATGGTTGGCTATACAATAAGGGCTTTATTCACATTGCTGACAATTGTTTCTTTGATCTGGTAGGTCTAGAGTTCGCTAATCGCTTGATGTTGCGTCAATCCTGGAGTATCTTCCTCACTTTCGTACGCTCTGATGAAACGACTGGTTATAAACAAAGTATTGGAGATCGATTGACGCAACATCAAGCGATTAGCGAACTCTAGACCTGCCAGATCAAAGAAACAATTGTCAGCAATGTGAATAAAGCCCTTATTGTATAGCCAACCATGTCACTCTTCTTTCTTGAATTATTATTACTCCAAGTATAAACTACATAGAAATCACCGCGAACTCGCAGCATCACTATGGAAACGTCTTGTTGAGTCATACTAAACCATACGTTAATACCATCCACAACACGGAGTACTCTAACTGGACTACATCTAAGTGGATAACGATAACCTGTATATATATATATATATATATATATATATATATATATATATATATATATATGAACGAGTAGGACCCCGACGGCTGAGCTCAAGCCGTTTCGACGGCTAATTCTGGACTAATTCTGAATTTTAGTCCAGAATTAGCCGTCGAAACGGCTTGAGCTCAGCCGTCGGGGTCCTACTCGTTCCTATTACCCACTCTACTACCCTAAGTATTGAGTACTTTGGTGCGTTATGGTCCACCTGTTTCCTTACCACATTTCCTTCGTTATATGTGTGTGTGTGTGTGTGTGTGTGTGTGTGTGTGTGTGTGTGTGTGTGTGTGTGTGTGTGTGTGTGTGTGTGTGTGTGTGTGTGTGTGTGTGTGTGTGTGTGTGAGAGACAACTTAACAATATGTAAAATAGAGAGCAAAAAGTATATTAACGGAATGTTGTACAGATAAAAAGATAGAAGGTGATTGTTTATGTATGTATGGTGAGGAGGGTGATACTTGGACACCCTGCGGGATGCACAATACCCGGCAGAGGAACTCAGCAGAGTCAACGGCCATCCAAATAGTACTTTTTTTATTTTTTTAACTTAGGAGTGAAAGGCCCCCAGTTGTTGTGACAACACCTTTCTAGGAGAGGGAAACCCTGAATGAAAAAAAAACAACCCTCGGCTTCAGAAACATCCGATGATGTTGACCAGTTCTCCTTTTCGGGTAGAGTTCACGTTGCTCAGAGAGTGGGATTGGTCGAAAGCAAGGCCTTTCCGCACTTAAAAAACCTTCAAAGTACAGGCATTGCTTGTTCAGGATCTGTTACAGGTTCCCGTGGCTGGCCGTAGCCTAAAAGAGCACCAAACTCTATAATCTGACAAATGATTGCAATACTCGTGGCAGAGTTTGCTGCCCTCGTGTATACATACCAGAGACACATATATATATGTGTGTGTATACATATAGATATATATATGTGTGTGTGTGTGTGTGTACACAGGGAGACTAACGTGCAGTTACTGTAGGTTCACCCATATACATGCATACATATGTACAATTATATATATATATGCATACACACACACACACACACATACGCGCGCACACATATATATATATATATACACATATATATATACACATATGCATATACACATACATATACACGCGCGCGCACACACACACACACACACATACGCGCGCACACACACACACACATACGCGCGCGCACACACACACATATATATATATACAGATATATACACATATATATACACATACATATACACGCGCACACACACATATCTATATATACATATACATACGTACGCCCACACGCACACGCACACACATTATATGTATGTATATATATTTATATGGCTGTTAACGTAAAAAAACCAAAAACATCAGAGAATATACATGCTTGTTATACATACTAAAATAAATACATACATATATTCATATATATATCCCCCGGTTATAGAAATATATGAATATATGCATGCATTTATTTTAATATGTACAACAAGTCTTTCTTTCCCAGTTTCGTTTCGGCTGCGCCATTTTCTTATTTTAAATAGATTATCGCTCAAAACATGAATTAATTTCCATATCCATTCTACCCTTAGCTAAAATGCTTAACACCAAATGTGTATATGTGTGTGTATGTGTGAGTGTGGGGGTGTATGTGTATGTGTGAGTGTGGGGGTGTATGTGTATGTATGTATGTATGTATGTATGTATGTATGTATGTATGTATGTATGTATGTATGTGTGTCTGTCTATGTGTGGGTGTATGTAGGTATGTATGTATGTATGTACGGTTAAGAGAGTGGGACTGGCTTTGTGCAGTGCCTTTGCTCACTATAAAAGCTTCACGGCACAGGCATTGCTTTATATCTGGAGATCTCTCTGCACTTGTCATCACATGGAACCATGGGCCCAGCACTATGTGTCAATAATTGTCACAAGTGTAGTGTTTGTACCAGAGTTTTCATGTCGCTGGCTGTACTAAAAAGTCACACTCGTTCAGCGCTTCGGTAGGGGTTCTCCTACATGGATATAAAGTAGTGGCCGTACTCGAAAACGAGTTGGCAGCCACCATGTATGTATGTATGCATGTTGTATGTATGTATGTATGTATGTATGTATATTCTTCTGGTTTTATAATTTCACAAAGTTTTACCAATAGAGAGAGAGTCGGTTTCTCACATAGACACAAGACTCTCTCATTGGAATTTACACAACATCAACTAGGTAGATATGTATGTCTGCATGCATGTGTAGATATGGATGTTATTGTATGTGTGGATGTGCATGTTTTGAGTTGTATGTGTGCATGTGTATATGCTTAGTATCTGTACATGTGTATATGCAGTTATTAGATGTAAAAATTTTGGAATGTTTTACATATTTTTACTGTTCCATTAATGGATTGTACTTGTAATTTCCTAACTAGTTGTGTTCTTTCTGTTCCTGTGAAGCCTAGCTTCTCAAGATTTGTGTGTGTGTGTGTGTGTGTGTGTGTGTGTGTGTGTGTGTGTGTGTGTGTGTGTGTGTATGTATGTATGGGTGTTTGTACGGATGTATGTATGTGTGTATGTATGTATGTACGGATGTATGTGTGTATGTATGTATATATGGGTGGGTGCAAGTATGTATGTGTGTGTATGTATGTGTACGTGTGCGTGTGTATGTATATATGTGTGTATGTGTGTGTATGTATGTATGTGTGGGTGCATGTATATATGTATGTATGTATCTGTGTATGTATGTATATGTATGTGTATATATGTATGTATGATTGTATGTATCTCTGTATGTATCTGTGTATATATGTATGTGTGTATGTGTATATATGTATGTGTGTATGTGTATATATGTATGTATGTATCTGTGTATGTATGTATGTGTTGTATTCGTTATATTTTTGTGCGATATGTATTCCCATGGCAGACACACACATGTATATAAATGTATATACTCTCCACCACATGTATATATATATATATATATATATATATATATATATATATATATATATATATATATATATATCCAGGGAGTGTAACTTGGAAGTTACTGTAGGTTCACCCGGGTGAGCACTCGGTGTTTAGGTTCACTTCAGTGTCGAGGTGTAGAGCTAGACAGAGTGTATTATAGTGAAAAGATAACAAGGACGATTGGTTACTCCTTCATTACATTTATTGGTTGGTGACGCGCGTTTCGCCACTGATCAGCTCAAGGTTCGATCTGTATCGATCTTACCCGACTCTGTAATCTGCGGCTCGTAGGACCCCTTGTAATGCTAGTAGAAAATAGTATGTATTCATGTTCTACTAGCATTACAAGGGGTCCGACGAGCCGCAGATTACAGAGTCGGTTAGGATCGATAGAGATCGAACCTTCAGCTGATCAGTGGCGAAACGTGCGTCACCAACCAATAAATGTTATGAAGGAGTAACCAATCGTCCTTGTTATCTTTTCACTATATATATATATATATATATATATATATATATATATATATATACATGTGTGGGTACAAACAAAATATATCAACCCCTGATGTGTATCAACAGTTTATCTTATCCCTGCTTTACCTTGAGTTTCGTTAGACATAACACGATGTTGAACGATCAACTGCACTAGCTACACATGCTACTCCATAAATTTACACGTAAGTGCCTGAGCATTCCACCGATACGTAATCCTCAAGCAGAATCAGAGTGACTCACTGAGTGACCAGGCTGGGCCGTTGAATTTACAGTTACCAGTTATATGTTGAGTTACCCCGCAGATTCCGTCTACCCAATTTCCCTCTGAGAGGTTTTCACAGAGTCGAAGCTATGATAATAGCCTGAAGCTATGATAATATGCTCCTGGCCACAATACCAGGCGGCAAGCTTCAACATCACGATTGCTTTGATGGGAATTAAATACCGCATTTTCTTCTGTATACGAGGGTGCTTGAAAAAATACGTGAAAAAGGACAATTGGAAAAAACAGTTTAAGTTATGTCCATTTTTCCACATATGCTCCATCTAGGTCAATACATTTCTGCAAGTGTTGATACCAGCCTCTATGTCCATCTGTGTAAACTGAGGGCCATGCGATTTAAACCATGTCAACGCAGTTTTTACAACTGGGGTTTATCTTCAACTTCATCTCTTCCACTTCTAAAACGACTTATTCATTTGTAGGTTGTTGATTTCTTTGAGACTTGGTCCAGAGCGTCAACGGTTTGGCTGCTCTTCCACCCTAGCTTCACCAGGAAGTTGATGTTTTGATGGAGGCCATGTTGCCCGAGCAGGTGCTGACTTCCGACTGGCGGTGCTGCATTGCAAGGTGCATTTAAGGGTTCATGTTAGAACATATTGTGACACGTTAGTACGAGAACGTACAGATGCATTGAGATCAAAACCACTGCATATGAATTTTAGCTATGTACTTTTTCCACGAACTTTTTGAAGCCCCCTTCGTAACACTAGATATTTAAAACTAAAACTAAGGCCAAAAATGACAGAGGGGTCGTTTTATACACGAGAACATGTTTTCAAAATATTTTTACTGGGCTTAAAAAAATACTCGTTTCAAACGGCAAGATTTCAAATACACACATTGGGTGCTTAAACACCAAATGGCAAACATTCGGTTGTTTTACATTTGTTAACATTATAAGACAGAATATTGTAGTGAAATATAAATATATATTATAAAGAGTCGGAACCCAACGGTTGAGCTCTTGCCCCATACTCTACTACCCCAAGTATTGAGTACTCTGTTCAGTAATGGTCTAACTAGATTCAAACTGAATCCATCCTGATTAGCATATATATATATATTGTATAGAAGGAGCTTCTACAGGACTAGTACTGTTTCATTCAGATGAAATCTTCAAGAAGCTCCTTCTATACAATAAATATATTTTACTCTGCCATGTATTGAGTACCTTACTTACTGTAGTTATCCCCGACTCAACCCGGGACCTACGTATATATATATATATATATATATATATATATATATATATGTGTGTGTGTGTATGTGTGTGTGTGTGTGTGTGTGCGTGGTTGATATTTCGATAGTAGTAGTAGTAGTAGTAGTAGTAGTAGTAGTAGTAGTAGTAGTAGTATGAAGAGACAAAGGTTGAAGGAGGAGGAGGATGTCAGAAGTCATAATACATATATTATTATCCCCAAAGAAAATGTTGGCCAAGAAGAGTTAAATGACTATAAAACAAATTAGATAAGAAAGGTAGTATTGATTTCAGAGTTTTTGGCCGTCGGCATCAGAGATTCTAGAGTGTTATCCCACAGGGAGAGAAAGAGGGGAGTATGAATAGCTATCAAATCGATTACTTAGCAGATCGAACTGTCTAGAATACTTAAAGGACGGCCATTTTGGTTCTGGTATATTTCTATTTATTTTACTTTAAAGAAGAGATTTGCTTGTAAAATCACCAAAACTGATTTTATAACGAAAACTGCTTTCTCCTTGACCCTCTCTTTCTTTCTCTATCTCACTTCCTCTCTCTCCCTTCTCTCGTATTTTCTTATTCCTTCTCTATGAGTGTTTATATGTGTGTATATAACATATACATATGTGTAGGTGTGTATATGTATATATATATACATACATATATAAATTTATATACATACACACACATATGTTATGTATATATATATATATATAGGGTGTCCTAAAATATGTATACACACTTCAACAGCATTCTAATAAATATGTGTATACATTTTAGGGGGACACCCTTTATATGTGTATGTGTGTGTATATATATATATATATATATATATATAATCAATAAAATGAGGTAGACACTAACCTAGTGGCTTCTACTTCACTGTTATACCGATACTCTGTAGTACACAGACTTACATGTATACTTCATAGAGTGCTCAATACAGCTGAGAACTAGTGATGTCGTAACTTATTTCTACAGCCGAGTAAGCTGGAGCAGCATGAAATAAAGTGTCTTGTTGAAGGACACAACGCATCGCCGGGAATCGAACTCACAACATCACAATTGTGAGCCCAACACTCTAACCACTGAGACACTTGCCTTCACCCCTCTTTAGTACTACATATAATGTAAGACATGAACCAGGAGCCTTAGCAACAGCAGCTCGGAGATTGGGTGGTCTTAAGATCAGCATTATTGGAGAGATAGAGTGGTAAATAAGTCCAGTTGGATGGCCAGATTTTGGAAAGCATTGACACCTTCCCATACCCAGTCAGTGGTCTCGCTACAGATAGCAACTTAACAACTGATGTGGAAAATATATATGTATATATATGTATATATATGTAGAAGTTCTATTTAAATTGTTGGGATACAACAAGCAAATATTTTTATAACTGATATAAAGCACTCAACAAATAATTGGAGTAAAAATACGATATTAACAAATTGAAACTATATTTATAAAACCATATTTATTTCATTATACATATTTCAAGGACACCAAGTTAAATTATGGTGTGCTTTCATCAGATAAAATATAATATAGATCAGTTTTATAAATAAATATTGACATACCCTTAAAGAATGCTCCCGGGAGCTTCCAACAGAAATGGTTGCATTCTTTTAAGGGTATGTCAATATTTATTTATAAAACTGATTTATATTATATTTTATCTGATGAAAGCACACCATAATTTAACTTGGTGTCCTTGAAATATGTATAATGAAATAAATATGGTTTTATAAATATAGTTTCAATTTGTTAATATCGTTATACATACATATATATATATATATATATATATATATATATATATATATATATTTCGATAAATTAACCGAGCCATCCACTCTCGCTATTCCCTATTATTAATGTGCTCAAACGAGAAGGAATCCCGAGCCCTTTACGATAACACACCAGAGAGAGGGAGAGAGATAATGCGTTATCAGTCAAACAGGGAAAAACCACCAGTGTATGGCCATACACTGGAGGTTTTTCCCTGTTTGACTGATAACGCATTATCTCTCTCTCTGGTGTGTTATCTTTTCTACATATTGTATTATATATATATATATATATATATATATATATATATATATATATATATATTAAAATAAGTATTAATAAAATAGATGTTCTTTTAATCAATTACATTTTATTATACATATTTCGGATGTACAACAGTACATGTTGTTGTATAATAAAATATAATTGATCAAAAGAACATCTATTTTATTAATTCTTATATTTAAATATTAATAACTCCTGAAAATTATTTTCGTTGAGTGCTTCCAATCTACTGTAAAACTCATTCTTTGACATAATCATCGAATATTGTTTAACAACTTAATACTTATATATATATATATATATATATATATATATATATATATATATATATATATATATATATATATATATCCTTCTGATGTATAACATGATGTCCCTTTTTTTGTATGTTCTGGTTTTATTTTGTCAAATATAAAACATGAACATTAACAACACAATAATGACTTATTAATAACTTCCATACCTCGTTCGTATATTTGGTCGGTGGTGTAATGGTGGCATACATATATATATATATATATATATATATATATATATATACATACTTACATACATATATACATACAATTATATATATATCCATATACACATATATACACTTATATATACACTAGCTCACCACATACATATATATATATATACATACTTACATACATACATACATACAATTATATATATATTCATATACACATACATACAATTATATATACACTAGCACGCCACATACATACATATATACATGGTGGCTGCCAACTCGTTTTAGAGTATGGCCACTACTTTATATCCATGTAGGAGAACCTCTACCGATACGCTGAACGAGTGTGACTTTTTAGTACAGCCAGCGACTTGAAAACTCTGGTACAAACACTACACCTGTGACAATTATTGACACATAGTGCTGGGCCCATGGTACCATGTGATGACAAGTGCAGAGTGATCTCCAGATATAAAGCAATGCCTGTGCCGTGAAGCTTTTATAGTGAGCAAAGGCACTGCACAAAGCCAGTCCCACTCTCTTAACCAAGATGATATTTACCAAAAAGAAGAACAAGTCAACATCATTTGATACCATCAGAGTTGCAGATGTTATATCAGAGTTTTCCTTCTAGAATTCTGCCTTGACAAAGGCTAAGGGGTCATCTCTCCCGGTGATTTTGGATGGCCATTGACTCTTAAGAGCTCCTTTGCCCTTTGACAGGTTTTGTTTTTAGTCCTGCAGGATGTCCAAAGTCACCCTCCTCACCAAGAAACCTTGGTGGGGTTGCCAGTTTAGTCGCCAATGATCCGACCATGAGACAGGTTGTACTGGGATACATGTTACCAGTAGCACCAACAGGTGACCTGACATACATACATACAATCATATATACATTCATATACACATACATTCATATACATACACATACGTACACACACACATTTATATATATACACACACACATGCTTACACACACACAGGTACATACATACATATACACAGTGTAAATATGACTGTACATCTTCGGCCGACATATTTTGTGTGGAGTTATGTTGTTGTTATTGTTGACGTTGTTGATGTAGTTGTTGTTGACGTTGTTGATGTAGTTGTTGTTGACGTTCTTGTTGTTGACGTTCTTGTTGACGTTGCTGTTGACGTTCTTGTTGACGTTCTTGTTGACATTCTTGTTGTTGACGTTCTTGTTGACGTTGTTGTTGATGTTGTTGTGTTGACGTTGTTGTTGATGTTGTTGTTGACGTTCTTGTTGTTGATGTTCTTGTTGTTGACGTTCTTGTTGACGTTGCTGTTGACGTTCTTGTTGACATTCTTGTTGACATTCTTGTTGACGTTGTTGTTGATGTTGTTGTTGACGTTGTTGTTGTTGGCGTTCTTGTTGATGTAGTTGTTGACGTTCTTGTTGACGTTGTTGCTGTTGACGTTCTTGTTGATGTAGTTGTTGACGTTCTTGTTGTTGACGTTATTGTTGACGTTGTTGTTGTTGACATTGTTATTTTTTGACCTTGTTGTTGTTGACCATGTTGTTGTTGTTGTTGTTGTAGCTGTCGTAGTTTTCCCGCGCGCTACTTAACAACAATTACGGGTTTAATGTGTTAATTAGAGATGTGAGGTGATTAGACGCTAATTAAAGTTTTCCTTTCTCTTGTTTGATAAAGAACAGGCGTCTATTATGATCACCAATAACCAATTAATCAACAACACTTGATAATAATTAATGTGACTGGATGATAGATGGCGACACTACAGATTTGTGGAACGACTGCCACATATACACCAGAACACACACACGCATACACATCCTCACATACATGCACACACATACGCACATACACACACATTCTCCCTCTCTCTCCCTCTCTCTCTCTGACAAATCGGAATCACAGACAAAAGTATATGCACGTATGTATATGTGCATATACATACATGCATAGCCCCGCACACACACACACACACACTCGCGTTTACATATACATATATACATATATGTATATATATATATGTATATACAACGAAGGAAATGTGGTAAGGAACCAGGTGGACCATAACGCACCAAAGTACTCAATACTTGAGGTAGTAGAGTGGGTAATAGGAACCAGTAAGACCCCGACAGCTGAGCTCAAGCCGTTTCGACGGCTAATTCTGGACTAAATGAACATTTTTATCCTGGTAAATGAATAGCCGAGCTTCTCAGTGGGTAATATTCCATATATGGTAAAAGTGATTGTCACGAGGATTGGTCAAAAGTTTGTTGTTGAGACACATAATTCTATCATGGCATTTTGTGGAAGGAAGGGGTAGCTGAACCTGCCAGTAGAAGAAAGAGGGAGAGGGACTGGAGGAAACCCAGTCGTGCGTTGAAAGTGACGACTACAGCAGAATCCTAAGGATAAGAGATCAAGAGGGGGGGGGGGTCGAAACAATAAGTAGATCTATATAGAAAAATAAGAATGTTAAGAATATAAAAAAACACAATTTCTGGTTACTATTCCCCTACCACAATCATAAAATCTCTCACTAGACTATAGAAAAGTTTAATAGGTGGGGCAGGATACTAAATACGAGATTGTAGTGAAAGAATTTTATGAGTTAGTAGTACTCGGCCTAATCTATCTTACAATGACATGTCAACAAGTAGGGGGCCAAAATACTAAAAAAAAACTAATACGAAATAATAATTCAGAGTCCCGAAACTAATACGAAATATTAATTCAGATCCGGAAAATGAATACTAATACGATATATGAGAGTGCCGCTACAATACATAAATTCTAATGCAAACTACATAAATGATCGTACGATATATAAGAAAAAATTAATATGAAAAATTAATCCCATGGACTGAGTGCTCTACTAATACGGATATAACCCACTAGTGTTGTACTATTATATATATATATATATCATCATTCATCATTTCATTTTACGTCCACTTTTCCCTGCTTGCAAGGGTGGGACGGGAACTGATTCTGGCTTGATTTCTACAGCTGGATGCCCTTCCTAACACCAACCTCATTTACAGTGAGTGTTGGGTGCTTTTTTGCCGTGGCACCTCCACGACCACTTTGCAGTGGAATGATGGGGACCCCAGTCCCTATCATCTCATTTCTACAGCTGAGTAAACTGGAGCAATGTGAAATAAAGTGCCTTGCTCAAGGAAACAACACATCACCCAGTCTGAGAATTGAACTCACAACCTTTCGATTGCAAGGCCAATGCTCTAACCACTAAGCGATGTGCCTCCACATTATATATATATATATATATATATATATATATATATAAGCAAAGAGATATTTAATTTGTTGGTAATTCAACAAATGTATTGATAACAGATTCGAAGCACTCATCAAGTTACCTGGAGTATAATATAAATGATATTAATAAATGGAAACTACATTTATAAAACCATATTTATTTTATTATATATATATTTCAAGGGTACCAGAAACTTTGATACGCTCTCATCAGATAAAATACAAAATTTGTTTTATAAATAGTGACATACACCCCAAAACCAGACTTTATCGGTTCAGGTTCAGTTTGTGATGTATGTTTATATATATATATATATATATATATATATATATATATATATATAGTTGTTATATAGTAAGGTGCAACTTTTGCGACCTCAATGTTAAGCTAATAGCAGTCGCCTCGTCTCTGACTGACTGGTGTGTCTCCATATGAGGGAATGAATTATGTGAGGTAACATCGTTTTTTTCTCCCTCATATCAAGAAATTTGAAGACAATTCATTTTCACCTGATGAGATCAGTGATAATTGATCGTGGCTTCACAATCGATCTATTTCTTATTGAAACATATGTCGTGATTAAATGATTAGAATTTTACCTTGTCTTCGGATTTTCATTTTGATATATATATATATATATATATATATATATATATATATATATATATATATATATATATGCAAAGTTTTATTTAAATTGTTGGGTTAACAACGAGTAAATATTTATAACTGATATAAAAGCACTCAACAAGTATTTGGAGTATATTTACGATATTAAATAAATGGAAACTTTATTTATAAAACCATATTTATTTCATTATATATATTTCAGGGATATCATATTAAAAATATGTTATGCCTTCTTCAGACAAAATACAATATAAACAGTCTTATAAATAGAATCTATCTATTTATAAGACTGTTTATATTGTATTTTGTCTGAAGACGGCATAACATATTTTTAATATGATATCCCTGAAATATATATAATGAAATAAATATGGTTTTATAAATATAGTTTCCATTTATTTAATATCGTATATATATATATATATATATATATATATATATATATATATATATATATATATATATATGTATATATATATATATATATATATATAAACATATGTCACTTCGGAGAAATTTACATTGTATAGAATATGGAGAAATTAACAAAATGATATTTATATTTGATATTATATATTTATTATACCAAGGTCGTTACAACGATAATCCAGGAAATACATACATAAGTGTGTGTGTGTATTTATCTTTATATTTATATATATATATATATACACACACACACACACACACATTAAGCGTCCGAAACGTTAAGACCCTCTTCCTGCTATATAAAGCGTTAATCTAATATATTCCTTCCATATACTGTACTGATTGTGATACTATTTCTGTTTACCTTTTACATACATATATACATATACATATACCACCATCACCACCACCACTACACAACCACCACACCACACCACCACCACCACATACATATATACATATATGTGTGTGTGTCTGTGTGTGTACATACATATAGATATATATGAATATATATATATATATATATACATAATAGATATATAATACACACGCACACACAAACACATATATATACATGCATACGAAGACACACACTTGCGTAACGCACACACAAATAACACCTCACAGACGCCACCTCACACACACACACACACAATACACAAGTACTATGATAATGTAGATTTTTTTTTATTATTACTGTTAATATGTATCAATAATGGCCGACAGTAAGGTGAATTGCCCGGATGGACAGGAAGTGGAGCGGAAGTGACTGGACGAGACGAAATAATGGCGTCTGATTGGCAGCCATGATGGACCGGAAGTTAGCCTGGTCGATCAAAAGCCAAGCGAACCATAATTTTCAAATCCTCTGATCTTTTGGCGCTAACCTTTTTCTAACACGTAATGGATACTTTATTACTTGCCTCGACGACCACACAATTATATATATGTGTGTGTGTGTGTGTTTTGGTGTGTACGTGTGTGTGTGTGCATAAATATATATGTATATAGATAAAATGAATGTATATATGTGTATAAATATATATATATATATATATGTATATATATATAATGTGTGTATATATATATTCATATATATATATATATATATATATATATATATATATATATATATACAATAATGTATGTATATATATATATATAATAATATAATATAATAATTGTTTCTACTTTAGGCACAAGGCCAGCAATTACCCAGTGCATTACTGGTACTTTATTTTATCGACCCCGTAAGGATGAAAGGCAAAGTCAACCTCGGCGGGATTTGAACTCAGATCGTAAAGGGACATAACTATGCTGGAAAAATATAATAATAATATATATATATATATATATACATACATTATTGTATATATATATATATACACACATTATATATATATATAATAATGTGTATATATATATATATATAATTGTTTCTACTTTTGGCACAAGGCCAGCAATTATCCCAGTACATTACTGGTACTTTACTTTATTGACCCTGTAAGGATGAAAGGCAAAGTTAACCTCGGCGGGAATTGAACTCAGATCGTAAAGGGACGTAACTATGCTAGAAAGCATGTCCGACCCTCTACCGATACTGCCAATTCAGGTACTGTATATATATTATATAGAGTACCACACGACTTAAAAATATATACAGCATACAAAAGATAGCACTACTAGGTACTGTATATATATTATATAGAGTACCACATGACTTACAAATATATACAGCATACAGAAGATAGCACTACTAGGTACTGTATATATATTACAAAAAGTACTATCAGTACAATAGAAACAACATCAGCAAAAACTACACTGCACATACCCAAGACGCACAGAGCTGTGCTCGGTAAAGCAGTAATGATGCACCATAAAAATAATAATGGAAATAATAATGATAATAATTGTTTCTACTGTTGGCACAAAGCCAACAATTATCCCAGTGTATTACTGGTACTTTATTTTATCGACCCCGTAAGGATGAAAGGCAACGTTAACCTCGGCTTTCCCGAATCCTAGTTCGCGTGAGACGCTCCTCATCGCCCCCAGTTTGTGGCACAAGGCCGGCAAATACCCAGTGCATTACTGGTACTTTATTTTATCGACCCCGTAAGGATGAAAGGCAAAGTCAACCTCGACGGGATTTGAACTCAGATCGTAAAGGGACGTAACTATGCTGGATAGCATGGCGCCTGACCCTCTACCGGTACTGCCAATTCACCAACAATAATAATAATAATAATGATAATAATAACAATAATAATAATAATAATAATTTAGCTCGTTTTGTTATTACATTATTTATTGCCGAGTGCCGCCATGTTTTTTGCCAGGAGAGGTTTCTTCTTTCACAGCCAATTCTTTTAACTTTTAATCTTTCATCTATAATCTATAAATTCATGACATATTCTTCTCTTAATTGACTATAGAACATATATATATATATATATATATATATATATATATATAAGAGAGAGAGAGAGGGGGGAGGAGGGGGGGGAGTGTCACATCACGCCACGGACACACACACTGCACACGCAAATCGTGCATCCTGATATATGCAGTTTATATATGTGTATATATATATGTATATACACACACACACACATGTATATACATAGATAGATATACATACATATATATATACACATATACATACATATATATACACATAGATAGATATATATACACATATACATGCATATACATACACAAATATATACATACATATATATATATATATACATATATATATATACATATAAATATATACATACATATATATATATATACATATAAATATATACATACATATATATATATATACATATAAATATATACATACATATATATATATATACATATAAATATATACATACATATATATATATACATATATATATATACATATATATATATATACATATAAATATATACATACATATATATACATATAAATATATACATATAAATATATACATACATACATATATATACATACATATATATATACATACATACACATACATACATATGTATATACATACACATACATACATATGTATATACATATACATACATACACATACATACATATGTATATACATATACATACATATATATATATAATATATATATACTCTACACACACACACACACACACACACACACACACATATATATACATCACCCATACTTTCCTTTTAATTGACTACGGAATAAAATTAATGAACAAAGAAATTAATAAACAAATATGTACATTAGTAAACAAACGTGTACACACACACAATCACAAACACACACACACACACACACACACACACACACACACACACATAATACGAAACGTCACAACATAAATCTTTTTACAGAAACCTT
>OZ024763.1:12903258-12915758 GCA_964016885.1 Eledone cirrhosa
GTATATATATAATATTATATTTTATATTTCCTTTTATATATATATATATGTGTGTGTGTGTGTGTGTATGTATATAAGTAAATATAAAATATAATATTTAAACATATATACAAGTTAGTTTATCTGTCATTTTTTTCTAGTTTTCTAGCTACAGAAATTTACATCTAATAAATATTACATTAGCTGCTGTGTTTATATAGAAATAAATATATAAATATAATATATATATGCATCTGTGTGTGTATATATATATTTATATATATATATATAATATGTATTCATAAATATTATATATATATATATATATATATATATATATATATATATATATATATATATATATATATATATATAATATGTATTCATAAATATCTTATCTACTTTATTTAAATATATAGCTCGCTGCCATATTTGTATAATTCACAATTCATCAAGCGCCTTATGAAATCCAATATCTAACTTCTCCTTTATGCCTATGTAAATCTGTGTGTGTGAGTGTACGTACGTACGTGTGTGTGTGTGTGTGTGTGTGTGTGTGTGTGTGTATCTGTACGTACGTGCGTGTATATATGTTTGTTGTCTGGGGATGTTTTGTCTTAGAAAACATATCAGCTGGTTGACAACTTCAAGATTAGATACAACCAACATATATACTCACTTGAATTAAAGATAATGCTCCGTCTTTATCGCTATATATCAGGAAATTAATGGTCAGTAGAATTGAAAATGTTTTCATATGTGTGTGTGTGTGTGTGTGTGTGTGTGTGTGTGTGTGTGTGTGTGTGTATCTAGGGCGGGTAAAATTCCCGAGATCCATGGACGAGTTCTCTCCAGCGGTCTCTGTCCCCCATTATCGCTGCCATGTCCTGCGTCTCCAACAGACCAGTGTCTGTCCTTAGGGCATCAACATATTGACATATCCTGGAAGGAGATCTTAACGGTTCAAGTTTTTCCTGGATATGTCAATATTTATAAAACAAACTTTGTATTTTATCTGATGAGTGCGTACCAAAGTTTTGGTACCCTTGCAATATATATAATAGAATAAATATGGTTTTATAAATATAGTTTCCATTTATTAATATCATTGATATGTGTGTATATATATATATATATATATATATATATATATATATATATATATATAGGAACGAGTAGGACCCCGACGGCTGAGCTCAAGCCGCTTCGACAGCTAATTCTGGACTGGAATTAGACTAATTAGTCCAGAATTAGCCGTCGAAACGGCTTGAGCTCACCCGTCGGGGTCCTACTCGTTCCTATTACCCACTCTACTACCCTAAGTATTGAGTACTTTGGTGCGTTATGGTCCATCTGGTTCCTTACCACATTTCCTTCGTCATATATATATATATATATATATATATATATATATACATATGGTTAATTATGCTAATTGGGAAAGGAAATGGTATATACTTTATCTAATAATTCTAATGACATGATTTATGATATATTGCTCTGATTATTTAATTTATTAATTCTTCATTGAGCCACAACGTGACCGGTTGCCACATATATATCTGTGACTTTATGTATATGTAAATCTTTATATATATATATATATATATATAGGGCGGGTAAAATTCCCGAGATCCATGGACGAGTTCTCTCCAGCCGTCTCTGTACCTCATCATCGCCACCACGTCCTGCGTCTCCCAGACACCAGTATCAACATATGTCAACCTCGGTCTCCTTCTTCTAGTGTGTCCGTGTAGGGGCTCCCACAGGAACGTGTCAACTCTGAATGTCGGTCAGCATGTCCAGCTAACCTCAGTCTCCTCTGTGTCACTTTCGAGCTGACTTTTGGGAGGTTGCCGTAAAACTCAGAGTTCTTCATCTTCAGTGTATACTGATTAATGTTCAGTTGTCTCTGAGACAAATATTACCTGCCCCTGCCATCTTTGCTTTTATTTTTCTCATGACAGGTTGAACGAATTGGGACCTAGAACCCAACGAAACTTGAGTACCTGTTTATGTCACTGTTGTAATGTCTTCCCACGATGGGACCTGTACACTTTGTTTTCTCTCTTTCTCTCACCTTTTCCACCTGGCCTTTTGATTAATAAAAGGCCTCGGGCGCACCCGAAATACACCGATGTCCTGTAATTCAGCGCCGAAACATCGGCTCAGGAAACATTTACAGCTGACGAAGGAAACTCCTTTCTTCCTTTCTCCTCCTGTTCCGTCCTAACCACCATCCTAAACCTTGTTTTTAGTAACCACACAGCTCCTTTCGTTTCATAACTTTTTGTATATATATATATATATATATATAAAATAAAGTTAAATAAAAAGTCAAATGATTAAAATTTAGCTTCGTTTATTACTGCTATATATATTTCAGTGACAGCCATCTTTGGCTGTGACCTCTTCAGGCAGTTTGAATTAGTATGGTATAGACAAGTACATATGTTGTTGAGGTGTATAATATTGTCAATACTCTGATATGCCCAGTTCCTGGTTGGGTTGTTATTTCACTGAGGAACTGGAATCATATGACTCCAGTTCCTCAGTGAAATAACAACTTGTCTATACCACACTAATTCAAACTGCCTGAAGAGGTCACAGCCAAAGATGGCTGCCACTGAAATATATATATAGCAGTAATAAACGAAGCTAAATTTTAATCATTTGACTTTTTATTTAACTTTATTTTACACTACTCCGGAGTAACCAAACCAACCTGCGCACTTCGTCGAGTGCTCCAGCCTGCATACTGAGGTGTTGGTATACAACCAACATAAACTCAAAATCAAAATCTCTCTCTCTCTATATATATATATATATATATGAGAGAGAGAGCGTTGGTCAAAGAAGACATTCAACCAAAGCCGCCCAAACCGTGGGATCGAACACGGCATCTCAAAGATTGGAGAAGAAACTATAAACCAGTCATTTACATAGTTCTGGGATTAACTTTTTCGATTATCCTGTTAGTTTAAGGGAGACAAGTTTCACGGGGATTTAGTTCAGTAGGGCCCTAAATGTTGCTATTCATTCGGGCTTGTGATACAATCATCTACTTCTCTACATCCTATATATATATATATATATATATATATATATATATATATATATATATATATATATATATATAGGATGTCCCCCAAAAATGTATACATACTTCAATAACATTCTAATAAATATGTGCATACATTGTTTTGGACACCCTGTATATATATATATATATATATATATTTGTGCGTGTGCGCATGTGTGTATATGTGTATGTATATATGTGTGTGCGTGTGTATGTGTATATGTGTATGTATATATGTGTGTGCGTGTGTATGTGTATGTATATGTGTGCGTGTGTATGTATATGTATATATATATGTGTGTATGTGTGTATGTGTATGTATATGTATATATATGTGTGTGTATGTGTGTGTATGTATATGTATGTATTTGTGTGTGTGTGTATATATGTGTATGTATATGTGTGTGTGTGTATATGTGTATGTATATATGTGTGTGTATATCTGTATGTGTATATATGTGTGTGTGTGTGTGTATATGTGTATGTGTATATATGTGTGTGTGTGTATATATGTGTATATATATATGTGTGTGTGTGTATGTGTATGTGTATGTGTATATATGTGTGAGTGGGGATTACGTGTCTTTTCCGGATGTTTCTCAAAAACCTCCCTTGCTAGACATATAACACAGATGACTGAATATTGAAATAGGATTCTTAAAGAGAGCATATCAACATAGTGTGGTGGTGGTGTGGTGGTGGTGTGGTGTAGTGTGGTGGTGTGGTGGTGTAGTGTGGTGGTGTGGTGGTGGTGGTGTAGTGTGGTGGTGTGATGGTGTAGTGTGGTGGTGGTGTAGTGTGGTGGTGTAGTGTGTGGTGTAGTGTGGTGGTGGTGTGGTGGTGGTGTGGTGTAGTGTGGTGGTGTGGTGGTGTAGTGTGGTGGTGTGGTGGTGGTGGTGTAGTGTGGTGGTGTGATGGTGTAGTGTGGTGGTGGTGTAGTGTGGTGGTGTAGTGTGTGGTGTAGTGTGGTGGTGGTGGTGGTGTAGTGTGGTGGTGGTGTAGTGTGGTGGTGGTGGTGGTGGTGTAGTGTGTGGTGTAGTGTGGTGTAGTGCGGTGGTGGTGGTCGTGTAGTGTGTGGTGGTGGTGGTGTAGTGTGGTGTAGTGTGTGGTGTAGTGTGTGGTGGTGGTGTAGTGTGTGGGGTAATGTGGTGGTGGTGGTGGTGTAGTGTGGTGGTGGTGTAGTGTAGTGGTGTAGTGTGTGGTGGTGGTGTAGTGTAGTGTGGTGGTGGTGTAGTGTAGTGTGGTGGTGGTGTAGTGTGATGGTGTAGTGTGTGGTGTGGTGGTGGTGCTGGTGGTGTGGTGGTGGTGGTGTGGTGGTGTGATGGTGTGGTGGTGGTGGTGGTGATGTGGTGGTAGTGTCGTGGTGTAGTGTGTTGTGTGGTGGTGGTGGTGGTGTGGTGTAGTGTAGGTAGTGGTGTGGTGTGTGGTAGTGGTGTGGTGGTGTGGTATGGTGGTGTAGAGTAATTGTGGTGGTGTGGTGTGTTGTAGCGTGGTACAGTGAGGTGTAGTGTTATATAATAAGGTGTATAGTATAGTGTGGTATATAATATTTTGTATAGTTTGTACAAGAGTATAATGCAAAGTGTGTATATATATATAATATACACTAAACATACGCACATACACACAGCCATACATACGCACACATACATACATATGTATGTATGTATATGTATATAGATATAGATATATACACACACACATGCATGTATGCATATATATGATTGAATGTATGTATGTATATATATATATATATACGAAAGTATGTATATATACAAACGAAAGTTTGGAAGAAACGATTGTCAGCAATAAAATGATTTGAACATAGTTTTGATTATTGTGTAATTTATATATATATATATATAATGTGTATATATATATATATATATAATGTATATGTATATATATATATGTATATATATATAATGTACATATATATATATGTATATATATATAATGTACATATATATATATATATATATATAATGTACATATATATATATATATATATATATATATATATATATAATGTACATATATATATATGTATATATATATAATGTACATCATATATATATATATATGTACACTATATATATATATATATGTATATTATATATATATATATATATACATTATATATATATATATATACATTATATATATATATATATATATATGTACATTATATGTATATATATATGTACATTATATATATATATTATATATATATGTACATTATATATATATATGTACATTATATATATAAACAAAGGAATTGTGGTAAGGAACCAGATGGACCATAACGCACCGGAGTACTCAATACTTGGGGTAGTAGAGTGGGAAATAGGAAAAAGTATGACCCCGACGGCAGAGCTCAAGCCGTTTCGACGGCTATTTCTGGACTATATATATATATACATACAACCACATACATACATATATATATATATATACATACAAATATATGTATATATAGCTACAGCTCCTCCGCCAAATTCCCCCACTACCGCCACAATTCCCACCACCCCACCACCACAATTCCCCACCCCACCCCCACCACAATCCACCCCACCCCCACCACCACAATCCCCCACAACTGTCACAATTCCCACACCACCACCACCACCGTTCCCCCACCACCCACCACCACCACCACAGTTCCCCCACCACCCACCACCACCGCCACAGTTCCCCCACCACCACCACCACCACCGTTCCCCCACCACCCACCACCACCACCACAGTTCCCCCACCACCACCGCCACATTTCCCCCACCACCAAAGTTCCCCCACCACCACCCACCACCACCACAGTTCCCCCATCACCACCACAGTCCTCCCCACCACCACCACCGCCACATCTCCACATTATCTAGTCGTACCAATATATTTACGCTCCCTTCTCTGTAACAATCTTATGGAGATAAAGTTTACAAAAAAACGAAACATTAATGGCTTGCTTGATGTAAAGCAGAGTTTAGTGGAGATGACGACAGCAGCGGCGGCGGCAGCAGTTACTGCACCACCACCGGCAACAACAGCAGTTACTACACTACCAACACCACCACCGGCAACAACAGCAGTTACTACACTACCACCACTACCACCAACACCACCACCGGCAACAACAGCAGTTACTACACTACCAACACCACCACCGGCAACAACAGCAGTTACTACACTACCACCACTACCACCAACACCACCACCGGCAACAACAGCAGTTACTACACTACCAACACCACCACCGGCAACAACAGCAGTTACTACACTACCACCAACACCACCACCGGCAACAACAGCAGTTACTACACTACCACCACTACCACCAACACCACCACCGGCAACAACAGCAGTTACTACACTACCAACACCACCACCGGCAACATCAGCAGTTACTACACTACCACCACTACCACCAACACCACCACCGGCAACATCAGCAGTTACTACACTACCAACACCACCACCGGCAACATCAGCAGTTACTACACTACCAACACCACCACCGGCAACATCAGCAGTTACTACACTACCAACACCACCACCGGCAACAACAGCAGTTACTACACTACCAACACCACCACCGGCAACAACAGCAGTTACTACACTACCAACACCACCACCGGCAACAACAACAACAACAACACTACCAACACCACCACCAGTAACACTACCAACAACACTACCAACACCACCACCAGTAACACTACCAACAACACCACCACCACCACCGGCAACAGTAACACTACCAACAACACCACCACCACCACCACCACCACCGGCAACAGTAACACTACCAACAACACCACCAACACCAATACCACCACCAGTAACACTACCAACAACACCACCACCATAAGATGGCCGCCTCTAAAGAACTCCGTCTTTCTGCCAGTTGTAAAATGTAAGATATAATAAATACAGCAGATAACAAAACATTCCAGAATATATGTGAGATAAACAGTACAAGAAAACAGAATAGCTAGAGTATTATAAGGTCTGGTTTGTATATATATATATATTTATATGTGTGTGTGTATGTTGTATAAATAGATATGAAGTATGCTGTGAGCATGTGCATACATGTATCTATATATCTATATATGAAAACATATATATACATATATATATATGAGTGAGCGTGTGTGGGTGTGGGTGTGCGCGTGCGTGCGTATATGGAGAGAGAAAGAGCGAGAGATGTTTGCTGTGTGTATGTGAGTATATATACATACATACATACACACACACACACACACACACACACACACACACACACACACACACACACATATATATATATATATATATTAAACGAGATAATCCTATCAAAGGGAAAGAAAAAATGGTTAAAGCCTACATCTTTAGCTTACACAATTTTTACCGCTATCGCAGAAGAGACGAAATGAGAGGGCAGCCATTTTTTTTTTCATGGATATTTTTTTTTGTCTTCAAATTCCTTGCCTCCATTTTTCTCTCTCTATATTTTCAAATCAATTCCATTATTCTTTGCTTTCAATTGGATTTAGATTCTGTGATTATTTTTACCGATTCAAGAATGTTTTTTCTTCTTCCTTTCATTTTTATATCTTTAAATGTCTTCTTCTAAGTTCGACTTTAATGCTTTTCTATGCGAGAGTTTTTGTTTAGTTTTTTTTTTTTTGCGGTTTAAAATATGTGTGTGTTTCTTGTTTTATATGTATGTCTGTGTGTAAGTATATATGTATTGTGTGTGTGTGTGCTTTTATGCCATATATCTATCTATATGTATAAATACATAGGTGCGCGCGCACACACACACATATATATATTTTATGTATGTATATCTACGTATAAACACACATAGGCACACACGATATGTATATAATTTACATATAGAAAATATAATTTACATATAGAAAATGACGCACACACACACATATATATATATATTCACCTATACATACATACACATATCCAGTACACCCTATAAAGTGTTTGGTGATAGGATTGACATCCAGCTTTAGAAAACATGCCAAACAAAGAGATATGAAGATTCTGCAGCTGTGTCAAAGACATAACATCCTCCCTTTGTGGTTAAGCCACGATAAAATGTACTCGGTAGAGTGGGGGAAGGTTTCGTAAGCGTTATGCGGGCAAGTAGCTCACCCGAGCACCCAGGGTAGTTTGGAATTGTAAGTAAATGTGATGGCAGCTTCTGCCCCATCTGAGAGGTTAGTACCTCCGTTTGAGTTCAGACTCGGTCTGTGATGACCCGTCCATCTCATGCTACCAGGGAAAACGAACGTTAAAGTATGAGCATCGTTGTTGTTGTGCTGGTTGTTGCTGTTAGCTTTACTTTTATTGATTACTAGCAAAAAGAGCCCGCCATTGCCTGGCACACCTTAATATGATAAAGTGAATAACTGAATTAAGGTATTATGGCTGTAGTTACTACTGCCACTGATACTCTGTCTGTCTCGTTCTCTGTCGCTTTCTCTCTTGTCCTCCATCTTTCGCCACTGTCACTAAAGACCCCTCTCCCCTCAACACGGTCGTCTTTAAAAAGCCCCAGAACTCTGCTATTTTAGGGGAGAGCAAAATAACCTATGTACCAAATTTGAACAAAATCGGATGGAAACTGTGGAAGTGCATCGCCTACATGGAGACAGACAAATATTTTTGTTTTTATATATAAAGAGATTTTCACGACTGACCAAATACCGAAATGAATGACCAGTTCACTAGTGTGACGCCATTAAATGACAAAACGTCATCTGCGAAGTATGAGCTGATAAACTGGGGACTACTCTAAATATCAACAAAACAATAAATCAAGACGAGGCTATTGTGAAGGGGTCAAGAAAAAGGATTGTACTAATGTGAATCACCACCAAATATAGCCCAACGAAAGGGGTAACTCCACATCTAACCCCGCCACTCGGTATATCAGATGGATAATGACATCACCAATGATTATATAAGTAATGAACTGACTGATGAAATAACTAACAGGCACTCCGTTGGTTACGACGACGAGTGTTCTAGTCACATCCCATCAACGGAACAGCCTGTTCATGAAATTAACGTGCAAGTGGCTGAGCATTCCACAGACACGCGTACCCTTAGCGTAGTTGTCAGGGGGATTCAGCATGACACAGAGTGTGACAAGGCTGGCCAGTCGAATTACAGGTACAATTCATATTTGCCAGCGGAGTGGATTGGAGCAACGTGAAATAAAGTGTCTTGCTCAAGGACACAACGCACCGCCGGGAATCGAACTCACAACTTTACAGTTTTAAGCCGAAACCCTAACCACGAAGCCACGCGCCTTCAGATAGTATCTGATTATTACATAACAGATACCATCGAAATACGTATGAGAGAGGTTACGTAATAAATAGAATGTGATGAAATTCTAAGATGCTGCCTTTTAATTCATTATTATATTGGCAGTATCGGTAGAGGGTTGGACGCCATGCTTTGACGCATAGAGTTACGGCCTTTGCCATTCTGAGTTCAAATCCCGCCGAGGTTAACTTTGCCTTTCATCCTTACGGGGTCGATAAAATAAAGTACCAGTAATGTACTGGGTAATTGCTGGCCTTGTGCCAAAAGTAGAAACAATTATAATAGCACACACCTTTGTGATAACATCTTAACAGTGGGTCTACTACACGTTGAGTGCTCAATACTGCCTATGTAAGAGTTTATTGATCTGTACCTAAAAATTAACAACGGATTTACCTTAATACACACACACACACTCATATATATATATATATATGTGTGTGTGTGTGTGTGTACAGCAGTATCATAACAATGATAAATACATAACAAAAAAGAAATTAGTTCAGTATGGGTGTATGTATGTGTATATGTGTGTATGTGTGTTTATTTGTGTCTATGTGCATATATTTGTGTGTGTTTATGTGTATGAATGTGTGTGTATATGTGTGTTTGAGTGTATGTGCCTATATTTGTGTGTATGTGTTTGAGTGTGTGTGTATGTGTATATGTGTGTGTGAATGAGTGTATGTGTACGCATGTGTGTATATGTGTGTTTATGTGTGTGTGAGTGTATGTGCCTATATTTGTGTGTATGTGTTTGAGTATGTGTGTGTGTGTGTATATATGTGTGTTTATGTGTGTGAGTGTATGTGTCTATATTTGTGAGTGAGAGTGTGTGTGTGTATGAATGTGTGTATATGTGTTTGTGTGTGTGAGTGTATGTGTCTATATTTGTGTGTATGTGTTTGAGTGTGTGTGTATGTATGTGTGTGTGTGTGTGAATGAATGTATGTGTATGCATGTGTGTATATGTGTATGTGCCTGTATTTGTGTGTATGTGTTTGAGTATGTGTGTGTGTATGAATGTGTGTATATTTGTGTGTGTATATGTGTGTTTATATGTGTGTGAGTGTATGTGTCTATATTTGTGAGTGAGTGTGTGTATGAATGTGTGTATATGTGTGTGTATGTGTCTATATTTGTATGTATGTGTGTGAGTGTATGTGTATGTGTGTGTGTGAATGAGTGTATGTGTACGCATGTGTGTATATGTGTGTTTGTGTATGTGAGTGTGTCTATATTTGTCTGTATGTGTTTGAGTGTGTGTATGTATGTGTATATGTGTGTGTGTGTGTGAATGAGAGTATGTGTATGCATGTTTGTGTGAATGAGTGTGTGGTTAATTCTTTCCTCTTGTTTGTTCATCACAAAATATTTCATCCAATTTGTAACTTTCTATTTCCATAAAATTCTTAGAAAATTTCAGATTTTTTAATTAGATTTTTAAACATTTCAACTTGTATTGTTTATTTATTTATTGCTTTAGCCTTTCTGTTTTGTTTTATATGTTTTGGGGTGTTTTTGAAAAAAAAAAAGTTCTACTAAATGTAGATCAATATATATATGTATGTTTTGTCTATGTATGTATGCATGTTAGTGTATGTATGTATATATATATATATGTGTGTATATTTATATATGTATGTATATATATATATGTGTGTGTGTATGTATGTATGTATATACATATGTATGTATATGTGTGCATGTATGTATGTATATGTGTGTATGTATATATATATATATGTGTGTATGTATATATATGTGTGTATGTATATATATGTGTGTGTATGTATATATACATGTGTATGTATGTATGTATGTATGTATGTATGTATGTATGTATGTATGTATGTATGTATATATATGTATGTATGTATATATATGTGTGTAATGTATGTATATATATGTATGTATGTATATATATGTATGTATGTATATATATGTATGTATATATATATGCATATGCAAAAAGCAATTGATTCAGTACAATGAAGAAATATATTATTAGTTATATATATATATATATATATATATATATATATATATATATATATATATAATTGTTTCCTCTTTTTGGCACAAGGCCCAGTGCATTACTGGTACTTTATTTTATCGACCCCGTAAGGATGAAAGGCAAAGTAAACCTCAGTGGGATTTGAACTCTGACCATAAAAGGCCATATATATATATAATTGTTTCTATTTTAGGCACAAGGCCAGCAATTACCCAGTACATTACTGGTACTTTGTTTTATCGACCCCGTAAGGATGAAAGGCAAAGTTAACCTCAGCAGGATTTGAATATAATAAGACAAGGTGGAGTGAAGAACTAAAACAACTAAGAAGGGAAATGACTCAGTCATTAAAAAAATGTCAATACCATTTTACAGATTCCAATTATGAAAAATATAATGGATTAAAGAAAACGTTTTAAAGGCAACTAAAACAATCCAAAAATGATTTCTGGTCTAGCAAATCTAACCTGGAGTCCATGGGTGATATATGGAACATATACAACTCAATGATCAAACCCAAACCTCCCAAAACACACCAAGAGCTATTACCACATGGCCACAATGGTGAAGTAATCTCAGACACTTCCAAACTCTCTTCGCTATTTACAGAATCACTTTTTGGCAACGCTTCCTTTACAGACTCCACTACCTATTACAAAGCTTCTGATCCTCTCTCTCCAAATGTAGATCTCCCTCCCATTATTGAACAAGAACTACTAACAGTTAAGGATGAATTGAAAATGGAAACAGCCACAGGCCCTGATGGTATTTCCAATTTAATCAGCAATAAAACTTGGAGTGTAATACATGAAATAGTGTTAAACTTATTTAGTAGTATAATTAAATTCCAACACCATCCAGATATATGCAAATTTACTCATAAGTTAGTAATACTGACACCAAATAAGGATAACTACCACTCTACCAGATCATACCATCCATTAGCTTTACTAAGCAATCTTTCTAAAATGCTAGAAAAAGTTATAAGCAATAGATTATCTTACTTAGGAGAGACAATGGACATTTTCCTCAAATCCCAGTTCGGATTTTGAGTGAATAAAAACACTGAGAATTGTCTACATGCAATAA
>OZ024763.1:12923258-12938258 GCA_964016885.1 Eledone cirrhosa
ACCTACAGTCAGTAGGCACCTCATAACCCATTATACACCCCCCACTGTAAAGTGGTTGTGTAGGAGACACGGTAAAAAGGCTCCCAGTCCACACTGTAAATATGGTTGGTGTTAGGAAGGGCATCCAGCCATAGAAAACCTGCCAAAAACAGTTCTGTACAAGTGAGACACGGTCACCCGACCAATATTGCCCCAAGTGGGATAAACCCGTCCAAACCATGCTAGCGTGGAAGATGGACATTAAACGATGATGATGATGATATATACATGTGTGCGTGTTGGTTCAGTGCGAGGCCCTTCTTCACTTAAAACACCTTCAAGCATACGTATCCCTTGATCTAAACGACTTTCATGAGGGTTGCGTGAGCAGAGCCTTTTCATTTTTCTTTCAATGTAGCATATGCAGAAAGGAATCTTAGTCCTTGAGAGGGCTAAAAATCATGTTGCACTATCCCTTGACCTTTTTCTCGTGCATGGCACGAGAAAAAGGTCAAGGGATAGTAATTCTCAAAATTGAGATGCAGCCATTATGTATGTATGAATTCATGTATGTGTGTATGTATGTATGTATGTGCTACTGGTAACATGTAACCCAGTACAACCTGTCCCATGGTCAGGTCCTCGGCGACTAAACCAGCAACCCCCACCAAACTTGGTGAGGAGGGTGATATTTGGACACCCTGCGGGATGAAATACAAGATCCATCAAAGGGTGGAGGAACTCAGCTGAATCAACAGCCATCCAAATAGTACCTTTTTTTCTCACGTGGGAGTGAAAGGGTCCATATTCTAAATTAAGTAGGGTGGGGACTTATTCTAAACTGTAATTTCTACAAGTTGCCAAACTACTGACAGTTGTCTGATAAGTTTATAGTAGACCCCTAAATATCTGGCATCCTGGAACCCCGAACTAATATCTCCCTACTAATTATAATAGGGACCAAGATAGCCTTCCATAAGAATGAACCCCAAGAGTTGGGCTGACTTCTTGTTGATTCTCAGGGCAATACAACGTGACAAAGCTGGCCCTTTAAATTACAGGTACAACTAACTTTTGTCAGATGAGTGGACTGGAGTAATGTGAAATAAAGTGTCTTGCTCAAGGACATAATGCACCACCGGGAATCGAACTGATGACCTTATGGTCATCAGTTGAATATCTTAATTACTAACTACAATTTAGGCAATATATAACAGTTATAAAGACATGAAATACATGGCATTGATGTTGTTGGTGGTGTTGTGGTGGTGGTGGTGGTGTTGTTGGTGTTGTGGTGGTGGTGGTGTTGGTGGTGTTGCTGTAGTGGTGGTGTTGTTGTGGTGTTGTGGTGGTGTTGGTGGTGTTGCTGTAGTGGTGGTGTTGTTGGTGGTGTTGTGGTGGTGTTGGTGGTGTTGCTGTAGTGGTGGTGTTGTTGGTGGTGTTGTTGGTGGTGTTGTGGTGGTGGTGGTGTTGCTGTAGTGGTGGTGTTGTTGGTGGTGTTGTGGTGGTGGTGGTGTTGGTGGTGTTGCTGTAGTGGTGGTGTTGTTGGTGGTGTTGTGGTGGTGTTGGTGGTGTTGCTGTAGTGGTGGTGTTGTTGGTGGTGTTGTTGGTGGTGGTGGTGTTGTTGGTGGTGTTGTGGTGGTGGTGGTGGTGTTGCTGTAGTGGTGGTGTTGTTGGTGGTGTTGTGGTGGTGGTGGTGGTGTTGCTGTAGTGGTGGTGTTGTTGGTGGTGTTGTGGTGTTGTTGGTGTAGTGGTGGTGGTGTTGGTGGTGTTGTGGTGGTGGTGGTGTTGGTGGTGTTGCTGTAGTGGTGGTGTTGTTGGTGGTGTTGTGGTGGTGTTGGTGGTGTTGCTGTAGTGGTGGTGTTGTTGGTGGTGTGGTGGTGGTGGTGTTAGTGTTGTTGGTGGTGTTGCTGTAGTGGTGGTGTTGTTGGTGGTGTTGTGGTGGTGTTGGTGGTGTTGTGGTGGTGGTGGTGTTGGTGGTGTTGTGGTGGTGGTGGTGTTGGTGGTGTTGCTGTAGTGGTGGTGTTGTTGGTGGTGTTGTGGTGGTGTTGGTGGTGTTGCTGTAGTGGTGGTGTTGTTGGTGGTGTTGTGGTGGTGTTGCTGTAGTGGTGGTGTTGTTGGTGGTGTTGTGGTGGTGGTGGTGTTGGTGGTGTTGCTGTAGTGGTGGTGTTGTTGGTGGTGTTGTGGTGGTGTTGGTGGTGTTGCTGTAGTGGTGGTGTTGTTGGTGGTGTTGGTGGTGTTGCTGTAGTGGTGGTGTTGTGGTGGTGTTGGTGGTGTTGCTGTAGTGGTGGTGTTGTTGGTGGTGGTGTTGGTGGTGTTGTGGTGGTGGTGGTGTTGGTGGTGTTGTGGTGGTGGTGGTGTTGCTGTAGTGGTGGTGTTGTTGGTGGTGTTGTGGTGGTGTTGGTGGTGTTGTGGTGGTGGTGGTGGTGGTGGTGTTGTGGTGGTGGTGGTGTTGGTGGTGTTGCTGTAGTGGTGGTGTTGTTGGTGGTGTTGTGGTGGTGGTGGTGTTGGTGGTGTTGCTGTAGTGGTGGTGTTGTTGGTGGTGTTGTGGTGGTGGTGGTGTTGGTGGTGTTGCTGTAGTGGTGGTGTTGTTGGTGGTGTTGTGGTGGTGTTGGTGGTGTTGCTGTAGTGGTGGTGTTGTTGGTGGTGTGGTGGTGGTGTTGCTGTAGTGGTGTTGTTGATGTTGGTGGTGGTGGTGTTGATGGTGTGGTGGTGGTGGTGGTGTTGGTTATGGTGGTGTTGTTGGTGTTGCTGTAGTGGTGGTGGTGTTGGTGTTGTGGTGGTGGTGTTGTTGGTGGTGTTGTGGTGGTGGTGGTGTTGTTGGTGGTGTTGCTGTAGTGGTGGTGTTGTTGGTGGTGTTGTGGTGGTGTTGGTGGTGTTGCTGTAGTGGTGGTGTTGTTGGTGGTGTGGTGGTGGTGTTGCTGTAGTGGTGGTGGTGTTGGTGGTGTTGTGGTGGTGGTGGTGTTGGTGGTGTTGCTGTAGTGGTGGTGTTGTTGGTGGTGTTGTGGTGGTGTTGGTGGTGTTGCTGTAGTGGTGGTGTTGTTGGTGGTGTGGTGGTGGTGTTGCTGTAGTGGTGTTGTTGATGTTGGTGGTGGTGGTGTTGATGGTGTGGTGGTGGTGGTGGTGTTGGTTATGGTGGTGTTGTTGGTGTTGCTGTAGTGGTGGTGGTGTTGGTGTTGTGGTGGTGGTGTTGTTGGTGGTGTTGTGGTGGTGGTGGTGTTGGTGGTGTTGCTGTAGTGGTGGTGTTGGTGGTGTTGCTGTAGTGGTGGTGTTGTTGGTGGTGTTGTGGTGGTGGTGTTAGTGTTGCTTTGGTGGCAGGGTGGTGGTGTGGTGGGGTGGTGGTGTTGTTGGTGGTGTTGCTGTAGTGGTGGTGTTGTTGGTGGTGTTGTGGTGGTGGTGTTAGTGTTGCTTTGGTGGCAGGGTGGTGGTGTGGTGGGGTGGTGGTAGTGGTGTTGTCGTTGGTGTTAGTGTTGCTTTGGTGGCAGGGTGGTGGTGGTGTTGTTGATGTTGTGGTGGGGGTGTTAGTGGTAGTGGTGTTGTTGTTGGTGTTAGTGTTGCTTGGGTGGCAGGGTGGTGGTGGTGTTGTTGATGTTGTGGTGGGGGTGTTAGTGGTAGTGGTGTTGTTGTTGGTGTTAGTGTTGCTTGGGTGGCAGGGTGGTGTGGTGGGGTGGTAGTGGTGGTGGTGTTGGTGGTGTTCATGGTGGTGTTGTTGGTGTTAGTGTTGCTTTGGTGGCGGTGTTGTTGTTGGTGAGGTGTTGTGGATGGGGTGGTGGTGGTGGTGTTGTTGTTGATGTTGTGGTGGGGTGGTGGTGGTGGTGTTGTTGTTGATGTTGTGGTGGGGTGGTGGTGGTGTTGTTGATGTTGTGGTGGGGTGGTGGTGGTGGTGGTGTTGTTGGTTATGGTGTTGTTGTTGGTGTTAGTGTTGCTTTGGTGGCGGTGTTGTTGTTGGTGAGGTATTGTGGATGGGGTGGTGGTGGTGGTGTTGTTGTTGATGTTGTGGTGGGGTGGTGGTGGTGGTGTTGTTGTTGATGTTGTGGTGGGGTGGTGGTGGTGGTGGTGTTGTTGGTTATGGTGTTGTTGTTGGTGTTAGTGTTGCTTTGGTGGCGGTGTTGTTGTTAGTGAGGTGGTGGCGTTGTTGATGTTGGCGGTGGTGTTGTTGTTGATGTTAGTGGTGGTGGTGTTGTTGTTGTTATTGTGGATGTTGGTAGTGTTGTTGTTGTTGTTGTTGGTGGTGGTGGTTCTGCTGTTGGTGTTGTTTTTGCTGTTGGTGTAATTCAAAGGGCCAGCACTGTCACGTTGAATCTCCCTGAGAGCTCTGCTTTTGATATACATTCTCCTGGAATGTTCAGCCACTTGCACGTTAATTTCACGAGCAGTCTCTTCCGTTTATCATATCGACTGGAACACTCATCGCTCCTCGGCCCAATGGCTATCATACAACAACATATTTCTCTAGTTATATTTATTATATATTCAAATTACTTCAGTTAACTCTGTGGAGAACCAGCAGCGCATCTTGCCGCAACCCCCCGGGCCGTGGTGAGGTAACACGTTCACAATTCTCGCCCCTGGGCCTATGAGATGACATCTACCTGATAATTTAGTAGGGCTCAAACAGTTATGGACTAAGATTTTTGGAACCATTATGAGGTAGATCTATTCGGATCCAGCAATCGAAACGGCCGGAACTCAGCCGTCGGGGTCCTGAATATATATATGTATATATATATACAAAAGATTTATGTAAATTATGTAAACTATATATATGTGTTTGTGTCTATATTGTATCTGTATTATTTTTGACCGCCGGTCAGTCAATGGCAACATTGAGGACCGAGTAAGTTAGATCGCAGATATATATATATAAAAGACAGCGAGAAGCGAAAACCAACCAAACAGTGAGTGTGTTCTGTTATTAATTCTGGCAATATTACGAAAATATGACCCTCCCCAAATATAACAATATATATATATATATATATATATAAATGAAAATTAGAGTTAATAACTCATACTGAAACCCTGTAATTAACAAGCTCAAAGTATAAATACTGAGCCATTATAACAATAATATATGTAGTAAGAAACACAGTAAAGATCGTGTGTCTAATATTACGAGAGTTGAAGAACCACATTTGTTTGAAATATTTAACCATGAAGCAGACAGAATGATAAAATGAAATTAAATTATATTATTACAAACCGCCTCAATAACAATTACATCTCTGGGACAGATTAGGGATTAATCTGTTTCGCCCTGAGTGTGTTTGTAACAGATAATCCACGGGCACCATGTAACAGATAATCCACGGGCCCCATCAGCGAGAGAATCTGATTAAATGCGACAAACACCCAGTACTAAGGTTCACACAGAAAAATGGAATATTGGAATTGCATAATCAAAACCGTAGCGGTATGTCGCATATCAAATCTTATATTTAATCTAATGAAAACGTACTTAAACACCCATTGTACCTTTGAAATATGTATAATAAAATATATATTTTGATTATGAGAATATTTTTCATTTATTAATATTTTGAATAATATATATATATATATATATATATATAGGAACGAGTAGGACCCCGACGGCTGAGCTCAAGCTCAAGCCGTCGAAACGGCTTGAGCTCAGCCGCCGGGGTCCTACTCGTTCCTATTACCCACTCTACTACTCTAAGTATTGAGTACTTTGGTGCGTTATGGTCCACCTGGTTCCTTACCACATTTCCTTCGTTATATATATACATATATATAAAATATAAAAAAAATAATGAATAAAACAATGAAACAGTTCCTTATATTAAACAAAAAAAGTTTTTTTGTTTAATATAAGGAACTGTTTCATTGTTTTATTCATTATTTTTTTAATATTTTATCTTGACTCTGTATTCCGTTTATCTTTCACCGAAAGTGATTTTTGAATGCATCTCTTCTTTCCATGATATCCGGATTACATTGAGTTCTTCATACGGATTGGACACTACCGTAAACTTTTGGTAGATTTATCTACATATATATATATATATATATATATATATATATATATATATACAATATATATATATATATATATATATATATATATAATATATATATAATTTACAACCTTACAAAGTAAATGTCTCTACTATGTAAGCATCTCAATGAAGGGATAAGATATATCAATAAATAGAAAACCCAATAATCCACTCAGAGAAATACGTGTGCTGGTTTGTTTCACAAATTACATCATATGGTTGGACTGGCCCTTTCAACACATCCCCCTTTGCTACCCTCTGACAGGCGAGGGGGATGTAACAACTCACTATTCTGTCCACTGGGGGACTATGAGACACCTGTCTGCCGTTTTACAAATTACATAAAAAGGTAGAATTGGAGTGGTTCTTTCAGTACGCCACCCTCCGGACACTAACACATACTTACATTCACAAACACACACACATACATACATTTATACGCACCCACACATTCAAAATGTTGTCGTCTGGGACCATGAGACAATGTCTACCTTATGTTTTACAAAATTATATAAGATATTGGTGTTGGAATGGCTTTTCCAGCACACCACAATCTCTCTACAACTCGGGGGACGGGATAATTCACAACTTTCTCCAGTTGAACCTCTTTACAACTTGTACGTTATGTTTTACAAATGACATTATATGTTAGTGGTATCAATTTATCGATGTTTTTACACAACAATGTTTCAATTTATTACGGAAAAAATGTAAAACAAATAATCTTAACATTTATATAATTTTATATTAAAATGAAATACAGAAACTTACCTGAATTCTTGTTTAATCCTTTACTTAAGACAGCGCGACAACTTCTGGTTAAAATGAAGCAGCCGAACACGAGTTGTTCCCCTTGAAAATTGATCTTTTGTGCCAACTTCACAAAAAAGTTTCAAATAATTGTTTCTACTTTTGGCACAATGCCAGCAATTCGAAGGGAGGGGGGAGAGTCGAGTATCGATTAAATCGACCCCATGGCATTACTGGTACTTTATTTTTTATCGACACACACGTAATGGTGGTGTAGTAGGCAAAGCTGACCTCGGTGGAGTTTGATCTGCTGGATGTGAAGAGTTGTACAAGGTACCGCAAAGAGCCGAAACGAACACTGCAAAACATGTTGTTCGTTGCTCTACCAATTCTGCCAATACGCCACCCTTAATAATTCTTAATTTATGTACAAAGTTTGTAATTTACAGGGAAGAGAAAATCGATTATATTAACCCCAGTACTTGACTGGTACTTTATTTTATTAACCCCGGAACAAAAACCGCAACGAGACTCTACTGATTCTGCCAACCTGCTCCCATCTCCTTAATAATTGTTTCTATATTTGGCACAAGGCCAGCAATTCTAAGGGAGGGGAAGAGTCGATTAAATTTACCCCAGGACATTACTGGTATTTTATTCTATCGACCCCTGAAAGATCAAATAAATGCAAAGCTAACCTCGGCGGGATTTGAACTCAGAACGTAAAGTGCCATAATTGAATGTCACAAGACACTTTGTCCGGCGCTCTACCGATTCTGCTAACCCATGCTTTCTATCATTGTCGCAGGCTTCACAAATCTATTGTAAGTTATAGACCAGGGGTCCCCAAAATGGTCGATATTGACCCCCACCCGCAAGGGATCGATGGGACCACCCAGGGGATCGATTGTAAGGTTGTTGGCCATACCTGACATTTGTATAACACGTTCTCCGCCTCCAGGTTAGTCATTTCGGCCACAAACCCCGGCACCGTGGCCCGCAATGCAGAGGACAGGAAGATAAGCAAATACCGGGGCTTGTTTGGCCGCTTCCTCTTTCAACCTGTCGCTGTCGAAACCTAACGCGTCCTCCGACCCTATATAGCTGACCTCCTCCGTAAAATCGGAGAACAGCAGCCTGTCTGAAGAAGGAACCTCCGAGAGGTAGAGTGGGTGTTGTAGCGGGTGTCGCTGCCAATTGTCCGCGAAAATACCTTTGCTAATTTTGCTGCGGGGCGCAGCCGAAACACTTAGATGTATAGTCTATCACCCTCAACCCTCAACCCTTTTTTTCTCTCGTTACCTAATAATCCTTACCGTTTCCCTCTCATTTATAGCATTTATAGTCCTTTCTAATCAGTGGCAGAGTTAGGATAAATGAGGCCCTATGCGAGTTAAGTTATAAGGTTCCTTACTTTGGCTCTGAACGAGGTAAACATGTTTTGAGAAGAAAGAAGCCCTTCTGGTCAACGGGGCCCTTTGCTTAAGAGCACCTAAGCACAATGGTAAATCCGACATTGTTTCCAATACTACTTTCTTTTTTTATCTGTTTGACTAAATATTAAATTCTTTATTATTTTTATGTAATTTTACCCTAGGGATATATTTGAGTATTTTGAAATAAAATTATATATATTTTCAATAAATTATTTAATAATTGTTACTACTTTTGGCACAAGGCCAGCAATTACCCCAGTGCATTACTGGTACTTTACTTTATCGACCCCGTAAGGATGAAAGGCAAAGCTAACCTCGGCGGGATTTGAACTCAGAGCGTAAAGGGCCATAACTCTATACTGCAAAGCATGGCGTCTGACGCTCTACCGATACTGCCAATCCACCGTCCTTAAATAAATGAAATAATAATGTTTCTTGTTTTGGCACAAGGCCAGCAATTATCTCAGTGCATTACTGGTACTTTACTTTATCGACCCCGTAAGGATGAAAGGCAAAGTAAACCTCGGCGGGATTTGAACTCAGACCGTAAAGGGCCGTAACTCTGTGCTGCAAAGTATGGCGTCCGACCCTCTCCAGATACTGCCAATCCAATGGTTTCTGATTTAAGCACAAGGCCAACAATCTTTTCTTTGTGGCAGCGGGTAAAGTCGATTAAATCGACCTCAGTGCATTACTGGTACTTGATTTTATCAACCCCGTAATGATGAAAAGATTCTACAGGACTAGAACTGTTTCATTCGTGAGAAATCATCAGGAAGCGCTTCCTTGTGATTTCTCACGAATGAAACAGTTCTAGTCCTGTAGAAGCTTTTCTATATTATATATATATATATATATATATTATATATATATATATATATATATATATATATATATATATATATATATATATATATATATATATATATATATATATCGTCCAGTCAGTCTTACTAGTTGCATCGTCAAACTGATGGAATCCTGTGTCAGAGAAACACTTTGGAACTTCTGGAGCTCTCACAGTCTTATCCGGCCCTCGCAATTTGGATTTATCCCCAACTCCAGCTGCTGTGATCAACTTATAGAGTTTCTTGAGGACATCACCCGGATCACTGATGGCGGCTCATGGGTGGATGTTATTTACCTTGACTTTGCGAAAGCCTTCAATTCTGTGCCACACAAAAGGCTTATGGCAAAACTCTCTGCAATGGGTGTGAAGGATGATCTTTTTAACTGGTTGAAGTCGTTCATTCTCAGTCGAAGAGAGGTAGTCACGGTTCTGGGACAGAATTCCTCACCATATGAGATGTCATCTGGTGTACCACAGGGATCTGTTCTTGGCCCCCTTTTGTTTGTGGCATACATTAATGACATAGATGCCAACTTAAAGAATGCCACAGTACTAAAGTACGCAGACGACATCAAGCTGTACCTTGAGATAAAAAGGACAGATCCTGAACACTATAGATCTTGCTTGCAGTCTGACCTGGACACAATGCAACAATGGATCTCAGACTGGCAACTCAAGCTAGCTGTGGACAAGTGCACCACCATGCATTTTGGAAGTAAAAACCCAGCGTCCACTTACTCCCTCCACAACACTAATATCAAGAAGTCTTCTTGTGAACGTGACCTGGGAATTACGGTCAGCAGCGATTTGCGTTGGACGAGGCACGTCTCTAAAATTGTCAAGAGGGCCGAGGGTGTCTTAGCATCACTCAGCAAGACCTTTGTCAGCCGCTCTCCAGATATCTATTTAAGGCTGTACATGGCTATGGTGCGACCACACTTAGAATTTGCATCACCAGTCTGGAACCCCTATCTTGCTCAGAACATTGACCGCCTGGAAACTGTTCAGAGACGTGCAACCAAGCGAATACCCTCCATCAGGCATCTACCATACTCTGAGCGCCTTGCTTCCCTGGGCATGGATACATTGAACCTCCGACGCCTGGCAACTGACTTGGTAAACACCCACAAAATTGTTAACCATGTTTCCAACAACAACCCTGAGTACCTTTTTGATTTCCATGTGTCTAACACACGTGGACATGCCCACAAAGTAAGAAAACAGCACAGTTCCCATGACTTTCGGAAAGATTTTTTCACACTCAGAGTTGCTGAAGCATGGAACAAACTCCCTGCATCAGTTGTTAGCTGTTGAGACACTACATCCTTTAAGGCCTCCATGCTTCCCGAGATCCGCCAACATTACAGCTAACACATACACACATGTACTTCCCTGACATTTGTGTATTATTCTATGTACTATACATACATCTTTGACGAGTTGTAGTGCACCTGAGCACTTTACACAATAATTTCATTATTATTATTATATATATATATATATAACGAAGGAAATGTGGTAAGGAACCAGGTGGACCATAACGCACCAAAGTACTCATTCTGGTCCAGAATTAGCCGTCGAAACGGCTTGAGATCAGCCGTCGGGGTCCTACTCGTTCCTATATATATATATATATATATATATATATAAGAATTAAAATACTATAGTGTGTTGGAGTTACACACCCTCTTCGTATTATAGAAATGACAGTAAAAGTATAGCTGAATGTAATTAAACAGAGCCGAAGAATTATGAAAATAAACCAAAGAAGCCTTCAATACATCAAAAGTCTTTATTAGCCAACAATGTTTCGTCCTATTAAGTTTTTTGGCTTGTATTGGCCGATAGTGCTTCTTATAGCTTTAATTGCCCTGATGAGTCCTTAATAGGACGAAACATTGTTGGCTAATAAAGACTTTTGATGTATTGAAGGCTTCTTTGGTTTATTTTCATAATATATATATAGTAATAATAATAAATTTGAAGACTAAAATCCAAAGAGGGCTCGATAAGGATAAATATATATCAAATATATAAGAACCGTAGAGCAAATATTTATTAAAATAACAGATATATATAATATACAGAGAGAGAGAGAGAGAGAGAAAGAAAGAATTATATATATATATATATATATATATATATATATATATATATATATATATATATATATATATATATATATATATATATATAACAAAGGAGTTGTGGTAAGGAACCAACTGGACCATAACGCACCAGAGTACACAATACTTAGGGTAGTAGAGTGGGAAATAGGAAAAAAGTATGACCCCGACGGCAGAGCTCAAGCCGTTTCGACGGCTATTTCTGGACTAAATTTAGTCCAGAAATAGCCGTCGAAACGGCTTGAGCTCTGCCGTCGGGGTCATACTTTTTACTATATATTATATATATATATATATATGTGTGAGTGTGTGTGTGTATGTATGTGAGTGTGTTTGTGTGTGTGTGTATATATATATACATTTATCTGGCGTTATGAGGTATTACAGAAACCCGACTCCCCACGGGCGCAGGCTGAAGCTGAAGCATATATACAGTTTGCATCCCCCCCCTCCCCCCCTCCGTACATCTCTCATGAGGACAGGCTGAAACACTGTAAAGTGGTCGTGTAGGAGACACGACAAAAAGCACCCAGTCCACACTATAAAGTGGTCGTGTAGGAGACACGACAAGAAGCACCCAGTCCACACTATAAAGTGGTCGTGTAGGAGACACGACAAAAATCACCCAGTACTCACTGTAAAGTGGTCGTGTAGGAGACACGACAAAAAGCACCCAGTTCAGACTATAAAGTGGTCGTGTAGGTGTCACGACAAAAAGCACCCAGTCCACACTGTAATGTGGTCGTGTAGGAGACACGACAAAAAGCACCCAGTACTAACTGTAAATAAGGTTGGCGTTAGGAAGGGCATCCAGCTGTAGGACCTAGCAGAAATCAGTTCTGTATGAGCAAGATATGGTCACCTTACCGGGTATTTCCCACAACAGGACAACTCGTCTAACCCATGCCAGCGTGGGAGAAGGGACGTAAAATGACGATGTTATGTGTGTGTGTCTGTATGTCTGTGTATATATGTGTGCGTGCGTGTGCATATATACGTGTGTATGTGTGCGTGCGAATGTCTGCGTGTGTGTGTGTGTGTATATAAATATGTGGATGCGTGTGTATGTATGTGTGTGTATATGTTTGTGTATGTATGTGTATATGTGTGTGTATGTATGTATGTGTGTGTGTATATGTTTGTGTAGGTATGTGTGTATGTCTGTGTGTGCTAGCGCCCATGTTTATATTTACGTTTGCGTCCGTGTTTATATCACGTAACTTCGTGGTTCGACAAAGAATAAACAAGAGATCTATAAAACAAGTACCAGTTAACTGCTCGGGTGTATATAACCCACTCTCCTCTCTATCCTCCTACTCTACTCTCCCTCCCTATGCTGTGTCTGTCTCTGCTTAGAAATTATTCTTTAAAATAAACACAAATTACATTCTCTTTACTTTACATTAGAAATACAAGGCTATCTAACTTACCTCCCTTGTTAAATTACCTCCCCTGACTTTGTCGTATGTTTAACAATAAACAACGGACTGCAACTTCGGAAGTTAATTTAACGAAAAAACTAAATATCACCAAATAAATTTACACAGTGCAACCGATTGAATAACAATTTATATTTGATAATCTTTATATTACAAGGATATTTATGTCGTTGTTGATATTTCTAGTTGCAGTAGAAGCAGAAGAGAAATCAGTGGCGGTATGATATATAATAAGATTAGCTATATAACGCATAGAATAGAAAGAATAGTCGAGGTTCAGATGTAAGCTCGTTTAAGGGATAACGTGCAGGCACTTTATTGTTGCCTAGTTTAATCCTTGGGAAGGTCTGAGACAAAGGCTATATTAATAACGTCCTAGCCGGACGTCCCTGTGATTTATTTGGGGAGTGGCTCACCAGAAACTCTTGGTTTCCCTCAAGTCAACATGGTCGTTTCTCTAACATGTCAAATGACAACCATTTCGGTGGTTGGATGGCACCATTGTTAAGGGTGTTGGCTTGTCGGTTGGAAGTGGACCATGGCCAGCGCGTAGAGCAGCGTGATAAACGAGGTGGGTGTAGCCCCATAACTCAATTCAGACTACTCTTCATCTGGACTTAATTTTTTTTTAAATTATTTAAATAAATGGCAAAACAAATTCAATTCAAAAACCGATTATATATTAATCATTAAATAATTTAAAAAAAATTCAGACTACTCTAATTAATATATATATATAATCATTTATATTTCAAAATTAAATAATTTTAAAAAAGTTAGTCCAGATGAAAAGTAGTCTGAATTAAAAAAAAAAATTATTTAATGATTAAAATATATATACATATATGTTTTTGAATTTGTTTTGCGAGATTTCGTATCTGAAAACGTGTGTTGAAACAGATATTGTTATACTTTTTTAAAGAATTATTTAATGATTAACATATATATATATATATATATATATAATCATTTATATTTCAAAATTAAATAAAAAAAAAAAAAAAAAAAAAAAAAAAAAATTAGTCCAGATGAATTGAGTTATGGGGTTTATATATACCGTATACCCCAGCCCCGAAGACGCTTCGGCCTCGAGGACACATCCTAATTTTGACAAGCAAAAATAAAAAATAAAAAATAATAATAATAATAATGATTTCATTTATTAGCCACAAGGGCCGACATGTAGGGGACAATACAAAGACAGGGACAGTGGGGGTTTACAATAAGGTCGAGTAAAAGTGCACAATGGCAAGACTAATTTAACAATGAAAATATAAAAATAATAATAATAACAATAATGACAATGCAACCTTCGGTCTCCTGGACGCATGGTAGATTTTTTAGACTTATTTTAGGTAAAAAGTAGCATATTTATTCGACACCAGGAAATACGGTAATTTTAATATATATTTATAATCATATATATTTAAAAATTAAATAATTCTATTTGTCATATATTAAAATAAATGATTATACTAATTTACCTGCTAAATAATTCAACCTTGCAGTGTTTCATTGACTGCGTATATACATATACAGTATGTATAAACACAATTTAAAGTTGATTTTCCTGCAAAATCATTATATATTTGTTTCTACTTTAGGCACAAGGCCAGCAATTACCCAGTACATTACTGGTACTTTATTTTATCGACCCCGTAAAGGCAAAGTTAACCTCGGCGGGATTTGAACTCAGACTGTAAAGGGACGTAACTATGCTAGAAAGCTGGATGCCCTTCCTAACACCAACCACATTTACAGTGTGGACTGGGAGCTTTTTACCGTGTTGCCTACACAACCACATTACACCGTGGACTGTGAGTTTTTTTGTCGTGACACCTACACGACCTCATTAGAGTGTTTGTATATATTATGTATATATAGGCTTAGGATACATTTTGTATATATAGGTTTAGGATGTGGATTGGCAGTATTGGTGGAGGGTTGGACGCCATACTTTCCAGCATAGTTACGTCCCTTTACGATCTGAGTTCAAATCCTGCTGAGGTTGACTTTGCCTTTCATCCTTACAGGGTCGATAAAATAAAGTACCAGTAATGCACTGGGTAATTGCTGGCCTTGTGCCTAAAGTAGAAATAATTATGTATATATATATAGGTTTAGTATTTATTGTGTATATATAGACTTATCAGAATAATATATATATATAGATTTAGAATATATTATGTATATATAAGCTTAGTATATATTATGTGTATATAGATCTAGTTATCATCATCATCATCATCGTTTTTACGTCTGTTTGTCCACACTTGCATGGGCTGGACAGGTCCTTTTCAGCACAGCATCTCTCCATTCTTTCCTTCACCATCTCCTCTGTGAGGCTCAGCGATTTAAGATCAGCTCTCAGCCCCTACACCCAGATCTTCATTGGTCTTC
>OZ024763.1:12943258-12955758 GCA_964016885.1 Eledone cirrhosa
AAATAACCCAACCCAAACTGAAATTCTAAACCCAAAACCAGAGCCCCAACTCGAACCACACACCTCAGGCCCAACAGACGTGTTATTGATGTTGTTGTTACAACTCATGTAGGTTTTATAGGTGGTCTCTCCTGATGATACATAGGAGGTTTCTTGGGTGTTTTAATGATAAGGGAGAAGATCCCAAGTACTACCAATATATATATATATATATATATATATATATATATATATAGATAGATAGCTAGATACAATTGTTTCTACTTTAGGCACAAGGCCAGCAATTTGAAGGGCGGAGGGAAAGTCGATGAAATCAACCTCAGTACATTACTGGTACTTTATTTTATCGACCCCATAAGGATGAAAGGCAAAGCTAACCTCGACGGGATTTGAACTCAGACTGTAAAGGCCTGTAACTCTATGCTGCAAAGCATGGTGTCTGACGCCTTACCGTTACTGTGAATCCACCTCCCTTAGATAAATATAATGATTGGTGTAGGTTTGGCTCACACCCATGGAAGTATTGTAGCTGCCCTCCTATGAGGCTGTATTTCATAGGAGGTTTCTTGGGTGTTTTAATGATAGGGGGCCTCATTCTATCAATATATATATATATATATATATATGCAGAGGTTATATTTAATTTGTTGGAATTCAACAAGCTTAAACATTTTTATAACTGATATAAAGCACTCAACAGATGAGTGGAGTAAATATACAATATATTAATAAATGGAAACTATATTTATAAAACCATAATTATTTTATTATATATATTTCAAGGGCGACCAAGGTAAATTATGGTGCGCTTTCATCAGATAAAATACAGATTTGTTTTATAAATAAATATTGACATACCCGGAAAAAAGACAACCTATCCAGCGATTTCAACCGTTGAGGTTGTCTTTTTTCCGGGTATGTCAATATTTATTTATAAAACAAATCTGTATTTTATCTGATGAAGGCGCACCATAATTTACCTTGGTCGCCCTTGAAATATATATAATAAAATAATTATGGTTTTATAAATATAGTTTCCATTTATTAATATATTGTATATATATATATATACATATATAAAAATATATATATATATATATATTGTGAAACAAAGTGAATCCTGAATCCACAAGGGAACAGAGTTTTGTAAGAGCAGTATCAAATGCAAGCCTGTCCCCTCACCAAAAGCCTGTATTGCATTAGAAATATATTACATAACCTTATTACCTAAAACGCTGTCTGAAGAAGTTGTGCTGGTAATCGCATGATGGCAGCATTGCATAGCCATTAATGCCATAGAAATACGTATCACAGCGATTTATAGAATAAAATGAATTATGAATATCTAGTCTTTGTATTTCTATCATATATATATATATATATATATAGTTGCTGTCATTTCTCACACCCATGTAAGTTTAGCTTACCTCCTATGAAGATGAAAGCTCATAGGTTTTTTTTGGAGGTGTTTTAAAGAGAGGGGTCGCTCCCAGTCTTATCATATTTGACTTAAAAACCTTTCATTACTGTTGTTGTTCACCATCCCTTCAGTGCCATGGTTGTGACTGTCGGAGTGAGGTGACGGTGGCATAAGTTAGAGTGTGGTATGGGTTGAGAGTTGTAAAGCTTGATTAGAATGTCCCGGGAGGAATAGGAGGGGGTGGGGGAGGGGTTTAAGGGGGTGACAAAAGAGGGAAGAGTAGGGTGTTAGTGGGGAGAGGGTGTGTGTGTGTGTATGGGGGGCGGAGGGGTTTGCTAGATGTATTGCTCTACATGTTTTTAGGCATTGTTCTGTTTCTCTCATGGTTCTGCAGCTTTCGGTAGAAACTCTGCACATATGTGAAGACACACTTCCAGTCGGGCTTCTGCATTTTCACCATGTCATCGGTATCCAGCAATGGGGCGATGTCAGCATATTTCCTGTTAGGACATAGAGAGACATACAAAGTCAGTGAGTGACAGAGTGAGAGAGAGAGAGAGAGTACGTGAGAGAGAGAGAGAGAGAGTACGTGAGAGAGAGAGAGAGAGAGAGTGAAATAGAGAGAGTGAGAGAGAGAGAGAAAGAGAGAGAGAGAGAGTGAAAGAGAGAGAGAGTGAGAGAGAGAGTGAGAGAGAGAGAGAGTATGTGAGAGAGAGAGAGAGTATGTGAGAGAATGAGTATGTGAGAGAGTGAGAGAGAGAGAGAGAGAAAGTGAGAGTGAGAGAGAGAGAAAGTGAGAGTGAGAGAAAGTGAGAGTATGAGAGAGAGAGAGAGAGAGAGAGTATGTGAGAGAGAGAGAGAGAGTAAGTATGTGAGAGAGAGAGAGAGTATGTGAGAGAGAGAGAGAGAGAGAGAGAGAGAGAGAGTGAGTATGTGAGAGAGGGTGTGAGAGTGAGAGAGAGTATGTGAGAGAGTGAGTATGTGAGAGAGAGTGAGAGAGAACGGGAGAGTGAGAGAGAGAGACCTAATATGCACACATATATATATATATATGTGTGTATGTATGTTGTGCGTTGTGTGTGTGGGGGTGATGTGGAATGTGTGTATGTGTGTGTTTGTCTGTGGTGTGTGGTCTGTGTGTACTATGGGTTCTATTTTTCTTTTTTCATCTTTATTTGTGTAATTCACCAAAACAAATAACATCTCCTAATTTTGTCTCTGAATGGTCTCAACCTAAATTCACCAAAACTGTAGTAATTTCCAGAGGTTGGCTGAAGAGATGGGGGACTGAATGTTTTTCTGTTATTTTTTTTAGTTGTCATTGATTATAGAAGCATTTATATGTATGGAGAGAGAGAGAGAGAGAGAGAGAGAGAGAGAGAGAGAGAGAGAGAGAGAGAGAAAGAGAAAGAGAGAGAGAGAGAGAGAATGAGAGAGAGTGAGAGGTAAGAGAGACAGACAACCAGAGTGAGAGACAAAGAGAGAGAGAGAGAGAGAGAGAGAGAGAGAGAGAGGACTTACTCAGCTGTGTTAAATGCCAGGTCAAAGTTGTATCTCCTCTTTTTAGGGTCCAGAGCATAGAAGTCAAAGGAGTCTGGGTAGAAATGATGGATGAGGGCACAGAATGCTAACCCATTGTTCCAACTGCTGGAGAAGTTTGTGATTTTAATTTTCTGTAGGGATACAACAATAGGAGAAGGATTAGATTAACATTATATAGCAGTAGGTATATAACATCCATAGGTATATATATATATATATATATATATATATATACATATATATATATATACATACATATATAAATAGTAATAATAAATGTGAAGACTAAAATCTGAAAAGGGCTTGATAAGGATTATATATATATCAATATATATACACAAGTACACAGAGATATGTGTTCAATCATAGGGGATCAAAAACCACCAAAGTGATGAACATATTTACTATGGAAGGAATGGTGAATAAAAATCAATAAAAAGAATATATCAAAGTGTACTAACCATTCAATTATAATTATAACACCCTGACATGCTCAAATAAGAGTGTGTTTCGCTATAAGTGAAGAATACATATTGGAGATGAAGCTCATTATATATCATCATCATCATTTCATTTCATTTCATTCTACGTCCGCTTTTCCCTGCTTGCAAGGGTGGGACGGGAACTGATTCTGGCTTGATTTCTACAGCTGGATGCCCTTCCTAACACCAACCTCATTTACAGTGAGTGCTGGGTGCTTTTTTCCCGTGGCACCTCCACGACCACTTTGCAGTGGAATGATAGGGACCCCAGTCCCTATCATCTCATTTCTACAGCTGAGTAAACTGGAGCAATGTGAAATAAAGTGTCTTGCTCAAGGAAACAACACATCACCCAGTCTGAGAATTGAATTCACAACCTTTCGATTGCAAGGCCAATGCTCTAACCATATATATATATATATAAACCCGTAGAGCAAATATTTATTATAAGTACAGATTAAAGTTTAAGCAAAGAATCACTGCTTTCACACTTAATGGAATCTTCTGAAACTGAAAAAAAATCAATCCGAGTACGTCTTCTCCATTCATATTTAGATCGGAGTCACCATTCCTTCCAATCATTCCTTTCCGTGTCAAATTGAAGTCTCCCATCAGGATATATGACTCAGTCTTAACAACATCTAATGCTGCAGTGACGACTCCATCAAGGAATAACCTGTATTTGGACTTCTTGTTTGGTGCATAAACTTGCACCACCCACAGAGACCTGTCTTTCAGCCTAATGGGATCCAGTCCATAATGCATTCAGACAGCTGGGGGCTTGTGAGTATCCCCACTCCCACATGTGCAGTCATTTCTGGTGCCACACCTGAATAGTGGAGTTTCCATCCTCCATCCAAATCTACAGTATCTGACCCATAGAACTTTGTTGAGTAAACCCTGACTATATCCAGCCTATATATCTAGCCAGTAGCATCTAGCCTTGACCACTAGTTCCTGCTCCTTACCTGTAAGGGTCGTGATGTTCCAGGTACCAATTTGCATGGTTTGCTCTCTTCTGGACCCTCTTTGAGGTCTCAGGATATGCAAACTTTGCGCATCCATCCCATGCCTACGAGGACGGTCGTAGTCCTATCGCTAGTTTTTACAGCATGAATAGAGACTGCTACATATTTTTCAAACAGGCCTTTCTACCTAAGGCCTGAACATGTCCCTTGTTAACCCGACAGGAGGTGATCTCTGACTTGCTGTTGATAGGTTTGATGCCGAGCGCTGCATGGCTGGAATGAAAATCAGTGCTTCGAAAACTGAGACACTTGTCCTCTCAAGAAAGCCTGTGCAGTGCACTCTGTATGTAAATGGAGTTCTACTAAAGCTGGTGGAGAAGTCCAAGTATCTCGGGGTCGTGTTCACAAGTGATGGAAGGCAGGAGGCTGAATTAAGTGCAAGAATTGCAGGAGCTGGTGCAGTAATACATCAGCATTCAGTAATCAGAAGAAGGGAGGTAGGTGTAAGAGCCAAATGCACTATCTTCAATTCGGTATTCGTGCCAACCCTTACCTATGGTCATGAATCTTGGGTAATGACCAAAAGAATATAATCGCGAATACAAGCAGCCGAAATAGGGTTCCTCCGAAGGATCTTTGGAGTAATGTTACTCGATAAAGTGTGTAGCTTGGAGATCAGAGAGTTGCTCCAGGTAGAGCTGCTACTTCTCTGAATTGAGATCACAGCTCCACTACTATAGACATGTGGTTAGAATGTCTTAGGAAAGAATCGCTGGACAGATTTGTAGCTCGGAGATCAGAGAGTCACTCCAGGTAGAGTTGCTACTTCTCCGAATTGAGAGATCACAGCTCCGATACTATGGACATGTGGTTAGAATGTCTCAGGAAAGAATCACTGGACAGATTTTACAGGCAAAACCAACCGGCAGGAGACCCAGAGCAAGATGGTTGAATAACATCCATGAACTTGGCTGGTCTTCTTTGGGGATCCAGCAGGATCAGTTGAAGACGGTTGCTTCAGACAGGACCTGCTGGAGGGAGTGTTTGAGGATTTTGCCCCCTGTGACCCTCTCAGGAATAAGTGGGCAAAGAAGAAAAAGAAATATATATGTCATGAGTTCATATCTTCTTAAAGCCAACATTTACTGTCTCTTGTGTAACCCCTCCTCCCTTTTTTGTACAAAAAACAAGGCAGATAACTCTGTTATTGCTCCAACTGGGCTGACTTACATCTTCATATTCGACTGTCATAGCTTTTGTCCATTCTAATAACATCTGTTTGATGGCACTGGGACTGCGAGTAACAGGCCTGGTAGGGGCTGAAAGACTGCAAGAAGAAAATGGTAAAGTTTTAGTGGAGGAAGGAGGCTCAAAAAATGGGTGAGAGAAATTAAGGAGATTTAAGGAAGGGAGGGCAGAGTTACAAGGAAAGGGTTACATTGGAACAAAAACTATATTTCCATTACACTACTATATATATTACATAGAGTAGCCTGGGACCGACACACACATTACATAGAGTATCCCAGGACATACATATTACATAGGGTACCCCAGGACTCAGACACATGTTACATAGAGTACCCCAGGACATACATATTATAGAGAGTACCCCATGATTTAGATACACCCATGTTCTAGACAATGGCCCCCTTTACAAAGGTTCTTACATAAAACTAGGATGGAAAAGTTTTAGATAAATATAAACACTTTGAGATTTTTACTGAAGCGAAAACCGACCCAAACCAAACAGTGAGTGTGTTTTATTATATATTTCTAGCAATATTATAACAATATGACCCTCCCCAAATATAATTGTTTCTACTTTAGGCACAAGGCCAGCAATTACCCAGTGCATTACTAGTACTTTATTTTATCGACCCCGTAAGGATGAAAGGCAAAGCTAACCTCGGCGGGATTTGAACTCAAGTAAAGGGCCGTAACTCTATGCTCAAAGCATGGTGTCTGACGCTTTACTGATACTGCCAATCCACCACCCTACTAATAAATATTAGTAGGTATTATAAGAAGGCATTGGGAATGGGACATTAAGTGTTTGAAATTATCATAACAAAGATGTTGGAAATATTTAATAGCCCTTAATATTTCAGGATAAAATACCTTCATCAAAAGGCATTTTTAAAATGTTACTTTAAAAGTGTAGGTGGTTTAAATTAGGTGGTGCTGGGTGGATTGGTGACAAAATGTTTAAATCCCTTCCACAGCACCCTAACACTCCCTTATGTAACATACAAACCCCAGCAACAATAAAATATAGTCTGATTGTAGTGGTACTCACCCTCCTTTGCTAGCCATACCTCCAGCTGAAATAGAAAAAAAAAGGGGTCATATGTTAATACAGAGTAAAATGATGATGATGATGATATATATAGGAACGAGTAGGACCCCGACGGCAGAGCTCAAGCCGTTTCGACGGCTAATTCTGGACTCCAGAATTAGCCGTCGAAACGGCTTGAGCTCTGCCGTCGGGGTCCTACTCGTTCCTATTACCCACTCTACTACCCTAAGTATTGGGTACTTTGGTGCGTTATGGTCCATCTGGTTCCTTACCACATTTCCTTCGTTATATATATATATATATATATATATATATACACACACATATATATTATATATATTTATATACATACACACATACATATTATATATATATATACACACATATATACATATATATTATATATATACACATACCCACATACATATATATTATATATATATACATACACACATACATATATATTATATATATAACATACACACATACATATATTATATATATACACACATATATATATATTATATATATATGCATATATAGAAACACATATAATATATATATATGTATGTATATATGTGTGTGTGTGTGTGTATATATATATATGGGTGTGTGTGTGTGTGTACACACATATATTTACATACATAAACACAAAGCCAGATAGAAAGATAGATGGATATATAATACATTGATAGAGAGAGAGAGAGGCAGAAAAAATAGGAAGAGAGAGAGGCAGAAAAAATAGGAAGAGAGACAGAATTGATAGAGAGGGGGGGGGTAGATAGACAGGCAGACAGTGAGAGAGAGAGAGGTAGATAGACAGGCAGACAGCGAGACAGAGAGTGAGTGAGTGAGAGGTAAAGAGAGATTGATAGGTAGGTAGGTAGATAGATAGATAGATAGACAGGGAGAGAGAGAGAGAGAGAGAGTGAGTGAGTGAGTGATTGAGAGAGAGAGAGAGAGAAAGAGAGTGAGAGAGAGAGATAGGTAGGTAGGTAGGTAGATAGATTGATAGGCAGAGAGAGAGTGAGAGAGAGAGAGAGAGGGTGAGAGAGAGAGGGTGAGAGAGAGAGAGAGAGAGTGAGAGAGTGAGAGAGAGAGAGAAAGAGAGTGAGAGAGTGAGATAGATAGATAGATAGATTGACAGGTAAATAGACTGATATGCTAGCATGGAAGATGGACGTTAAACAATGATGATGATGATGATGATATATAGTGCTCTATATATATATATGTATGTGTGTGTGTGTATGATATATATACATATATACACATACATATATACATATATATATATATTTATATATACACACACACACATATCTATACACACAGAGAGAAAGAGAGAAAGAGAGCTAGGTGGAGGAGGTATAGATGTAAACATATATGTATGAGTGGGCTAAGCTAGTTGATGGGTAGTGGGCAGGGGGGGGAGGGTACTGTGAGGTGGGTGGTGGGTACTGTGAGGTGGGGGATGCTGGGTACTGAGGTGGGTGTGTGCTAGGTACTGCTGGATGCTGAAGGTAACCCAATATCATTTATGTGTCTCACACAGAAGCAGAGCTCTGCAAAAAAACAGAACCAAGTTTGGTATCTGGCAGTGTGTGTGTGTGTGTATGCTGTGTGTACTGTTTGTGTGTGTGTGTATATATACTGTGTGTACGGTTTGTGTGTGTGTGTGTGTATACTGTGTGTACTGTGTGTGTGTGTATATACTGTGTGTACTGTTTGTGTGTGTGTGTGTACTGTGTGTACTGTTTGTGTGTGTGTATATATACTGTATGTACTGTTTGTGTGTGTGTGTGTGTGTATATATACTGTGTGTAATGTTTGTGTGTGTGTATATACTGTGTACTGTTTGTGTGTCTGTGTGTGTATATATACTGTGTGTAATGTTTGTGTGTGTGTATACTGTGTGTACTGTTTGTGTGTGTGTGTCTGTATACTGTGTGTACTGTTTGTGTGTGTGTATACTATGTGTACTGTTTGTGTGTGTGTGTGTATACTGTGTGTACTGTTTGTGTGTGTGTGTGTGTGTATACTGTGTGTACTGTTTGTGTGTGTGTATATATACTGTGTGTACTGTTTGTGTGTGTGTGTGTGTGTATATACTATGTGTACTGTTTGTGTGTGTGTGTATATATACTGTGTGTACTGTTTGTGTGTGTGTGTATACTGTGTGTACTGTTTGTGTGTGTGTGTGTATACTATGTGTACTGTGTGTGTGTGTGTATATATATACTGTGTGTACTGTTTGTGTGTGTGTGTGTATATATATACTGTGTGTACTGTGTGTGTGTGTGTGTATATATACTGTGTGTACTGTTTGTGTGTGTGTGTATATATACTGTGTGTACTGTTTGTGTGTGTGTGTATATATACTGTGTGTACTGTTTGTGTGTGTGTGTGTGTATATATACTGTGTGTAATGTTTGTGTGTGTATATATACTGTGTACTGTTTGTGTGTCTGTGTGTATATATACTGTGTGTAATGTTTGTGTGTGTGTGTATATATACTGTGTGTACTGTTTGTGTGTGTGTGTATGTATATATACTGTGTGTACTGTTTGTGTGTGTGTGTATATACTGTGTGTAATGTTTGTGTGTGTATATATACTGTGTGTACTGTTTGTGTGTGTGTGTATATATACTGTGTGTACTGTTTGTGTGTGTGTGTGTGTGTGTGTATACTGTGTGTACTGTTTGTGTGTGTGTGTGTGTGTGTGTGTGTGTATATACTGTGTGTAATGTTTGTGTGTGTGTGTGTGTTTGAGATTGTAATGTGTGTCTGTACTGTATGTGTGTGTGTACTGTATGTATGTGAGTGTATGTGTGTATGTAGGTTTCAAAGTGTAATGTGTATATGTGTGTGTTTCAGAGTGTTTGTGTGTACTGTGTGAGTGTAATGTGTTTATGTACTCTTTATGTGTGTGTGTGATGTGTAGTGTGTGTAATGTGTGTGTGTGTTTCAGAGTGTAATGTGTGTGTAATGTGAGTGTGTGTGTGTTGTGTAGTGTGTGTAATGTGTGTGTGTGTGTTAGAGAGTGTAACATTTGTGTGTGTGTACTGAATGTGTGTGTGTTTGTTAGTGTATGTAACATGTGTGTGTATGTACTGAACATGTGTGTACTGAATGTGTGTGTACTGAACGTGTGTGTGTGTGTACTGAATGTGAGTGTGTGTACTGAATGTGTGTGTGTGTGTTGAATGTGTGTGTGTTTGTTACTGTATGTAAGGTGTGTATGTGTGTGTATATGTGTGTATGTGTGTGTATGTAAGGTGTGTGTGTGTATGTAAGGTGTGTGTGTGTGCATGCATTTTTGAATTAGAGAATGTAAAGTGTGTGTGTTTGAGTGAATGTGGTGTATGTATGTGTGTGTGTGTGTGTGCATACCAGAGGGTGTAGCATGTGTGTATGTGTGTGTGTGTGTGTCTGTTGGTTAGAGTAATGTGTTTGTATCTGTATGTATGTATGTGTGTGTGCATGTGTGTATGTCTGTGTGTGCATGTGTGTACATGCAAATGTATGCTAGTGTATGTGTATATGTGTGTGTGTATGTTTGAGTACGTGTGTGTGCGTATGAGTATCTATGTTTGAGTACGTGTGTGTACGTGTGTGTGTGTGTGTGTGTGTGTGTGTGTATGTGTATCTATGTTTGAGTACGTGTCTGTGTGTGTGTGTGTGTGTGTATGTATACGTATCTATGTTTGAGTACGTGTGTGTATGCATATGTAAATGTGTATGTTGGTGTACTGTAGTGTGTGGACTCCCTACATCTACCTCCACACCCCCATCGTAGCTGCCAAACAGCAGCCCCGCCCTTGTTTTCACCCCCTGGGATGCAAGGGAGATAAACAAAGCAAATATCAGGAATCATCACCGCCACCATCACCATCATCATCACCGCCACCACTATCACCACCACCACCACCATCATCATCATCCCGACCATTATTATGTCATCTTCATTATCATTATCATCATCACAACCATCACCATCATCATCATCATCATCATCACCATCACCATAATTTCCTTTAAACATACCTTATGATAAAATTATCATGAAAAATATTTAGATAAAGACAAACACTTTGACCGTTTCATTACCATATCTCTAATGAAAGACACTGTCTATGTCATTAACCCTTTCATTACCATATTTCTAATGAAAGACACTGTCTATGTCATTAACCCTTTCATTACCATATCTCTAATGAAAGACACTGTCTATGTCATTAACCCTTTCATTACCATATATCTAATGAAAGACACTGTCTATGTCATTAACCCTTTCATTACCATATTTCTAATGAAAGACACTGTCTATGTCATTAACCCTTTCATTACCATATTTCTAATGAAAGACACTGTCTATGTCATTAACCCTTTCATTACCATATTTCTAATGAAAGACACTGTCTATGTCATTAACCCTTTCATTACCATATCTCTAATGAAAGACACTGTCTATGTCATTAACCCTTTCATTACCATATATCTAATGAAAGACACTGTCTATGTCATTAACCCTTTCATTACCATATATCTAATGAAAGACACTGTCTATGTCATTAACCCTTTCATTACCATATTTCTAATGAAAGACACTGTCTATGTCATTAACCCTTTCATTACCATATATCTAATGAAAGACACTGTCTATGTCATTAACCCTTTCATTACCATATTTCTAACGAAAGACACTGTCTATGTCATTAACCCTTTCATTACCATATCTCTAATGAAAGACACTGTCTATGTCATTAACCCTTTCATTACCATATATCTAATGAAAGACACTGTCTATGTCATTAACCCTTTCATTACCATATTTCTAATGAAAGACACTGTCTATGTCATTAACCCTTTCATTACCATATTTCTAATGAAAGACACTGTCTATGTCATTAACCCTTTCATTACCATATATCTAATGAAAGACACTGTCTGTCATTAACCCTTTCATTACCATATTTCTAATGAAAGACACTGTCTATGTCATTAACCCTTTCATTGCCATATTTCTAATGAAAGACGCTGTCTATGTCATTAACCCTTTCATTACCATATTTCTAACGAAAGACACTGTCTATGTCATTAACCCTTTCATTACCATATTTCTAATAGTTTTCAAAAAATTTTGAAAATAATCAAGAATTTGGAGGTTTTTAATATAACTAATTTTCTCCATCCTAAGTTGGCATAAAATTATAATGGAAGGTTTCTATATCTAAACTATAATAAAGTAAGAAGCGCGGGACTGCGTACGGTTTATAATTTTTTATCCCCTTAGTAAAATAAGTTGGATTACTTTGAATAAATAATTGTTTCTACATTTGGCACAAGGCCAGCAATTACCCAGTGCATTACTGGTACTTTGAATAAATAATGAATGAATATTACAAAATTTATCTACTAAATTTTGTCGCTGTTCATTAAATATATTTTATTACTTATTTAAATATTCGCTTCTTTAAAATTTTCAAATGTCAACACTTCCTGTTAGCGATCATTTAAATAAGTATTCATATATTTCTATCACTTATTTTCTCCTAATGCAGTTTATATATAATATCGTCTTTTTTTAATGTATCATGGATTACTTTACTGATTACAGAAGACAGTGTAACGCAGTCTTCGTTCAACTTCTGTTTATATTGTCAATTACGACTTTATTTGATGTATCATATCTACATGTATATATACTTGTGTATAATATCAATATACACACTACACATGCTAGCAGATATATCATATCTACATGTATATATACTTGTGTATAAT
>OZ024763.1:12960758-12973258 GCA_964016885.1 Eledone cirrhosa
TTGATATAGCAGGAAGAGGGTCTTAACGTTTCTGACGCTAGTCCTTCATCAGAAGAAAGAATGAGAAATAAAATAGATTGAGAGGACGGGCGGGATAGAATTGGAAAAAAATGTCTTTAGATAAAAATAACAGGTCCACTCATGTAGACATCTCTTGTAAAACTGTTGGTGCTGGCGTTTTGTGTATGATTTGTTTTTTAGAATATGTGTGTATATATATGCCTGCACATGTTATATATATTATCATCATTTAACAGCTATCTTCCACGCTAGCATGGGTTAGACGGGTTTGTCCCATTTGAGGCAAGTTTGGTCCGGTGACCCGGTCTCACTCGTAAAGGACTGTTTCTGGCTAGGTTTCTATGTCTGGAAGCCCTTCCTAACGCCAACTACATTTACAGTGTGTGCTGGGTCCTTTTTGAAATGTCTCCTACACGACCACTTTACAATGTGGGCTGGATGTTTTGTGTGTGTGTATATATATATATATATATGCATGTTATATGTGTGTGTGTGTGTATATATATATATGTCGGGTCACTCTTGAGTGCTACTGGTAACATGTAACCCAGTACAACCTGTCGCATGGTTGGGTCGTCGGCGACTAAACCGGCAACCCCACCAAGTTTACTTGGTGAATAGGATGATTTTGGACACCTGCAAGACAAAAAACAAAACCTGACAAAGGGCTGAAGAACTCATAAGAGTCAATGGCCATCCAAAAGTGTGTAAATATGTATATACACATGTACCGAGCAGTTAAACCACTGGCAGTGAAGGACCCCTAGCCTTTGTCAGGGCATTCTTCTAAGAGAAGGCAACTCAGGAAACTGGGATAACTCCGATATAAAACCTGTGGCTCAGTAGTAACCGATGATGTTGCTCTTTTCTTCTTTTCGGGTTATAGAAACTGTCGCTGAGAGAGTGGGTTTGGCTCAGTGCACAGACCCAGAAATATAACTGTAAGAACTGTTGATCACTATAGATAATAGTTGAGAAAATTGGGTCAGTTGGCCTTAGGGATGGAAAAATGAGGACTGATGTCCCTACGTCCATTTTTTCTCATCCCTAAATGTAACTGACTCAATGTTCTCAACTATTATTTAGACTGTTCTTAAGAGTTATTTTTCTATCTGGGACTCTCACATTTTGTAATTTTAAGCCCTCTCAGCACTTTGATTACTTATAGGGTTTATTATTAAAATAAAGTTATGACCCTTTATGTTCTGAGTTCAAATCCCGCCAAGGTTAACTTTGCCTTTCATCCTTACGGGGTCGATAAAATAAAGCACCAGTAATGTACTGGGATAATTGCTGGCCTTGTGGCAAAAGTAGAAAAAATAAGTGTCTTGCTCAAGGACACAATGCATTGCCAAGAATCAAACTCACAACTTTATGATTGTAAAGTTGAACACCCTAACCATCAGGCCTTTATCTTACCTAATATCTCACATAATACTGAATCTGAGATTTTGATATTATTTATTTTGAGAGCAATACCTTAACATCAGTATGAGCAGCCAGTTACAGCTGGTTTGAACAGAAGGAGGTGAGAGAATTCTGGCCAGATATGGCCGGTTTAAATGTAAAAGGGTTAAAATAGGGGTCACTTCATGTGACCATGTTAAATGTACATCTCTATTTGCTACAGATGTCCAGTTGGTCAATGAGACTGTACTAGCTGCAAATGTCCAGATAGCCAATGTGACTACTAGCTACAGATGTCCAGATGTCAATGTCACTGTACTAGCTACAAATGTCCAGATAGTCAATGTGTCTACTAGCTACAGATGTCCAGATGTCAATATCACTGTACTAGCTACAGATGTCCAGATGGTCAATGAGACTGTACTAGCTACAGATGTCCAGATGGTCAATGAGACTGTACTAGCTACAGATGTCCAGATAGTCAATATGACTGTACTAGCTACAGATGTCCAGATGGTCAATGTGACTGTACTAGCTACAGATGTCCAGATGGTCAATGAGACTGTACTAGCTACAGATGTCCAGATGATGTATGTCACTGTACTAGCTACAGATGGTCAATGAGTTTATAGCTGCTACATATATTAGTGTTCCCAGAAGGACAGACAGTAAAGTCAACCCAAGTTTATAACTATTACATATGTTAGCATTCCCAGAAGGACAAATAGTATAGTCAGCTGGCCCAAGTTTATAACTGGTATACCGTGTACCCCCAGCATTCATGGTCCCCGTTTGTGGTCCCAGTTATTCACTGAATTTTCCTTAGAACCTAACTAATTGTTTGTGGAACCCACAGCATATTCACAGAATTGTAAATATCTTCCGTGATATTTTTTACGGCTATTTTCGTGGCTATTTTCACCTGTTCCAGTCAGCCGGCTGAGGCCATGCTGGGGCGCTGCCCTTGAGATATATATATATTTTTAATGCTACTGGACACCCCTTCGCATACGATGCCTCCATCTTTTTTTTATTATATTTTGTGCTATATTTTGGCGTTTATAGGCATTTTTATGGACATGCCCAATATTCATGGTTTTTCACTCTTCGAGGGTGCCCTAGGATCGTAACCCCTACAAATACCGGGGGACAACTGTATATATTAGTGTTCCCAGAAGGACAAACAGTAAAGTCAACTAACTCCAGTTTATAGCTGGTATACATATTAGTGTTCCCAGAAGGACAAATAGTAAAGTGAATTGACCTAAGTTTATAGCTGGTACATATATTAGTGTTCCCAGAAGGACAAATAGTAAAGTCAACTGACCCCAGTTTATAACTGGTATATATGTTAGTGTTTCCAGAAAGACAAATAGTAAAGTCAACTCCAGTTTATAGCTGGTATATATACTAGTGTACCCAGAAGGACAAATAGTATAGTCAACTGACCCAAGTTTATAACTGGTACATATATATTAGTGTTCCTAGAAGAACAGATAGTAAAGTCAAACAGCCCCCCCCCCCCCTCAGTTTATAACTGGTACCAAGGGCCTTATTTCAGGGTGGTACCAGAGGATAAGTCCTCCCTATTTTTTCAAACATTTATATTTTATTTTTTGTTTATTTGATATAATAAATTCTTTTTAAGCTTATTTTTTTTAATATCTGAACTTGATTTGAATATATAAAATTTAATTAGAGTAACATTTTACTTATGTGATAGGGTCCAGGAAAGGGACCATAAGTAATTTATGCTCCTTTAACCCTTTAATGTTCAAACCGGCTAAAATCAGCCAGAATTCTCTACCTCTTTCTGTTGAAACTGGCCATAACTGGTCGCTCAAACTGATGTTAAGGTATTGTTCTCAAAATAAATACTTTCAAAATCTCATAGATTCGATATTATGTGAGATAATTATGTGAGGTAAAGCTTTTACCATGAAAATACAATAGTATATATAGAGTAATGTGAATGTTATGTGAGGTAAAGCCTTTACCATGAAAATATAATAGTATATATAGAGTAATGTAAATGTTATGTGAGATATTATGTGAGGTAAAGCCTTTACCATGAAAATATAATAGTATATATAGAGTAATGTAAATGTTATGTGAGATAATTATGTGAGGTAAAGCCTTTACCATGAAAATATAATAGTATATATAGAGTAATGTAAATGTTATGTGAGATATTATGTGAAGTAAAGCCTTTACCATGAAAATATAATAGTATATATAGAGTAATGTGAATGCTATGTGAGATATTATGTGAGGTAAAGCCTTTACCATGAAAATAGAATAGTATATATAGAGTAATGTGAATGTTATGTGAGATATTATGCGAGGTAAAGCCTTTACCGTGAAAATATAATAGTATATATAGAGTAATGTAAATGTTATGTGAGATATTATGTGAGGTAAAGCCTTTACCATGAAAATATAATAGTATATGTAGAGTAATGTAAATGTTATGTGAGATATTATGTGAGGTAAAGCCTTTACCATGAAAATATAATAGTATATATAGAGTAATGTAAATGTTATGTGAGATATTATGTGAGGTAAAGCCTTTACCATGAAAATAGAATAGTATATATAGAGTAATGTGAATGTTATGTGAGATATTATGCGAGGTAAAGCCTTTACCGTGAAAATATAATAGTATATATAGAGTAATGTAAATGCTAAAGGGTTAAGAATCAACAAATGTTGGTTTGTGCCCCTCACATTTTTAAGGCTAATGAGGCCCCTAACTGGTATATACATTAGTGTTCACAGAAGGGCAGATAGTAAAGTTGTCAATGCTAATATTTGAACTCACAACATACAGAATATAACCCCCCCCCCCCCGCGCTGCTAATCTGTAACTAATTAACTACAAATGATTTAGTCAAGTGGCTCTATCAACTTTATTACCGACCACCTGACTGTTAATGCTAATTGCTAATTAACTACACAATAAAACGATGACAGGTGTTTGATGTGTGTCTGGAGATAGTTGGAAGATATACATATATATACTACATGAATATATATATATATATATATATATATACACATACATACATACAGACACACGCTCATGCATGCATATATACATGCATATATATATATATATATAAATACATACATACACATATATATATTCATACATGCATATATATATATATACACACACTTACACATACATACATGCATGCATATATACATGCATATATACATGCATATATATATATATATATATACATATATACATGCATATATACATGCATATGTACATGCATATATACATTCATACATACATACACACAGACATACACACATACACAAACATATATACAAATAACATACATACATAGTACATATATGCATATATATATATACATGCATATATATATATGTACATACACATATATATATATATATGTATGTACATATATATATATATATATATATGCACATATACATATACACACAGGCAGAGAGCGAGGCCAACATGTGTTGATTCACATTCATATATAGACAGGCAAACACTCACACACAAATACACACACACACACACAAATACACACACACACAAACAACACTTATGTAGACACATATACACACATGCCTGCACACACACACACACATGCATGCACACATACATGCATCCACACACACGTGTGTATCCACACATACACGTGCATCCACATGTATATGCACACATACATGCACATACACATGCATGTGCACATGGATGCAACCACAGACATGCATGCACACATACACACATGCACATTATCACACACACACACATGCACATTATCAGACATACACATGCACATTATCAGACATACACACACATGCATGCATGAGACATGGGCAGCAACTGCAGAGGATATGCGACGGCTGGAGAGAAATGAAGCAAGCATGCTCCGTTGGATGTGCAATGTCAATGTGCGTGAACGACCAAGGATAGGCGAGTTGAGAGAGAAACTGGGTATAAGAGGGATAAGTTATGGTGTGCAGGAGAGAGGGCTGAGATGGTATGGACATGTGATGCGCATGGAGGATGACCGCTGGGTAAAGAAGTGCCAAGAAATCCCAGTAGAAGTAAGACGCAGTAGAGGAAGACCACGTAAAACATGGACGGAGGTGGTGAGAGCAGACCTCAGATCGCTGAAACTCACCGAGGAGATGACGAAGGACCGTGACAAGTGGAGAGATGCTGTGCTGAATAGGACCCGTCCCACCTTTGCGAGCAGGGAAAAATGGATGTAAAATGATGATGATGATGCACATTATCACACACACTCATTTAATGGAATGGACATCCGTCAGTTTTAATGAGCTCCCCACCTCATAGCTATCTGGTGCATGTGCTGGTGTGAACATGTCCTCTGCTTTCCACCAGATCATTCTACCAGGGTCTTACACTCATTCGACACAGCAGCAGCAGGCTGGAAGAGGCCTCATGGCAGGCCCTACACCAGATGGCTGTATATCATCAGGGAAGATCTCTGGGGGCTCGACATCACCTTGGAGGATGCAGAGGACTCAGGGACGTGACTATGCTGGAAACAGAGCATCCAACCCTCTACCGACACTGCCAATTCACCGCCCTTACTGACAAATAGTAACTGATCATCAGATGAGACCAAAGAAACAATGTTTCCATTGCTATCTGCCTGCTAGTCACAAACCCTGTTAGAAAAGTGTGGGATTTGAGCCCATAACATTCAGAGCTAGACCCAATACTGTACAAAGCACCATCTGTCTGTCTGTCTGTCTGTCCCACATTTAAAAAAAATGGTGCAAATTCATAATCTCTGAACACAGTTACCGCATTTGTTGACCCCGAGAAGATGAAAGGTAAAGTTGACCTCAGCAGGATTTGAACTCAAGAGTGCAGTGAGCCAGAACAAACACCAAAGCATTTAATCTGCTGACCTAATGACTCTGCTAATTTACCACATAATGAGAAAAGATGCCTCAAATGTGTACACTGCGCAATAGTTGCTATAGAAATGACCTCTCTCTGACCTCTGAAGAAGAATGCCGAAAATGTTTCCTGGTTGGCTAAGGTTGGCGTAGACAATAGGTGATGGGTGTGCACCAAGCACCGAGGTGTTGTTTATACAGATATGGAAGTAGCATACGGTGGGGGAGATGAAATGGTGCTGGGGTGATGAAGTGTTGGTGGGTGGAAGGGTGTGTGTGTGTGTGGGGGGGATACAACATGCTGGTTCATACGGTGGATGATGAAATGGTGGTGGTGGTGGTGGTGGGTTTGGGTACAACTTGATAGGGCATATGGTGTGGAATGAAGTGGTGGTGAGGGTGGAGGGATACAACAACAGATTTGGTTTCTTTTCTTTGGAAAGATTAAGCAACAACAACAACAACAACAGCTGCAATAACAACTGCAACAACAACAACAACTACAACAACTACAGAGAAACAACAGCAATAATACCAACAGCAACAACAGCACCACTATCATCATCACCACCAACAGTCACAACAACAACAACAACAGCAGCACTATCATCATTACATCAACACTTACAACAACAACAACAGCACTAGCCACAACAACACAACTACCATTCTATCACCACCACCACCACCACCACAAACAACAAACAACAACAACAGCAACAACAATGGTCACAACAACAACAAAACTACTACCACCACCATCACTACTGCTAACAGTCTCAACTGCAACAACAACAACAACAACAACAACTATATGTGAAGCTACAACTTTTTCATTAACATAGTTATAATGTTTAGAACATAACTTAACAAAGGTTCTTACATAAAATTATGATGGAAGGGTTTTATATAAATACTAGCTGAGGTACCCGGCTTTGCCCGGGAGAACAGTTAAGAGCAGATGGATAAAAGAGAAAATGACAGTATTGGATGTGGTCTGGTATGAGGTGAGACCGTACTGTGTGTGTGAGAGAGAGACAATGTGTGTGTGTGAGAGAGAGAGACAATGTGTGTGTGAGAGAGAGAGATAATGTGTGTGTGTGAGCGAGAGACAATGTGTGTGTGTGAGCGAGAGAGACAATGTGTGTGTGAGAGAGAGAGAGACAATGTGTGTGTGTGAGAGAGAGAGAGAGAGAGACAATGTGTGTGTGTGAGCGAGAGAGAGACAATGTGTGTGTGTGAGAGAGTGAGACAATGTGTGTGTGTGAGAGAGAGAGAGACAATGTGTGTGTGTGAGAGAGAGAGAGAGAGACAATGTGTGTGTGTGAGAGAGAGACAATGTGTGTGTGTGAGAGAGAGAGACAATGTGTGTGTGTGAGAGAGAGAGACAATGTGTGTGTGTGTGAGAGAGAGAGACAATGTGTGTGTGTGAGAGAGAGAGAGAGACAATGTGTGTGTGTGAGAGAGAGAGACAATGTGTGTGTGTGAGAGAGAGAGACATAAAAAAAAAATAATCATAAAACTTCCTTATTAGTCTGGGGGAGTAAACTGTTGATTAAATGGTAGCATTGGCCTTGGATTTTAAATGTGAAATAACCATAGTCAGTATGATCTTTTTCAGCTCCAAAGGACCTCATCTGAAACACAGCAATATACCGCATAACATTGCTTCTGAAGTGTTACTTCGTTAGTACGGACTGTAAGCAGTATATGGATAAAAGCTGATTTAGTGAATAGTGTATATGTAGCAGTAGGATAGTTCGTATAATATCGATAGTTACTGAATGTTATATTTTACTTGTTATCACTGATAAATTTCAATTATGTCTTTAGGCTTCCATAAAATGTTAGTGCTTTTCCAATAATATTTGTATTTAATTGATTCTGATGAGGTTATTAAAGTAGAGATAGAATATTCCAGTTATTTTAATGAAATAGTAGTAAATCAATTAAATGATTTCATTTAAATCCTTGTTAAACTTTATTTTTTATATATGTATGTATGTATGTATAGTTTGTATAGCTTACAAAGTAAGCCCACAGATAAACTGTAAAGCTAGAAATGTAGTTCATAGTATAATATGCACAGAGAGACAGTGTAGAAATATGGCCACAACATACTTGGGTGAGACAGCTCACAGTATAGGAGAAATGATGAAAGAGCACTGGTGGGAATTCAAAGGTGAGAAAAACTCATCAGTGCTAAACTAGAACATGGGGGATCACTAAAAAACATTGAAATAACAATTATATTCTACACACCAAACAGATTCAATGTTCAAACAGATTAAGGAAGCCACACATAAATTGAAATAACAATTCACACAGGATTTTAACATGCGGTGTTGGTTGACTCAACAAGATGTTTACTTAGTTGTGGTGTTCGAAGAGTCGATTTCGGACAGTTCCAAGGTAATCAGTTCCTGCAGTATTAATAACGAATGAATGAAGATTAAAATGAATAAGCTAACCCTATTGTATAGCTTATCCGTGTTAATCTTCATTCATTTGATATATATATATATATATTTATATATATATACATATATCTTCATTCATTTGATATATATATATTTATACATATATATATATATATATATATATATATCTTCATTCATTCGATATATATATATATTTATACATATATATATATTTATACATATATATTTATATATATATATATATATATATATACATATATATTTATATATATATATATATACATATATATTTATATATATATATACATATATATTTATATATATATATATATACATATATATATATACATATATATTTATATATATATATATATACATATATATTTATATATATATTTATACATATATATATACATTTATACATATATACATATATATATATTTATACACATATATATTTATACATATACGTTGGTAGGGTCACGTGATGTGCATGAAAGACGACAGCTGTATAAAAAAGTGCAGGGCGATCAAAATAGACGGTAGCTACGGAGTAGGCAGACCCAGAAAAACCTGGGACGACTTGATAAATTCCGACCTCACACACTTACACCTCTCCAAGACATTGTCACTGGACCGAGATCTTTGGTGCTACGAAGTAATACAGAAGACCCGCCTTGCCTGAGTACAAAGCAAAAACTACAGTCAGTAGGCACCTCTTAACCAAAATACACCCCCGTCCCACTACCCCTACCCCCACTGCCATCTACACCACCCCTTTCGATGTAAAGTTATGTTGGTACCACAACATGCAGTTCTAAATAAATGAGGTTGTGTAGGTGCCACGACAAAAAAACACACAGTCCACACTATAATGTGGCCGTGTAGGTAGCATGGTAAAAACCTCCCAGTCCACACTGTAAACATGGTTGGTGTTGGGAAGGGCATCCAGCCGTAGAGAACCCGCCAGACAGTCCTGAGCAAGACAACCAATCTTGCCTCAAGTGGGACAATTCCCGTCCAGACCCATGCTAGCGTGGAAAATGGACGTTAAACGATGATGATGATGATGATGATGATGATGATATATACACAATATGATGAGCTGCAACATAGTTTCCATCCACTAAATGTTTGCACATAAAGGATTGGTCAATCAAACCATGTCTGCAGTAGAAAATACTTTCCTGTAGGTACCACACAACACAACTAAATTCAAAACAACAATGTTTGTAAAGTGAACTCTTTAACAACATAGTTATGTCTACACTTGATTCTTTTTTTTTTTTCAGCACAGATGCAACCCTAACAGGTCCTTACGTGCTTCTATTTCACATCTGGAAACAAGCTGCAGGTAATGTTTCTAAGGACTAAGATTAAAAAGTACTGAACTACCTGAGTAATATGATACAAAACTATTTATTGTAACAATTTAACATGCAATCCGGTCATATCCAGCCAGAATTCTCTCATCTCATTCTGCTCAAACTGGCCATAACCAGCTGCTCATACTGCTCAACAATTAAGGTATTGTTTTCAAAATAAATAATATCAAAATCTCATAGATTCAATACTATGTGAGATAATTGTGTGAAATAAAGTATTTACCATGAAAATATAATAGTATATATAGAGTAAATTATAAAGGGTTAAAGTATTTATATTTATCTAAAAAAAACATCCATCATAATTTTATGCAAGAACCTTTGTTAAGTTATGTTCCAAACACCAGCTTTATAATGAGAAAATTAATTATATTACTAAATCCCTCAAAATTCTTGATTATTTTCAGAATTATTTGAAAACCATAGACAGACTTTCATTAGAAATATAGTAGTGAAAGTGTTAATCCTTGAGATCAAGACATATGATAAATATATACTATATGTAATATACATCAATATATATAATATATATATATTATATGTATATATAATATACATCAATATATAATATATATATATATGTATATGTAATATACATCAATATATATAATATATATATATACTATATGTATATGTAATATACATCAATATATATAATATATATATATACTATATGTATAAGTAATATACATCAATATATATAATATATATATATTATATGTATATGTAATATACATCAATATATATAATATATATATATTATATGTATATGTAATATACATCAATATATATATTATATGTATATGTAATATACATGAATATATATAATATATATATACTATATGTATATGTAATATACATCAATATATATAATATATATATATACTATATGTATATGTAATATATATCAATATATATAATATATATATATACTATACATATATGTAATATATACACCACACACATATATATATATATATATATAGCCAGAATCAATTCCCGTATCAGCAAGACAAGGTCAGCCAACCGGACACTGCCCACAACAGGACAGCCCGTCTAACCCATGCTAGCGTGGAAGAACGGACGTAAAACAGTGATAATGATGATGATGATGATGATATAAGGGTTAATTCTTGAGACCAATATACTAGACCACCTGTGACCCTTTGGGTCACATTCACTTCAAAATATTAAAAAAAAATCATGTTCACTTAAAAATAATTTCTAAATAATTAAAATATACACAGACATTTATATAATTGTTTCTACGTTAGGCACAAGGCCAACAATTACCCCAGTGCATTACTGGTACTTTATTTTATCGACCCCATATGGATGAAAGGCAAAGTTTAACCTCGGCAGGAATTGAACTCAGACTGTAAAGTGCCATAACTCTATGCGGCAATGCATATGGCGTCTTACCCTCTACCGATACTGCCAATTCACCACCCCAAAGTTAACCTCGGCGGGATTTGAACTCAGATCATAAAGAGCCGTAACTCTATGCTACAATGCATGGCGTCCGACCCTCTACTGATTCTGCCAATTGTATATCTTCGAAATATGTATAATAAAATAAATTGGGATGGTCTAAAGCAGGCACGTGCAACAGGCGGCTTGCAGGCCACAATCCGGCCTGCCAGACCAGTCAGAGTGGCCTGCAATGTCTGTTTTTAATTTTTACCTTGTAGGTTTATTTAGAATTTTTTTTCGTAATACAATTTTCTGTTAGTTGACCTATAATAAAGGGCTTCACTGATAGGGTTGTGTGTGTTATAATTTCCCAGTTGACCTATAGTAAAGGGCTTCACTGATAGGGTTATGTGTGTTATAGTTTCCCAGTTGACCTATACTAAAGGGCTTCACTGATAGGGTTGTGTGTGTTATAATTTCCCAGTTGACCTATAGTAAAGGGCTTCACTTATAGGGTTATGTGCGTTATAATTTCCCAGTTGACCTATAGTAAAGGGCTTCACTGATAGGGTTATGTGTATTATAATTTCCCAGTTGACCTATACTAAAGGGCTTCACTGATAGGGTTATGTGTGTTATAAATTCCCAGTTGACCTATACTAAAGGGCTTCACTGATAGGGTTATGTGTGTTATAATTTCCCAGTTGACCTATACTAAAGGGCTTCACTGATAGGGTTATGTGTGTTATAATTTCCCAGTTGACCTATACTAAAGGGCTTCACTGATAGGGTTATGTGTGTTATAATTTCCCAGTTGACCTATAGTAAAGGGCTTCACTGATAGGGTTGTGTGTGTTATAATTTCCCAGTTGACCTATACTAAAGGGCTTCACTGATAGGGTTATATGTT
>OZ024763.1:12978258-12988258 GCA_964016885.1 Eledone cirrhosa
CCCAGCACTCACTGTAAATGAGGTTGGTGTTAGGAAGGGCATCCAGCTGTAGAAATCAAGCCAGCATCAGTTCCCGTCCCACCCTTGCAAGCAGGGAAAAAGTGGACGTAAAATGAATGATGATGATGAATGATGATATATGTCTGTTGAACTAGTTTGTTTTGGACATTTTCTGGCCATTTCTATCCAGTTTTGGCAAGTCTATTTAGCCATATCCACCAGAACAAATTCTATTTAATTCAGCCAGTTTCTGTCTTGTTTTACCAATTCAATATGGCTATTTTTTGTCCAGTTTCATCTGCCATAGTCAGCCATTTTCCACTCTGTTTAACCCTTTACCATTTACATTACTCTATATGAACTATTGTATTTTCACGGTAAAGGCTTTATCTTACATAATTATCTCACATAATATCAAATCTATGAGATTTTGATGTTATTTATTTTGAGAACAATACCTTAACCCTTTAGCATTTACATTACGCTATATTTACAATTATATTTTCACGCTAAAGGCTTTATCACACATAATATTGAACCTATGAGATTTTGATGTTATTTATTTTGAGAACAATACCTTAACATCAGTATGAGCAACCGGTTACGGCCAGTTTGAACAGAAAGAGGTGAGAGAGTTCAGGCTGGATACGGCCAGTTTAAATGTTAAAGAGTTAATGTAGGTATGAGCAGCCAGTTCTAGCCGGTTTTGAACAGAAAGAGGTGAGAGAGTTCAGGCTGGATATGGCCGGTTTAAATGTTAAAGAGTTAATGTAGGTATGAGCAGCCAGTTCTAGCCGGTTTTGAACAGAAAGAGGTGAGAGAGTTCAGGCTGGATATGGCCGGTTTAAATGTTAAAGGGTAACCAATTCTATTCAGTCTTCTTCAATGATTTATTTAAGGTTTTTTTCATTGAACTTTCACCCCCAAGTCACATTCTTTAGGAACGTTTTATAAAAATTATTTTAACCAAGTCTTTGTACTCAGGAACAATCCTTTCCCAGACATTTTTTCCCATCTCAAATCAAGTCAATCTTCTTCTGACATAAACAATGGATCAAGATCATAACAAACAAAAGCCCCGCCAAAATAAAATAAAATAAAATAAAATGAAAATACCATTAACCCCGTCTTCCCCCTCCACCAAAATCTGTTGAAACTCAAAACTGTGTTAGTGAAAGAAATATTACTACAAAATAGAAAAATATAAAAAAAAAATATATGTATGTGTATGTGTGTGTGTATATATATATATATATATATTTATATATATATATTTAATCAAATTTTTTTTTCACTGAATATATATATATTAGGAAATATTTTTTTCGTTCTTTTTTTTTACTTTTCACTGAATATATATATATCAAATTTTTTTTTTCACTGTATATATATATTTCACTGTATATGTATATATATATATATATATATATATATATTAGCAAATATATATATTTTTTTTCAGAGCATACTCACGTAATACAATAAAGATATGTAAAATAATCACTTTAACCAAGAATTAAGGGTAAAATCCTGTATGTTGATCCCTTATTGTTTTTTTTTTTTGAAAAGACCAAAGGTTGTTGGTATATTATGGGTATGTGGTGATATATATATATATATATGTATGTATAGATGTATGTATATGTAAATATATATATATATATATATATGTATAGATGTATGTATAAATGTATGTATAAAGTGAATCAAGGTGATGTATAAGTGTCTGGGTGTTACTTCAGAATGGACTAAGGCAGAGACAAAGACAGAGGTAGACAGAGAGAGAGAGAGAGAGAGAGAGAGAGAGAGAGAGAGAGAGAGAGTGTGTGATTGTATATATGTGTGTATATATGTATATATGTGTGTATATGTGTGTATATATGTGTATGTGCTTGTGAATAAAGTGACAGAAAGTGATGTACAATATATAGACGGTTGGGGAGGGGGGTATGTCGATAAGTGGTGGGGATATGCAGCAGAGGGGTGGGGTGGGGGTGGGGTGGAGATAGTAAGTTGATATCAGGATATCAAAAAATATCTGGTGGGGACACTAGGAAATATATGAAGTGCCGGTGAGGGAGGAGGTGTTTATATATATATGGGTGTGTGATATGTATATATATATGTGTGATATGTATGTATATATATGTATATGATATATGTGTATGTATATATATATATGTGTGTGTGTGATATGTATGTGTGATATGTGTGAATTTATGTATATATGTATATGTATATGTATATATGTGTGTATGTGTGATATGTATGTGTATATATATATATATATATGATATGTATGTATATATATGTATATGATATATGTGTATGTATATATATATATATATATCTGTGTGTGTGATATGTATGTATATATATATGTGTGTGTGTGATATGTATGTGTATATATATATATATATATGATATGTATGTATGTATATATATGATATATGTGTATGTATATATATATATATCTGTGTGTGTGATATGTATGTATATATATATGTGTGTGTGTGATATGTATGTGTATATATATATATATATATATGATATGTATGTATGTATATATATGTATATGATATATGTGTATGTATATATATATATATCTGTGTGTGTGATATGTATGTATATATATATGTGTGTGTGTGATATGTATGTGTATATATATATATATATGATATGTATCTATGTATATATATGTATATGATATATGTGTATGTATATATATATATATCTGTGTGTGTGATATGTATATATATATGTGATATGTGTGTGTGATATGTTTGTGTGTATATATATATATGTGATATGTGTGAATGTATGTATATATATGTATATGATATATGTGTATATATATGTGTGTGTGTGATATGTATGTGTATATATATATATATATGTGATATGTGTGAATGTATGTATATATATATATATGTATATGATATATGTGTATATATATATGTGTGTGTGTGTGATATGTATGTGTATATATATATATATGTGTGCGTGTATGAAGGTATGGGATTTCAGACTCTCTTAAAATGTTATGCCTGATAGAGATAGTGATATATATATATATATATATATATATATATATATATATATATAGAGAGAGAGAGAGAGAGAGATAGTGAAACTGAAGGACAACAACAACAACAATAACAACAACAGCAAGGTGTTAAGTGATAACAATCGCTAAAGGATGAGTGGATAGGGCGGCTTGACAGTTGTATAGTGTAATATAGTATGTGGTGGTGTAGTGGTGTTGTAGTGTGGTGTGGTGTTGTAGTGTGGTGTGGTAGTGTGGTGTGGTGGTATAATGTTATATAGTATAGTACGGTGTGGTGGTATTATGTTATATAGTATAGTGTGGTGTGGTGTAGTATAGTATAGTAAGTGTGGTGTGGTGTAGTATAGTATAGTAAGTGTGGTGTGGTGTAGTATAGTACAGTGTGGTGTGGTGTAGTATAGTATAGTAAGTGTGGTGTGGTGTAGTATAGTACAGTGTGGTGTGGTGGTATAATGTTATATAGTATAGTACAGTGTGGTGTAGTATAGTATAGTAAGTGTGGTGTGGTGTAGTCTAGTACAGTGTGGTGTGGTGTAGTATAGTATAGTAAGTCTGGTGGTGTGGTGTAATGTTATATAGTATAGTACAGTGTGGTGTGGTGGTATAATGTTATATAGTATAGTATAGTACAGTGTGTGGTGAGGTGTAATGTTATAGTATAGTACAGTGTGGTGGTGAGGTGTAATGTTATAGTATAGTACAGTGTGTGGTGAGGTGTAATGTTATAGTATAGTACAGTGTGTGGTGAGGTGTAATGTTATAGTATAGTACAGTGTGGTGGTGAGGTGTAATGTTATAGTATAGTACAGTGTGTGGTGAGGTGTAATGTTATAGTATAGTACAGTGTGGTGGTGAGGTGTAATGTTATAGTATAGTACAGTGTGTGGTGAGGTGTAATGTTTGTTCTGGCAAAAGTTGTTGAAACTATCGTGGCAGAGAAGAAGAAGAAGCAGAAGAAAAGGACGACAACGATAAAAGAAAAAGATGAAGACGATAATGAAGACGATAATGAAGATGGTAATGAAGACGATAAAAGAATCTGTAGAAGACGAAGAAAATGACAAGACGAAAGAATATGGAGACGAACCTGAGAGAGAAACGGTTCAAAATGAGGAACTAAAGACAAATGGTTGGTTTCTTTTGTTGAAGAGAGAGGAACACCTCAACTATTTCTCTTTTAATTCTTTTTGATACTTTTTTTTGGATTCTTTTTATATTTTATTTTACCTGCTTTTTGTTTTTTTGTGTATGTTTGTATATATATATATATATGTGTGTATATATATATGTATATGTGTGTGTGTGTTTTATTTTTAGACTTTTTTTTACATCTTTATTCATTTGCATGTTTATTTTGTTGTTATTATTATTATTATTATTATTATTACTATTGTTGTTGCTGTTGTTGTTTTGCAATTCTTCAGTTCCTACTGTCTGAGATTTACCATTATTTTATTATTTTATTTTATTTTATTTTATTATTATTATTTTCTTTTGTTATTTATGTTCCTTGTTTAAATATTGTTATTGTTGCTATTGTTGTTGTTGTTGTTGTTGCAGCTTTGCTTTGCTTTTCTTTTGTTTTGTCTTTTTTCCTTTCTGCTTCGTTTTGTTTTTGAATGAACGTGTGTGCATGTGCATCTGTGCATGTATGTATGTATGTGTGTGTGTGTGCCTGTGTGTCTGTATGTAGGTATGTATGTATACATGTATGTGTGTGTGTGTACGTGTGCGTATGTGTGTATGTATGTGTGTGTATGTATGTATACATATGTGTGCGTATGCATACATACACACACACATATATATATATATACAAACACACACACACACACACATATACATACATACGCACACATGTGTATCTGTGTAGGTATGTGTGTATCTGTGTGGGTGTGTCTATATATATATATATAAGTGTGTGGGTGCATGTGAATATATATATATATATATACACACACATATATATATATATATATATATATACACACACATATAGATACATACGTGTGTGTATTTGGGCGTGTAGCTATATATGTATGCGCGTGTCAGAAAACGAAACTTAACCGTGCATGTGCACATGTATAAGTACATTAATATATATATATATGTATATATATGTATGTATGTATGTGTCAGAACACTTAACACATAGTAGTAGTAGTAGTAGTAGTAGTAGTAGTAGTACCAGTAATTACTACTCACTACAACAACAACAACAACAAGAAGACCTATCCAGGAAACTGCAATACTTTCTTCCTACTTACAAACCTATCATACCTTCAAAGACTCCACCCCCTAGAAACACACCACCACCACCACCAACACTGCCACCATGACAACCATCATCACTACCACCAACAACACCATCACCACCACCAACAACACTACCACCATGACAACCATCGTCACTACCACCACCACCACCATTGCCACAATTAGCACCACCACCACTTCCACCATGACAACCATCATCACTACCCCCAACAACACCACCACCACCAACAATAACACTACCACCATGACAACCCACGTCACCACCACCACCACTGCCACTATGACACACCATCATCACTACCACCAACAACACCACCACCACCACCACCAACAATAACACTACCATCATGACAACCATCGTCACCACCTCCACCATTGCCACAATTAGCACCACCACCACTGCCACCATGACACACCATCATCACTACCACCACCATCACCACTATCAACATAACTATCACCACCATCAACAACACCAACACCACCATCATCACTACCATCATGATTACCATACATCTACCAAGACCAACAACACCCCCACCTCCATACCATCATTGAGACCGCCATCACCACCACCACCACCACACTCAGTCATCTACCCCCCTACAATCTCCACTCTAACTGCACCAGTACTACCCCCTAAAATCCCCACCCTCACCACTACCCACCACAAATTACACTCGGGGGAGGGGGGTGTTATTTATCCCCAACTCCCACTACTACCCTCTACAATCCCCACCACCACCACCACCACCACCACCACCACCACCAATCAGTTATCTAAACCCCCCCCACCATACTCAGTCACCCCCTACTACTGCCCTTTACAACCCCCACCCCCCCCTAGCCCCACCCCTACCACCCTGCGTTAACAAGAAGATAAACTCACCATTTTACTCTAACAAAGTTTACCAAGTTGTTTTTTATGTTTGTTTATATTTTCCTTTGTTGTTGTTGTTGTTTCATTTTACACTTTTTGTGAAGAGGCTGTCACCCCCCCATACCTTCCCTCACTTTACTTCTCCTCCCCATACCCTCCACCACCCTTCATCAACACTGCCACTAACACCACCAACACCTTATTCATTACATGTCCATCATCTTCATCACCATCACCAACACTACCATCACCATCTCAACCATCACTACTAACACCAACACCATCAACACCAACACTACCATCACCATCACACCACCAACATCACCATCTCAACCATCACCACCAACATCATCGTCATCAACACCAACACCATCACAACCATCACCATCAACACCAACACTACCATCACCAACACCAACACCATCAACATCACCATCACACCACCACCACCACCACCATCTCAACCATCACTACTAACACCATCATCACCAACACTACCATCACCATCACCATCATCACTACCACCACCCCGCCATCAACACTACTATCAACACCATCATCACCAACACTACCATCACCAACACCATCACCATCACACCACCACCATCTCAACCATCACTACTAACACCATCAACACCAACACCATCACCATCATCACTACCATCACCATCATCACTACCACCACCCCGCCATCAACACTACTATCAACACCATCATCACCAACACTACCATCACCAAGACCAACACCATCAACATCACCATCAACACCAACACTACCATCACCAACACCAACACCATCACCATCATCACACCACCAACAACACCATCTCAACCATCACGACCATCACCATCAACACCAACACTACCATCACGAAGACCAACACCATCAACATCACCATCATCATCAACACCAACACTACCATCACCAACACCAACACCATCACAACATCACCATCACACCACCAACAACACCATCTCAACCATCACTACAAACACCATCATCACCAACACTACCATCACCAACACCAACACCATCAACACCACTATCATCACTACCACCACCCCGCCATCAACACTACTATCAACACCACCAATACCACCATCAACACTACAATCACCACCGTCAACACCATCGAAAAAAAAAACACCACCACCGCCACCATCAACACCACCAACACCATCACCATCACCATCAAAACACCATCAACACCACCACCGCCACCATCACTCATGTGAGAGATAGAATAGTTTATGTTTAGTTAAAATCTCAGAAATAGTCTGTCTTCAGACTCACCTGTAATAGGAGGCAAGGCATTTTGAACAGAAGCCAGACAACGGACATACATACATACACATACATAGACATACATACACCACACACACACACATACATAGACATACATAGACACATACATACACCACACACACACACACATACATACACACACATACAGACATACATACACCACACACACGCACATACACATACATAGACACATACATACACCACACACACATACATAGACATACATAGACACATACATACACCACACACACACACACATACATACATACACATACAGACATACATAGACACATACATACACCACACACACACACACACACATACATAGACACATACATACACCACACACACACATACATAGACACATACATACACCACACACACACATACATAGACATACAGACACATACATACACCACCCACACACACACATATATATATATACACACATACACATACATACATTATACACAAACATATATATATATATACACAAACACATACACCATACACACCACACACAGATATATATATATATATAAATACACCATACATACACAGACACCGACATATATATATACCATACACACACACAGACCTACATATATATACACCATGCACATATATATATATAAATATATCGATATACACACATACATACATCATACACCATACACAGATACACAGAAGAGTGAACTACCTTTCAACCAGGAAACTGAGGTTTTCACATGTAGGCCACCCACCAGCCACCACCCACCACCCACCTGATACCCAGGTTCTGATTAAGATTGACAATGATCTGAGCAAATATATTATTATCATCATAATCATAATCGTTATCATAATCATCATCATCATCTTCAATTATCATCATCATCATCATCATCATCATCACCAACAACAACACCATCTATGAGGGTCAATATTTTGAGACCAGCTTTCACCCACCCTCTTCCCAGGTCTTTGTTGGTCTTCTTCTTCTTCATCTTCCTTCCACTTGTTTCATTCCTTTGTGATGTCCAGTCTTTTGAACTCAGCTCTCATCACTTCTGCCAAGGTTACTACTACTGGCTGCAGAAAGGAGTTGATCATCAGATCAGACAAAGAAAACAATGTTTCCATTGGTCTTTCTATTGCCAACACTGTCTGTCAGTCACAACTCCTGGCAGAAGAAAGAAGCTGATCATCAGATAAGACCAAGGAAACAATGTTTCCATTGGTCTTTCCATTGCTGATACTGTCTGTTGGTCACAACTCCTGGCAGAAGAAAGGAGCTGATCATCAGATCAAACCTAGGAAACAGTGTTTCTATTGATCTTTCCATTGTTGATACTGTCTGTTGGTGACAACTCCTGGCAGAAGAAAGGAGCTGATCATCAGATCAGACCAAGGAAACAATGTTTCTATTGGTAATTCCATTACTGATGTTATCTGTTGGTCACAACTCTTGGTAGAAGAAAGGAGCTGATCATCAGTTTTGACATGAAGTGTTCCAGTTGTTCAATCAATGGAACAGCTTGCTTGTGATGTTAACACGTAAGTGGCTGCGCATTATGATACAATATGGAGTCTACAAGTAATTCAAAAGGTCAGTCTTATAATACACTGTGTCAGGCTGAATCTCTGTGAGAACTATGTTAAGGACACACATGTCTGTGGAATACTCTTATTTTATAACTACTTATTTTATAATACAACTACTTATTTTATAATACAAGATGGACTGTAGATGTAATTCAAAGGCCCAGTCATATCAGCCAATGTCCATGTGTGTGTGTGTGTGCATATGTATGTATGTGTATGTGTCTGTGTTACACTTAACCCTTTAGCATTTGCATTATTCTATTCTTACTGTTCTATTTTCATGGTAAAAGCTTTATCTCACATAATTATCTCATATAATATCGTATCTATGAGATTTTGATATTATTTATTTTGAGAACAAAACCTAAACATCAGTAAGAGCAGCCAGTTACAGCCAGTTTATACAGAAAGAGGTTAAAGAATTCTGGCCAGAGATGGCCAGTTTAAATGCTAAAGGGTTAAACATGCAGTCCAACTTGGTGTATAAACCTAGACTTCCTTCTGTGCATCTCTGACAAACAATTAACACGAGTGGTAGATAAGAATCTGCACTTTTAGTTACATTTCTAGAAAAAAAACAGAACTAAAAAGTCTGAAATGAATGCTTAGATTAATAATGGTTAACACATTTTGTTGTCTCAGTCGAGAGAGGATGTGGGCTCTGTTTGGAAGAAATTCCTCAAATTTTAAGGAGTTTTGTCTTACTTTAAGCCATTTTCTTTTGATTAAAAGTTTACAAATGTATGTACTACGGTAAAAGCGGACGTAGAATAGGGTGGTGGTGATTATATACACATATATATATATATACACACATGCATATATATATACATATACATATATATATATATAAACACACGTATATATATATATGTATATGTATATA
>OZ024763.1:12998258-13013258 GCA_964016885.1 Eledone cirrhosa
AAAACGGTATATAAGATACAGGATGGTCATAGCTGGAGTGTCTTTCATCACAGGTTTACATAATCAGAGTAGACTTGGTGTTAAATAACACCAAGATCTCCTTCAGAATTACACATCACACAGTCACCCCATTTTGTTACCATATTTCTAATGAAAGGTGCTGCCAATGGTTTTTCAAATAATTTCAAAAAATAATCAAGAATTTAGAAGGATTTAACCCTTTAGCATTCACATTACTCTATATATACTATTATATTTTCTATTTTATCGACCCCGTAAGGATGAAAAGCAGAGCTAACCTTCACAGGATTTGAACTCAGACTGTAAAGAGCCGTAACTCTATGCCATAAAGCATGGTGTCCAACGCTCTACCGATTCTGCCAATTATTTAGATGAATAGGTTTTTAGATGAATACAAAACCCCTTTAAACCCCTGTATGATAAAATCGGGGTTGATTTTCAGGCAGGTATGAAAAGGGTTCAGTACAGGGCTGCAACACACCTTAACAAAGGTTCAGTTTGGTATGAAAAGGGTTCAGTACGGGGCTGCAACACACCTTAACAAAGGTTCATTTGGGTATGAAAAGGGTTCAGTACGGGGCTGCAACACACCTTAACAAAGGTTCAGTTGGGTATGAAAAGGGTTCAGTACGGGGCTGCAACACACCTTAACAAAGGTTCAGTTTGGTATGAAAAGGGTTCAGTACGGGGCTGCAACACACCTTAACAAAGGTTCAGTTGGGTATGAAAAGGGTTCAGTACGGGGCTGCAACACAACTTAACAAAGGTTCAGTTTGGTATGAAAAGGGTTCAGTACGGGGCTGCAACACAACTTAACAAAGGTTCAGTTTGGTCTGAAAAGGGTTCAGTACGGGGCTGCAACACAACTTAACAAAGGTTCAGTTGGGTATGAAAAGGGTTCAGTACGGGGCTGCAACACAACTTAACAAAGGTTCAGTTGGGTATGAAAAGGGTTCAGTACGGGGCTGCAACACAACTTAAAGGTTCAGTTTGGTATGAAAAGGGTTCAGTACGGGGCTGCAACACAACTTAACAAAGGTTCAGTTGGGTATGAAAAGGGTTCAGTACGGGGCTGCAACACAACTTAACAAAGGTTCAGTTGGGTATGAAAAGGGTTCAGTACGGGGCTGCAACACAACTTAACAAAGGTTCAGTTGGGTATGAAAAGGGTTCAATACGGGGCTGCAACACAACTTAACAAAGGTTCAATTGGGTATGAAAAGGGTTCAGTATAGAAAGAATATGGAAGACATTGTAATCCATCATAATCTTAAAAAGACAGGATTGTATGGTCATGGTTGGATTGTCTTTGATCAGGGGGCCTATGTAATCTGAGCAGACCTGGGGTTAACAACAGCAACATCAAGTACATGTTACACCATTGACAGTTGCTGTTGTTGTTGTTGTTGTGTGTTATGTGTTATCGGGATTTTGTAATGCAATAACTGGCACACACACATACACATATATACATACATATATATATATATACATACATACATACATACACACACACACACATATATATACATACATACACACATACATTCATACATACATGCACATACACATATATACATACATACATATACACATATATACACACACATACACATACATACACACACACATACATACATACACACACATATATACATACATACACATATATACATACATACACACACACATATATATACATACATACACACATACATTCATACATACATGCACATACACATATACATATATACATATACACACACACATACACACACATACATACATACACACATATATACATACATACACATATATACATACATACACATATATACATACATACACACACATACATATATATACATACATACATACATACACACATACATATACACATACACATATACACAAGCACACACTCACATACACACATCCATACAGGCACACACACACACACAAACACATACATACATACATACACAAACACACACATCTATACAGGCACACACATATATACAGGCACACACTCACACACATATATACAGGCACACACTCACACACATATATACAGCCACACACTCACACATACAAACATATATACAAGCACACACATCTATATAGGCACCCATTCACACACACACATCTATACAGGCACACACTAACACACATATATACAGGCACACACACACAAACATATATACAGGCATATACATATCTGTATATACACAAACACACATATCTATACATATACACATACACATGTATACAAACATATGCATACAAACACACACATGCACACACAAACAGATACTTGCACTTACACATTTATACATGAATGTATATACATACACACACTTAAACATCTATACATGCATACATACACACATACATATGTATACACACATACACACACATGCATATACACACATATACATGCTATCATGCATACATACACATATAAACACACTTTCACACAAGCGCATACACATTTATACATGCATGGATAATCATACACACACATGTGCATATGCATACATGCATATATATATATATATATGCATACATACACATGTATACATGCATACATACACATACACACACATGTATACACGCATGCATACATATACACACTTGCACATACACACATACATATATATATATACATGCATACATACACATACATACGTATACATACATACACACGTATATATGCATACACATTTGCCCATATTCACTCTAACACAAACACAGACACACACATACATACATATATACATATACATGCATACACATACACATGTATACACACACACACACATATATATATATATATATGCATACACATTTGCACATATTCACTCACACACAAACACACATACATATATATACATGCATACATATACATACATACATATATATATGCATACACATTTGCACATATTCACTCACACACACACATACATACATGCATACATACACATACACATGCATACGTATACATACATACACACATATATGCATATATATATGCATACACATTTGCACATATTCACTCACACACATACATATATATATATATATATACATGCATACATACACATACACATGCATACATATACATACATACACACATATATGCATACACATATTCACTCTCACACAAACACACACACATACACATATATATATACATACACATATATATACATATATACATATATATATACACCCTCTTTCTCACTAGTGTATATAGTGAGTATGTAATCAGACACCTGTAACAAGATCCCTGAATATATACAAATATTTAGATAAACAAACACAGTAGGAGGGGATGGCCATATATGGAAACTGAACCTTTACAAAAAATTTCTCATCTCTCATATGACTTCAACATACCCACCCCACGTATACTTTGAATTGACAGGGTACATCTTAAACAAGGAGAGATATAGGGAGTGTGGGGTGGGGTTTTTTGTAAGGGATAGGGGCTGCTATCCCCCCCGCCCCCCTCACAGCACATGTCTCCCTTAACATCCTGTACCACATGAAACCACATTAGCAACGCATCCACCACAATCTGTCCACTAGTAAAGATACTATAAAGATAATATAGTTAATTGGTTAATTGATCTAACAAAATACACCCCGTCCCACTACCCCCACCCCATCCACACCACCCCCTTAAAGGTGAAGTTATGTTGGTACCACAACATCCAGTCCGAAACAAATGAGGTCGTGTAGGTGTCACGACAAAAAACACACAGTCCACGCTGTAATGTGGCCGTGTAGGTAACACGGTAAAAACCTCCCAGTCCACACTGTAAACATGGTTGGTGTTAGGAAGGGCATCCAGCCGTAGAAAACCCGCCAGACAGTCCTGAGCAAGACAACCAATCTTGCCTCAAGTGTGACAATTCCCGTCCAGAAGCATGCTAGCATGGAAAATGGACGTTAAACGATGATGATGATGATGATGATGATGATGTACATATAAATTTCTTGTGTGTATATGTATAAGTATATATGTGTGCATATATATATATATATATAATAAATGTAATCTGAGTTTTTCAAATATTAATAATTGTTTCTACTTTTGGCACAAGGCCAGCAATTACCCCAGTACATTACTGGTACTTTATTTTATCGACCCCCGTAAGGATGAAAGGCAAAGTTAACCTCGACGGGATTTGAACTCAGATCGTAAAGGGACGTAACTGTGCTGGAAAGCATGGCGTCTGACCCTCTACCGATACTGCCAATTCACCGCCCTTCAAATATAAAATAATAACATTGGATTCATTTGCAATTATGCAAACAAGCCTCAATTTTATAGCCATGTCAGTAGAATGTACGCATGCCAACATAAGAGCAAGAATGAAGGGTTCATTCTACTGACATGGCTATAAAATTGAGGCTTGTTTGCATAATTGCAAACGAACCGAATGTTATTATCAATATTCAAAAAACACAGATTACATTTATTGTATTCAGCCATGTAGAGCGAAATTTTTCTTTTATATATATGTATATATACACACACACATATATATATCTAGTTCAAGAAAACGACAAACAGAGGTACAAAAAGTCTTATTAGTTTCATGCTTTATATGGAAAAGGGGAAAGAAAGTTTGACATGTTGGGCATTAGCCCTTCTTCAGGAGTACAAAAATAGAGAGGATCACAACAAAGGATGGCTGGAATAGGTAAAAGAGTAAAAGAGAGTAAACTAGACAAACTATTAGGTAGTCTTGGTAACGTTTCATCAACTTTATACACACACACACACACATATATAATATATATATATATATATATATAACATGGTCGGCTGTACAATAGGGTTTATTTTAAATATTAACAATTGTTTCATATATATATATATACATCCACGCACGCACATACATATATATATATATACACATACATATATATGCACACATCCATGCATACACATATATATATACACATCCATGCACACACATATCTATATATATATATATATACACACATCCATGCACACACACACATATAAACACACATCCATGCACACACACATATATATATATATATATATATATATATATATATACACACATCCATGCACAGATACACATCTATATACACATATCCATACACACACACATGTACATCCATGTACATACATACACATATATATACACATCCGTGCATGCACACATATATATATATACACATCCATGCATGCACACACATATATATATATATATACACACATCCATACACACACACACATATATATATATATACACACATCCATACACACACACACAACTACACACAAACAATGCATATAAGTTTATATATATATATATCTACATCAAATGATAAAAACAGCTGCTGCCTCTTTACAAGTATGTCATTATAATGTCTTAGTCGTCGTTTTCTAATCAGTAATTTAATTATGGCCGACAGGGCTCATCTTAAAGAGGGTAGGTGCAGGTAGGGGCTGGATGGAGTTCTTGACCCCACTTCCCACTCCAACCCCACACACTGCACCCCAGCCCCACCAAAGCTGACATTTACCAACCCTACCATACAACCATTACAAAAGCAATATGTTACATTACAGGGCATTATTGAACAATAGGTCGATAAAATAAAGTACCAGTAATGCACTGGGTAATTGCTGGCCTTGTGCCTAAAGTAGAAACAATTATTGTACAATAGAGGTCCCCTTGATTTAGTTTCAATTTATTAAATACCTTTACTATTTAACGCCTGGGCTGGTTTGGGCACGCTTTGAGACTTCCCCCCGGAGAGACTGGCGAACCAAGTACTTAAATGGAACCCACAGGGAAGCAGACGGAGAGGGTGACCCAAAATGAACTGGCGCCAGACAGTTGAGAGGGACCTGCGAGCGACAAACAGACAATGGCGGGACGCTGTGCAACTGGCTGCTGACCGAACGCGGTGGAACACTATGATTGCCTCATGCGTCGCAAGACGCGGGAGCTTCTGAGTCTGAGTCTGAGTATTTAACCCTTTAGCATTTACATTACTCAATGATTGCTATTGTATTTTCACAGTAAAGGCTTTATCTTACAGAATTCCCTCACACAATATCGAATCTATGAGATTTTGATATTATTTATTTTGAGAACAATACCTTAACATCAGTATGAGCGGCCGGCCAGTTACAGCTGTGATCTTTTAATTTGAAGAAGTAACGGTTCTACCTGGAGTGACACTCTGATCTCCGAGCTAACATTACTCCAAAGACCCTTCAGAGGAATCCCATTTTGGCCACTTGTATTCACAATTGTATACTTTCAGTCATTACCCAAGATTCATGACCAGAGGTAAGGGTTGGCATGGATACCGAATTGAAGATAGTGAGTTTGGCTTTTACACCTGCATCACTTCTTCTGATTACTGAATGCTGAATCTGGCGCATTACTGCACCATCTCCTGCAATTCTTGCACTGAATCAGCCTCCTGCCTTCCATCATAAATTAATTAATTAAATTAATCTAGGTTGAGTTGTATATTTCGAGGCTCTTGTGAGCTATTTATAGCTTCCCTCCTGACCTCTAGTATTTTAACACCGTACCAAAATTTTTTTTATAACCATACTCTACTACCCCAAGTATTGAGTACTTTGTTGAATAATAGTTTAACAGTTTCAAACTAAATCCATCCTGATAAATATATAATATATATATATATATATATGTATATATATATATATATGTATATATATATATATGTATATATGTATATATATATATATATAACTGAATCAGTATGTAATATGTAAGTATGAAAAATGTAAAAACAGAAAAATAATAATAAGAAGAAGGCGAAGAAGAAGAAGGCAAAGAAGAAGAAGGCAAAGAAGAAGAAGGCAAAGAAGAAGGAGAAGAAGAAGAAGAAGAAGAAGAAGAAGAAGAAGAAGAAGAAGAAGAAGAAGAAGAAAAACAACAACAACAACAACAATAATAATAAATAAATAAATAACAAGTCTCCAAACTTACCTGCTGGGCCACCGATTGTCTTTGTAACTGTCTGTGTCTTTTTAATGACTGTGGTTTTGGTGCCATCTGAAGAATGGAACACCTCAAAGAATTAGACATGGAACCAGAAATAAAAGTATGGCTAGTAACAGCAACAACTAGAATATTTCTTTATAAAACAGACAAAAAAATATTACATTTTTCTAGTTTTATTAGAAACCTTTTATAACAATTCAATTACTGAATTTTTATAGAGTTTGACTGACAAGACTCCAGACCCATTCACTTACTGAGTGGAGTAGTACTTGTCAAATCGGACCAAGGGAACAATGTTTCCATTGGTCTTTCAATTACTGAATTGTTAAAAACCATTAAATCTCTAAAAATTGCTGAATTGATAAAAGTGTGAAACTCTTTATGAAACTGTTACATCGTTAAAATTTATTAAAGCTGTTGTCAAACATTACTAAACTGTGAAAATTGATAAACCATTAAAAGTCATTACAGTTAAAAATTACTGAACCATTAAAATTACGAAATTGTTGAAAGTTTTTACACAATTAAAAATGATCTGATCATTAAAATTAAAAGTTCCTATACCATTGAAAATGATTAAATCGTAAAAAAAATTGACACACCATTAAAATTATCAACAGATCATTAAAAGTTACACCATTAAAAATGACTGATTTGAAAAAAAAAATTAAATCAAAATTAAAAAAATTCTCTTATATTATTCAATGTTTATTAGTAATTAAAACAAGGAAAAATTTAAAATAGCAAGGTAAAAAAAATTAAAAGTTATTAAAGATGTAAATTTATGAGGGTCATATTAAGCAGAGTTTGGAAAAACAAAGGTAATAGTTCATATGAAGCAGAGGTCATATGAAACAGAGGTCATATTAAATAGGGGTCATTTGAAGCAGAGGTCTTATGAAATAGAGGTCGAATTAAGCAGAGGTGATATTAAGCAGAGGTCATATTAAGCAGAGGTCATATTAACTATTTACCAAACACGTAACTCAAACTGAAACACACATATACACATGCCACACACACATCAAAAAATAAAAATGTTCAGATGGTTCCCCAGCATGAACATTGTCCAATGGAAGCCATTGTCCAATGAAAGAAACTACTAAAAAGAAGGGAATATGCTTCTTTATGTATTTAGCTCCCTACCCCCAGGAGATAGGCAGAAAAGTTCTCATAAAGTTACATAAGAAAAACGGGTTCAAAAGTCTGGTTAAAAAATGATTACCCCAAATTACAAAAGTAAAAGGTTTATGAGGGAAAAAAGTGGGGAGTTGATCATCAGATCAGACCAAGGAAACAATGTTTCCATTGGTCTTTCCATTAGTGATACTATCTGTCTGTCACATCTCCTGGCAGAAGAAAGGAGCTGATCATCAGATAAGACCAAGGAAACAATGTTTCTATTGGTCTTTTCATTGCTGATACTATCTGTTGGTCACAACTCCTGGCAGAAGAAAGGAGCTGATCATCAGATCAGACCAAGGAAACAATGTTTCCATTGGTCTTTCCATTGCTGATACTGTCTGTTGGTCACAACTCCTGACAGAAGAAAGGAACTGATCATCAGACCAGACCAAGGAAACAATGTTTCTATTGGTCTTTCCATTGTTGATACTGTCTGTTGGTCACATCTCCTGGCAGAAGAAAGGAGCTGATCATCAGATCAGACCAAGGAAACAATGTTTCCATTGGTCTTTCCATTGCTGATACTGTCTGTTGGTCACAGCGACTGGCAGAAGAAAGCATGATTTGAACTCAGAACTCACAGAGCTGGGTGAGATAGTGCAAAACATTTCAACTGATTCTTTAACAATTCTGCAAGTATGTGTGTGTGTCAGTGTGTGTGCATGAGTGTGTGTAAGTGCATGTGTGTGTGTAAGTGCATGTGTGTGTGTGTGTATGTGAGTGTGTAAGAGCATGTGTGTGTGTGTGAGTATGTGTATATTTAAGTGTATGTGTGTGAGTGTGAGTATGTATGTGTTCACAAATGTAAGTATCTTTCTAGCAAAATTAAATAGATATCTGAGGCGGTGGGGTGCGGTGAGCTGAGCTAAAGTGGGGGTGGTGTAGTGTGGGAGTAGGTGGTGCAGAGTGGGGGTAGGTGGTGTAAAAAGATGCTCAGAATTCTTTAGTGTTACTTCAGTTTCTTAATTAAGATTTTCACCAAAAACACTATACAGGTAGAAGATAGTCATAGATTCCATGGGTGGGAGTGGACGGTGTGGTGATATATGTAAAAGGTTTGTTAAAGGTCAAATTATGCATAAATCAAATAAAATAAAATAATAAGATAAAAAAAAAAATTGTTTCTACTTTTGGCACAAGGCCAGCAATTACCCCAGTGTATTACTGGTACTTTATTTAAGGATGAAAGGCAAAGTTAACCTTGGCGGGATTTGAACTCAGATCATAAATGGCTGTAAGATAAAAAAATTATGTATGTTTGTGTGGTTAAAGAGTTTGTATTGTGATCCTGTGGTTTTGAGTTCAGTTCTATTGTGTGGCACCTGGGAAAAGGGTCTGCTATTATATAAGCCTTGTGAATGAAATCAGTAAAAGAATAAAAGAATGTGGTGCCCCAGCATGGCCACAGTCTAATGTAATGACTGAGACCAATAAAAGAATGCAGTGCCACAGCATGGCCACAGACTAGTGACTGAAACCAGTAAAAAAATAAAGGAATGTGGGGCCCCAGCATGGCCACAGTCTAGTGACTGAAACCAGTAAAAAAATAAAGGAATGTGGTGCCCCAGCATGGCCACAGTCTATTGACTGAAGCCAGTAAAAGAATATAAGAATGTAGTGCCCTAGCATGGCCACAGTCCATGGAATGGAACATGTAAAAAGGGGGAAATAACCGAAATATCAACCAAAACAAGCAACAAAAGACATGCAGTATAAAGGTTGAACATATATCAATATTGCAGGAGAACAGTGCAGTAGGTGGTGCAGGAATAACTGCAACAAGAAGTGTTAACAACAACAACAATAACTGCAACAGCAACAATAACAACAACTGCAGCAGCAACAACAAGTGGTAACAACATCATCAGCTGCAGCAGCAACAAGTGATAACAACAACAGCTGCAGCAGCAACAAGTGATAACAACAACAACAACAACAACAAAAGCTGCAGCAGCAACAAGTGATAACAATAACAACAACAACAACAGCTGCAGCAGCAACAAGTGATAACAATAACAACAACAAGTGGTAACAACAACAACTGCAGCAACAGCAGTGACAAGTGACAACAACAACAACAACAACTGCAGCAACAGCAATAAACATTAACAGCAACAACTGCAGCAGCAGTAACAACAACAACAGCAAACTTAAACAGTTGCAACAACAACAACTGCAGCAGCAGTAACAACAACAGCAGCAAACTTAAACAGTTGCAACAGCAACAACTGCAGCAGCAGTAACAACAACAACAGCAAACTTACACAGTTGCAACAACAACTGCAGCAGCAGTAACAACAACAACAGCAAACTTAAACAGTTGCAACAACAACTGCAGCAGCAGTAACAACAACAACAGCAAACTTAAACAGTTGCAACAACAACAACTGCAGCAGCAGTAACAACAACAACAGCAAACTTAAACAGTTGCAACAACAACAACTGCAGCAGCAGTAACAACAACAACAGCAAACTTAAACAGTTGCAACAACAACAACTGCAGCAGCAGTAACAACAACAACAGCAAACGTAAACAGTTGCAACAACAACTGCAGCAGCAGTAACAACAACAACAGCAGCACACTTAAACAGTTGAAACAACAACAACTGCAGCAGCAGTAACAACAACAACAGCAAACTTAAACAGTTGCAACAACAACAACTGCAAACTTAAACAGTTGCAACAACAACAACTGCAGCAGCAGTAACAACAACAACAGCAAACTTAAACAGTTGCAACAACAACTGCAGCAGCAGCAACTGTCACAACAATGAGAACAACCAAAAACACAACAATAAAGGCAACAGCAACAACAACAACCACAACAACAGCAATAAAGGTAACAACAACAAGCATGTTAGAGAGAGAGAGAGAGAGAGAGAGAGAGAGAGAGAGAGAGAGAGAGACGAAGAGCTGAAAGGAAAATAAATGAAGATGATAATGGTTTTGTCTGTGAAGAGAATTATAAAAATAATGGTTTCAATGGGGACTGGCGTGGAAGGAAGGATTTCATGGGAGAATACAGTGTTAATAGACTTGTCATTGTCAGAAGAAAGAAGAAAGTTCTGGAAAGATCCTGGTATGATCCTGTATGGAAATATATTCAAAGAACATTTAATACAACAACTTTAACTCTTTTGTGACAGTATTTCTAATGAAAGACTCTCTATTTCAATTAATTAACAAAGACTTTTGAGGGATTTACTAAAATTATTAATTATTTCATTACTAAATTCTTACATATGTTGGAAAATTTCAAGTTAAATAGGAACCCTGTATTTCAATTATTTCAAAGAATTTTGAGGGATTTACTACAATTATTTAATTAGTAACTTAACAAATGGTTCTTATATATATATAATTATGTTGGAAGATTTTAATTTAAATAAGATCATTGTATTTAAAAGGTTAATGAAATATTTTGAGGAATTTACTGAAGTTATTAATTATTTTATTATTACGATAGGAACTAAGATACGGTGGTTCTTATATGTTTATAATTATGTTGGAAGATTTTCAGTTAAATAAGAACTCTTTAAAATGGATGGTTTTGTTTCATAGAACCAGAGATGGTTTGGAGGTGGGTTGGTATCAAAACAGTTAATTTTGAGGGATTTACTAAAATTATTAACTATTTCATTTCTAGGATTGTAACTTAACAAATGGTTTATTTATTTAATTGTATTGGATAATTTAAATTTAAATAGGAACTCTGTATTTCAATTAATTAATGAAGAATTTTGAGGGATTTACTAAAATTATTAACTATTTCATTTCTAGGATTGTAGCTTAACAAATGGTTTCTTGGTTTAATTGTATTGGATAATTTAAATTTAAATAGGAACTCTGTATTTCAATTAATTAATGAAGAATTTTGAGGGATTTACTAAAATTATTAACTATTTCATTTCTAGGATTGTAGCTTAACAAATGGTTTCTTGGTTTAATTGTATTGGATAATTTAAATTTAAATAGGAACTCTGTATTTCAATTAATTAATGAAGAATTTTGAGGGATTTACTAAAATTATTAACTATTTCATTTCTAGGATTGTAGCTTAACAAATGGTTTCTTGGTTTAATTGTATTGGATAATTTAAATTTAAATAGGAACTCTGTATTTCAATTAATTAATGAAGAATTTTGAGGGATTTACTAAAATTATTAACTATTTCATTTCTAGGATTGTAGCTTAACAAATGGTTTCTTGGTTTAATTGTATTGGATAATTTAAATTTAAATAGGAACTCTGTATTTCAATTAATTAATGAAGAATTTTGAGGGATTTACTAAAATTATTAACTATTCCATTACTAAATTCCTACATATGTTGGAACATTTTAAGTTAAATAGGAACCCTGTATTTCAATTATTTCAAAGAATTTTGAGGGATTTACTAAATTTATTAATTATTTCATTACTAAGATAATAACTAATTATGTTGGAAGATTTTAATTTAAATAGGAACCCTTTAAAATGCGTAGTTTTATTTCATAGAACCAGAGTTGGCTTTGGCCATGCTGTGGTCCTTTTTAAGGTAATGTTTTACAGGCAGATGCCCTTTCTGAAACTAACCCTTATAGTCACCTCTTATGACAGGGATACGGTGTACCTATTATAAACTGGATACACACAGCGTATGTATGTATGTATTTATCTATCTCTATATATATATACAAACAAGCATGTGTATGTGAAACATTTCGAGTCATTTCGAAGTAATTTCTATATAAAATAAAGTAAAGATGCCTACACTCTACCAACGTATTGAGTACGTTTTTTTAACTGTGGTCACCTCCATTGAAAATCCACCTATATATGTATGTATGTATATATATATATATATATATATATAGTTTTAATATAGATGAGATTCTACAGGACTAGAACTGTTTCATTCTTTAGAAATCATCAGGAATCCTATTCCTGATGATTTCTAAAGAATGAAACAGTTCTCGTCCTGTAGAATCTCATCTATATTAAAACTTTTATACTCTGCAATGTATTGAGTACCTTACTTACTGTGGTTACCTCCGATTCAACCCGGAATAACGCATATATATATATATATATATGTATGCATATATACACACACATTATAACAACAAAACCTACCCCACCATCACACACACTACTGTCACCACCACCATCATGATCAAACACCCCACCATCATCACCCACCATTCTCCACCTACCACCCACCACCCACCACCTACGGCTAACCTCAAATATTTATCTGAAGAATTCTCTCTCTTCATCAGAATCCTTCACCTAAATTCTTTCTCCGCCACCCCCTCCGTTCCTATTTCTGTCTCTGCCATTCCTGGAGAGAATAGCTTCCTGACTTTCGCTGTCTGTTAAACTGTGAGTGTGTATATGTGTGTGTAATTATGTAGGTGAATAGTTGTGAGTGTGTTACACACAGTGTGCAGCATGTTCCTACAGGGTTGGCACTATCATTCCAACCAAGTAGGCAGCTGTCTAAGACACAGACCTCATGACGGGAGCAATACTGAACTTTAACCCTTTAGCATTTACATTACATTTACTGTTGTATTCCATGGAACATAACTTAACAAAGGTTCTTGCATAAAATCAGGATCGATGTTTTTTTAGATAAATATAAATACTTTGACCCTTTATCATTTACATTACTCTATATTTACTATTATATTTTCATGGTAAATACTTTATTTCACATAATTATCTCACATAATATTGAATCTATAAGATTTTGATATTATTTATTTTCAGAACAATACCTCAACGTCGGTATGAGTGGCCAGTGATGGCCAGTTTGAACTGAAAGAGATGAGAAAATTCTGGCTGGATATGGCCGGTTTAAATGCTAAATGGTTAACCCTTTCCTTACCATATTTCTAATGAGAGACACTGTCTATAATGTTGAAATTATTTTGAAAATAATAAATTTAGTAATATAACTAACCTTCTCATTGTTAAACTGGTGTTTGGAACATAACTTAACAAAGGTTCATACATAAAATTATGACGGAAGGTTTATAGATAGATATAGACACTTTAACTCTTTCATTATCATATTTCTAATGAAAGACACTGTCTATGATGTTGAAATTATTGCGAAAATAATAAATTTAGTACATTGTTAAACTGGTGTTTGGAACATAACTTAACAAAAGTTCTTACATAAAATTATGATGGAAGGTTTGTAGATAAATATAAACACTTCAACTCATTTATTTCCATATTTCTATTGAAAGACACTGCCTGTGGATTTCAAATAACTTTGAAAATAATAAATAATTTATTAAGCTGGTGTTTGGAACTTAACAAAGTTTTTTACATAAAATTATATTAGAAGTTTTCCTTAGATAAATATAAATATTTTAGAATTTATATTTATAATACTTAACAATTTGGACAGATATAATAATATAACTAACTTGCTTATTATCAAGTTGTTGTTTGGAACATAACTTATCAAAAGTTCTTACATAAAATTATGATGGAAGATTTTTAGATAAATATAAACACATTAACCTTGTTATTTCCATATTTCTAATGGAAGACACTGTTGGTGTTAGGAACATAACTTAACAAAGGTTTTTAGATAAATATGAACACTTTAACCCCTTTATTTCAATATTTCTAATGAGAGACACTGCCTATGATTTTCAAATAATTTTGAAAATAATTAAGAATTTGGACAAACTTAGTAATATAACTAAAACTTTCTCATTATCAAGTTACATAAAACAGAAGTGAAAAATAAGGAGAA
>OZ024763.1:13023258-13028258 GCA_964016885.1 Eledone cirrhosa
TATAGTGAGTTGAAACCATAGGACTCATATATATATTTATTACAGGGCTGTGTTATTCATAGGCTGAGGCATAAGTGTCCCCACAAGGAATAAGGACTTATCAATTTTTTTTTGCTGCAGTGGAATGAAAGATTAAAATGCCATAGGGGTCCAAATCATTGCACTACTGTAAATATTTTCTAAGGGGTTAATTCATTAAAAATATTAATTATTTTATTGGTAAGATTGTAACTTAACAAATGGTTCATATTTTTGTTGTAAGATTTAAATTTAAATAGAAACCCTTCAAAATGGGTGGTTTTGCTTCATAGAACCAGAGGTGGTTTGAGCCAGGCTGATAAAAGGATTAATTAAGAATTTTAAGAGATTTATTAAAATTATTAATTATTTAATTATAGTAAGATAGTAATTTAACAAATGGTTTTGATATAAAATTATGTTGGAAAATTTTAATTCAAGCAGGAACCCTTTAAAATGGATGGGTTTGTTTAAGAGAAACTGAGTTGATTTGGGACTGGTTAGTGTCAAAAGAATTAATCAAGAATTTTCAAGGTTTTAAAATGAGAGGTTTTGTTTCATAGAACCAGGCCAAGTTAATGTGAAAAAGGTTAAAAAATTATGTAGGGCACAGGGGAGAAGGGGGCGTTAGAGATCAGAGCTATATATTGAGGAATACAGAGACACCTGCCCAAGGTGTCATTGCATGGCAGGGTAAAACCTGAAAACTTGTGGTTAACCACACAGCCAAACCTGCGCTGTTCCCTGGAGGTAGGATTTTAAAATGGTGTAGATGACAGAGGGATTTATTGTAGAAGACACAGGCGCTTAACCAAGGAGCCACAACATGGTGAGATCAAACCTGGAGCCACATGGACGTATCTGTGCCATGCCCTGAGGGGCAGGGTTTAACAGATGCTGTTGAGGTGGGGGTGGAGAGAGAGGGGTTGAGACATCAGAGCTATAAATTGAGGAAGACAAAGACACTTGGCCAAAGTACTGTGGCATTAAACAACTTGTGATTTAACACAGAGTCCTCCATGCCTGCACTCTACAATGGGGGACAGGGGTTAAAAGATGCTGTTTGGGTGGGGATGGAGACATCAGAGCTAAAATTAAGGAAGACAAAGACACTAGGCCAAGGTGTCATAGTACTGTAGGGGTCACACTTAGAAACTTGTGATTCCCCATAGAGCCGTCCATACCTGTGCTATGCTCTTGGGGACAGCAATTTAAAAAAAATGGCATTTGAAGGGTGGGGAGTGTGGGCGTGAGACTAAGCTATGACACATCGGAGCTATACCTGATATAATTTTTGTTGTCTTGGTTACTGTTGTCGTGCATCCATCAGTTGACATAGTTTTGGTTTCGGTTGACTCTGCAAACGGATTTCACACACATGGTTATTATTATTATTATGATGATGATGATGGTGATGATGATGATTGGATTTAGTTTTATGTTTATATGAGCTGACTCCAAGTTTCACCCAGAGATATCAAGAGATAAGTTATAAGATGAAGTGGACATTATGACAAGGATGGTTGATACCTGTTATATTTTGGGGTAAAAATATAGCTTGATGATAGAGATTTGAGTTGTAATTATGTACCTTAGGTTTGTAATGGACAACAGTTCATAACTTCAAAGTTATGAACTCGTTACCAACAGTTCATAACTTCAAAGTTATGAACTTGTTTCCATCAGTAGTAAGTAGACCACTCATACTATAGGACGAGTTCGGTGTAAAGTTGGTTGCACAACAAATTAACAAACCATAAGAGGACGATGCTTCACACACTCGAGTTGGGTGAAACTCATGTCCTCGAGTATGGTTTACTAATTTGTTATGGAATTAACTTTATATACATATATATATATTTGCCGAGATTAAGTAAGTGACATAGTCACTACTTTAAAACCGATAGCATATGGTCTTCTAAATGTTTTTAATTAAACATACGGTATATTGCCAAATATACTATACATACATTCATGTATACATCGCTATTTCAGAGCACCAATCCTAATATATATATATATATATATATATATAGATATATATATATATATATATATATTGTTATACTTTGGGAGGGTCATGTTGCCAATAAGAAACACACGCACCAGTTGCTTTCACTCCAATTTATTATTAATTAAATATATAAATTTCCAGTTGGTTGGTTGGTTCCACAACTGGACGGTTGTTCATATATTGTCAAAGTTCTTTCGAGAGGCACAAAACAAAGAGAAGAATCCCCAGTCACTGAAGAGGTCACAGAATATGTGACGAAAGAACTTTGACAATATATGAACAACCGTCCGGTTGTGGAACCAACCAACCAACCGGAAATTTATAAATTCTTAAATTTATAAATTTAATTTATAATAAATTAGAGTGAAAGCAACTGGTGCGTGTGTTTCTTATTGACAACATGACCCTCCCAAAGTATAACAATATCAGTTTCAACACACGTTTTTAGATAAAGAATCTTGCTAAACAAATTCAGAAACAATATATATATATATTATATATATATATATATACACATATATATATATATACATATATATATATATACATACATATATATATATATACATATATATATATATTCATACATATATACATATATATGTAGAAGTTCTATTTAAAATGTTGGGATACAACAAGCAAATATTTTTATAACTGATATAAAGCACTCAACAAATTATTGGAGTAAAAATACGATATATTAACAAATCCAGGAGCTTCCAACAGAAATGGTCGCATTCTTTAAGGGTATGTCAATATTTATATATAAAACTGATCTATATTATATTTTATCTGATGAAAGCACACCATAATTTAACTTGGTGTCCTTGAAATATGTATAATGAAATAAATATGGTTTTATAAATATAGTTTCCATTTGTTAATATATTGTACATATACATATATATATTTATACATACACATATATATATTTATACATACACATATATATATTTATACATACACATATATATATTTATACATACACATATATATATATATATATATATATATATATATACATACATATATATATATATATATATATATATACACATACATATATATATACATATATACATATATATTATATATACATATATATTATATATACATATACATATACATATATATACATACATATATATATATATATATACATACATATATACATACATATATATACATACATATATACATACATATATATATGTACATACATATATATATTGTTATATTTGGGGATGGTCATGTTGCCAATATATATATATGTGTGTGTATATATGTATATATATATATATATATATATACATATGTGTGTGTGTATATATATATATATATATATATATATATATATATATATATGTGTGTGTGTGTATATATATATATATATATATAAAGAGAGAAAGGGAAGAGAGAGAGAGGTGAGAGAATGTTTACCTTTCACCTTGCCATCGTCTTTGGTAACCACAGACTTTGTATCTACAATATCAGAACAAAAACCATGACAACAGATACATATAAAGGTATGTTAGCAACCGGTGACCCACTGCTCAGCAAGTCTTTAACATGGTCAGTACTGTACCCTGTCACACATAGCTATATATATATTGATTATATATATATATATATTGATTATATATATATATTGATTGGAAACTAAACAAAAGTCAATACAAAGTTATTGATATTCTGTCAATATATACATATATCTTTCTAGTTGTAGTTTGAAGTTTAACCCCTTCATTACCAGGTTTCTAATGAAAGACACTACCTGTAATTTTCAAATGATTTTTTTTTTAAATAACAAACAATTTTGAAGGGTTTAGTAATATAACGTTTTCATAATGAAGTGTTTGGAACATAACTTAACAAAGGTTCTTACATACATTTATTATGGAAGGTTTTTAGATAAATATAAAGTTTAAACCTTCCGTTTCAATATTTCTAATGAAAGACACTATTGGTATCTGGAACATAACTTAAGCAAGGTTCTTACATAAATTTATTATGGAAAGTTTTTAGATAAATATAAAGTTTAAACCTTTTGTTACCATATTTCTAATGAAAGACACTGTTCGTGTCTGGAACATAACATAACAATGGTTCTTACATAAAATTATGATGGAAGGTTTTTAGATTAATATAAACACTTTAAACCTTCCATTACCATATTTCTAATGAAAGACGCTATTCGTGTCTGGAACATAACTTAACAAAGGTTCTTACATAAAATTATGATGGAAGGTTTTTAGATAAATATAAACACTTTAAACCTTCCATTACCATATTTCTAATGAAAGACACTGCTTATGTTTGGAACATAACTTAACAAAGGTTCCTACATAAAATTATGATGGAAGTTTTTTTAGTAACTATAAAGACCTTAGAATAAACAGCTTAGTATTGTAGAACTCAGGGTCAGTTGCAGTTGAGGGAAATTGGTATTAAAAGGGTTAAACAAAACACTTTTTTTTAGTAATTTAAATATTTCAAACTAAAACAACAAAAAGAAATTGAAGAATTTAGGGTCGAAATTTCAATCCTAGAAAAAAAAAAGAAAAAATTAATTAATGTAAAACAAAGAGAAAAATTAATTAAATGCAGTTCAGTATGACAATTACATAGAAGCTCCTCTCCATTTGGTGGTGGTGGTCATGGTGTTTGACTAGAATAAAACCAACCATGATGTGACATGTATCCTCAGATGTTTAGTGAATGTGTTGTACAGATGGCTGGGGCATCTAAAGGGAGTTGTTGACTTCTAATTGCAAAGATAATTGCTAATTAGTTAATTGGTGTTTTTTTTTAATTTGCTATATTTTGTGAGACTCTGCAGATGATGAATACATATATGTCGTCATCATCATCATCATCATCATCATTTAATGTCTGTTTTCCTGGCCAGCAAGAGTTTGGATGGGTCTTCACAGACTGAGTCAGTAGTTGATCCGAGTTAAGGGCCACT
>OZ024763.1:13035758-13053258 GCA_964016885.1 Eledone cirrhosa
AATTCATCGTTCTTCTTTAAATCCTGGGATTAAGGTATCTTTCTGGACAGAGCAGTCTGAGGTAGAGTAAATTTATTATATTTTGATATCATGGCCCACCGACGAGACACTGCATAGTTATGTGGCCTGCCGGTGAGACACTGCATAGCTATATGGCCCATTGATGAGACACAGCATAGCAATATGGCCTGCCCTGCCAATAAGACACTGCATAGCTATGTAGACTGCACACCCCAAAATGTTGCTGATCCCTGCTCTAAACATTTGTATTAACAAACCTGTTTTTAGATATGTTCTGCTAAATCATTACAGGATGTTAACAGGCAAAAGAGTAGAAGAGGAAAGATGTAAGACAGTTTTATAATAGATAAATAATAGAAAATGTTAGTTAAAATATTTGTTAACTAAAGGATGGTAAAGAGGCCATTATGAAAACCACAAAAAGATGATGAATGTAGACACTAGTTAGATAGAAGGTACTACAGAAGAGACATACTAACATTAGATATATAGAAGGTACTAATGTAGTATTTATGGTAACAAAGATTTCTGTAGTATTCATTACAGGGATATAGTTATAGGGACTAAATACATAGAAGGTACTGCTTAGGGTATCTGAGGATTAATGGAGTACTTTACTACAGAGATAGAAATATAGAGACTAGTTAGATAAAAGGTACTATTGTCTTATTTAGGGTAACAAATAATTCTATGGTATTTACTACAGTGATAGATTATAGACATCAGTCAATAGAAAAAAAGAGGAGATACTGAAAGATAATAGAAAATATGGTAAATAAAAGCAACTAAGATAGGGAACTGGAGGTCTAACATCCATCTATGAACTACTTGGATTAGGGTTCTAATCTTACCAAGGTTCTCTTTATCACCTTCACTAGTTTTATTGTCTTCAGAAGATTTCTGGGGCTTATTGACATCATCTGTTGTAGAATCCCCAGATTTCTCATCAGTTCCCTCTTTTGGTGAGGCTGAAATTTAAGATGTTGCCATGGATAAATTAAATGTAATCTATAACTCACACCTTTGTAGGTTTAGCTGGCCACCTACAAGGTTACATCTCATAAAGGGTTTCTTGGATGTTTTAATGATAAGGACCCCCATCTTATGGTGTCGTCGTTACAGCTCACATCTTTGTAGGTTTAGTTGGTCTAACAAAATGAAGTGTGTGTATATATATTGAATAATATACGGGATGTTTAAACACCCCATAAATTATTCAATATACAATATGTACATTTATATGTATATCACAATGTGGGAAAACCAATACAAATATATATATATACACACACACATACACATTACATTATATTATATATATCATATACACACATTACATTATATTATATATACATACACAAATTATATATATAATATATAAACATATTACATATATTTTATACACACATTACATTACAAAGATGAAAATTAAACATCTATGATATATATATATATATATATATATATATATAACATCTTTTTAACTCCTGACTCTCCACATGATGTCTATGACACTAACAACAATTATGTACCCTAAATATTCTAAATGACTAGGATTTTAGTCACATGTTTGAACATTCCCTATGCTCTGATGATTCCAGACTTCCTTCTGGAAGAAACAGTTGTCAGCAAATAAATGTTCTAAACTAAAATTTGATCGTTTTAACACTTTGTATATATATATACATACATACATACATATATATATATATATATATATATATATATATATATATATATATATATATATATATATATACATATATATATATACAATATATATATATATACTATATATATATATATATATATATATATATATACAATATATATATATATATATTGTATATATATATATATATATATATATATATATATATATATATACAATATATATATAACTTTGATAGGTTTTGGCCAGAATTGGCCCAGGCCATGTCTAACTTAATACCACCCTCTTTAGACCTTTATATATATACACACACACATAATATTACAAAGAATAAGGTACTGACAATAAGCAATGAAAGAGACAGAAAAGTTCATTAGAGATGATAGAGATGTCACTGCAACACACTCAAGAACTATAGACACTATATCAATATATATATATATATATATATATACATAGAACTACTATTTAGGGGAACAAAGTATTCTATGTTTTTCACTACAGAGATAGAAATATAGAGACTAGTTAGATAAAAGGTACTATTGTACTATTTAGGGTAATAAAGAATTCTATGTTATTTACTACAAATATAGAAATATAGACACTAGTTAGATAAAAGGTACTATTGTACTATTTAGGGTAATAAAGAATTCTATGGTATTTACTACAAATGTAGAAATATAGACACTAGTTAGATAGAAGGTACTATTGTAGAAATATAGACATCAGTCAATAGAAAAAAGTGGAGGTACTGAAAGATAAATAGAAAATATGGTAAATAAAAGCAACCAAGATAGGGAACTGGAAGTCTAACATCCATCTATGAACTACTTGGATTAGGGTTCTAATCTTACCAAGGTTCTCTTTATCACCTTCACTAGTTTTATTGTCTTCAGAAGATTCCTGGGTCTTATTGACATCATCTGTTGTAGAATCCCCAGATTTCTCATCAGTTCCCTCTTTTGGTGAGGCTGAAATTTAAGATGTTGCCATGGATAGATTAAATGTAATCTGTAACTCACACCTTTGTAGGTTTAGCTGACTCCCTACAAGGTTACATCTCATAAAGGGTTCTTGGATGTTTTAATGATAAGGACCCCCATCTTATGGTGTCGTCGTTACAGCTCACATCTTTGTAGGTTTAGCTGGCCTCCTATGAAGATTAAATCCCAGCAGAGGTTTCTTGGGTCTTTTAATGATATCATTTACAAGTTTAGCTGGTCTCCTACAAGGTTACATCTCATAAAATGTTCCTTGGGTGTTTTAATGATAAGGACCCCCAATCTCATGTTGTCATTATAGCTCTCACCTATGTAGGTTTAGTTGGTCTCCCGTATATTATTCAATATACAATATGTACATTTATATGTATATCACTGTGGAGGCACATGGCTTAGTGGTTAGAGCATTGGCCTTGCAATCGAAAGGTTGTGAGTTCAATTCTCAGACCAGGTGATGTGTTGTTTCCTTGAGCAAGACACTTTATTTCACATTGCTCCAGTTTACTCAGCTGTAGAAATGAGATGATAGGGACTGGGGTCCCTATCATTCCACTGCAAAGTGGTCGTGGAGGTGCCACGGCAAAAAAGCACCCAGCACTCACTGTAAATGAGGTTGGTGTTAGGAAGGGCATCCAGCTGTAGAAATCAAGCCAGAGTCAGTTCCCGTCCCACCCTTGCAAGCAGGGAGAAGCGGACGTAAAATGATGATGATGATGATCACTATGTAGGAGAAACAACACACACACACACATACATATATATATATCATCATGATCATCACCGTTTTACGTCCGTTCTTTCACGCTAGCATGGGTTAGACAGGTTGTCCTGTTGTGGGCAGTGTCCGGTCGGCTGACCTTGTCTTGCTCATACGGGAACTGATTCTGGCTTGATTTCTACAGCTGGATGCCCTTCCTAACACCAACCTCATTTACAGTGTGGGCTGGGTGCTTTTTTGCCGTGGCACCTCCACGGCCACTTTGCAGTGGGAGGGTGTGGGGGCATATTGTCTATATGCTTCAGCTTCGGCTTGTACTTGTGGGGGTGTCGGGTATTCTGTATTACTGCATGACACCAGAGGTCACGGTCGTGTGTCATGTCCTTTGAGAGGTGTAGTTGGGTAAGGTCGGCTTTTATCACCTCATCCCAGGTCTTCTTGGGTCTCCCCACTCCGCGGTTTCCATATATTTATATATATATATATATAAACACATTATATTACAAAGAATCAGGTTCAAATATATCCACATACAATAAACAATAAAACAGAGAGAGGTTCATCAGAGATGATAGAAATGTCACTGCAACACACACAAGAACTATAGACACTAAATATATATATAGAAGGAACTATTTAGAGTAACAGGGATGGTGGAGTACTTTACTACAGAGGTAGAAATATAGACACTAAATACATACTATTTAGGGTAACAAATTATTCTGTGGTATTCAACAGAGCGATAGAACTATAGAAACTATTTAGATAGAACGTACTATTTAGGATAACAGGGATGGTGAATTAACTCACTATAGAGATAGAAATATAGACACTAGTTACATAGAATGTACTATTTAGGGGAATAAAGTATTCTGTTTTTCACTACAGAGATAGAAATATAGATACTAAATATATAGAGACTAGTTAGATAGAAAGTACTGTTGTACTATTTAGGGTAAGAAAGTATTCTATGGTATTTACTACAAATATAGAAATATAGACACTAGTAAGATAAAAGGTACTATTGTACTATTTAGGGTAATAAAGAATTCTATGGTATTTACTACAAATATAGAAATATAGAGACTAGTTAGATAGAAGGTACTATTGTAGAAATATAGACATCAGTCAATAGAAAAAAAGAGGAGGTACTGAAAGAAAATAGCAAATATGGTAAATAAAACCAACTAAGATAGGGAACTGGAGGTTTAACATCCATCTATGAACTACTTGGATTAGGGTTCTAATCTTACCAAGGTTCTCTTTATCACCTTCACTAGTTTTATTGTCTTCAGAAGATTTCTGGGTCTTATTGACATCATCTGTTGTAGAATCCCCAGACTTCTCATCAGTTCCCTCTTTTGGTGAGGCTGAAATTTAAGATGTTGCCATGGATAAATTAAATGTAATCTATAACTCACACCTTTGTATGTTTAGCTGGCCCCCTACAAGGTTACATCTCATAAAGGGTTCTTGGGTGTTTTAATGATAAGGACCCCCAATCTTATGTTGTCGTTCTTATATCTCACATCTTTGTAGGTTCAGTTGGTCTCCTATGAAGATTGAATCTTAGCAGAAGTTTGTTGTGTGTATTAATTATAGGGGCCCCCAGTCCTATCAGGAAATTGGGAGGGTCATCAGTGCTGTCACCTGTGTATTCGCAGGGTCATCAAACTATCACCTGTGTGTATTTACAAATTAAAGGGACTCTGACGAATTTATTTATAATTATTTATCTATAACATGGTATTGAGTACTCATTTTTATGACTATCAAAATACACAGTATATATATGATGATGACAATATATATATAATCACATTACATTATATTATATAAACCCATTACATATATACACACATTAGATTACAAAGATGAAAAGTAAACATCAATGATATATATATATATATAACACATTACATATATTATCATCATCATCATTTTACGTCCGCTTTTCCCTGTTTGCAAGGGTTGGACGGGTCCTATTCAGCACAGCATCTCTCCACTTGTCACGGTCCTTTGTCATCTCCTTGGTGAGTTTCAGCAATCTGAGGTCTGCTCTCACCACCTCCACCCATGTTTTCCGTGGTCTACCTCTACCGCGTCTTCCTTCTACTGAGATTTCTTGGCACTTCTTTACCCAGCGGACATCCTCCATGCACATCACATGTCCATACCATCTCAGCCTTCTCTCCTGCACACCACAACTTATCCCTCTTATACCCAGTTTCTTTCTCAACTCGTCTATGCTTGGTCATTCACGCACATTGACATTGCACATCCAACGGAGCATGCTTGCTTCATTTCTCTCCAGCTGTCGCATATCTTCTGCAGTTGCTGCCCATGTCTCACTACCATGCAGCATCGCGCATCTCACACAGGCATCATATAACCGTCCTTTCGTAGGCAGGGAGAAACCCTTCTTTCTCAACAGAGGAAGCAGCTCCCTAAACTTCTTCCAACCCGTCCTTATTCTAGATACTATGGCCTCGGAACCCCCTCCTCCCCTCCCGTGCTAATCTGATCATATATACCCACATTATATTACAAAGAATCAGGTACAAATATATCCACACATAATAAACAATAAAACAGAGAGAGATTCATTAGAGATGATAGAGATGTCACTGCAACACACACAAGAACTATAGACACTAAGGTACTATTTAGAGTAACATGGATGGCGGAGTACTTTACTACAGAGGTACAAGATATATAGAGACTAGTTAGATAGAAAGTACTATTGTACTATTTAGAATTGGTGGACTACTTTAATATAGAGACAGCAATATAGACATAGGTTAGGTAGAAGGTACTACAGAAGAGAAATACAGGTACTGGATACATAGATTTAGAGTATCAGGAATGGTGGAGCACTTTATTATAGAGGTACAAAATATATAGAGACTAGTTACATAAAAGGTACTATTGTACTACTTAGAGGAACAAAGAACTCTGTGGTATTCACTACAGGGATAGAAATATAAACATCAGAGAGGAGACATTGAAAAATGTTAGAAAATATGGTAAATAAAACCAACTAAGATAGGGAACTGGAAGTCTAACATCCATCTATGAACTACTTGGATTAGGGCTCTAATCTTACCAAGGTTCTCTTTATCACCTTCACTAGTTTTATTGTCTTCAGAAGATTTCTGGGTCTTATTGACATCATCTGTTGTAGAATCCCCAGATTTCTCATCAGTTCCCTCTTTTGGTGAGGCTGAAATTTAAGATGTTGCCATGGATAAATTAAATGTAATCTATAACTCACACCTTTGTAGGTTTAGCTGGCCACCTACAAGGTTACATCTCATAAAGGGTTCTTGGGTGTTTTAATGATAAGGACCCCCAATCTTATGGTGTCGTTCTTACATCTCACACCTTTGTAGGTTCAGTTGGTCTCATATGAAGGTTGAATCCCAGCAGAGGTTTCTTGGGTGTATTAATTATAGGGGCCCCAGTCCTATCATGAAATTCAGAGGGTAATCAGTGCTGTCAGCTGTGTATTGGCAGGGTCATTAAACTATCACCTGTGTGTATTTACAAATTAAAGGGACTCTGACCAATTTATTTATAATTATTTATCTCTAGCATGGTATTGAGTACTAATCTTTGCAACTATCAAAATATAGTGTATATATATACATATATATATATATATATACATATATCAAAATATAGTGTATATATATATATTGAATAATATACAATATGTACATTTATATGCATAACGTTATGTGGGATCACCAATACAAATATATATATATATATATACACATATTACATTATGTATACTATATACACACATTACATAATATTATATACTCAAATTATATATTATATAAACACATTACATATATCATATACACGCATTACATTACAAAGATGAAAAATATCTAATATATATATATATATACAGATATAAAACACATTCATTGCATTATATAATTAAACACATTACATATATATATATATATATCTAATATATATATAAACACATTATATAACAAAGAATCAGGTTCAAATGTATCCACACACAATAAACAATAAAACAGAGAAAGGTTCATCAGAGATGATAGAGATGTCACTGCAACACACACAAGAACTATAGACACTAAATATATATATAGAAGGAACTATTTAGAGTAACAGGGATGGCAGAGTACTTTACTACAGAGGTAGAAATATTTAGAGGAATGAAGAATTCTGTGTTATTCACTACAGAGATAGAAATATAAACACTAGTTAGATAGAAGGGACTATTGTACTATTTAGGGTAATAAAGAATTCTATGTTATTTACTACAAATATAGAAATATAGACACTAGTTAGATAGAAGGGACTATTGTAGAAATTTAGACATCAGTCAATAGAAAAAAGTGGAGGTAGTGAAAAATGATAAAAAATATGGTAAATAAAACCTACTAAGATAGGGAACTGGAGGTCTAACATCCATCTATGAACTACTTGGATTAGGGCTCTAATCTTACCAAGATTCTCTTTATCACCTTCACTAGTTTTATTTTCTTCAGAAGATTTCTGGGTCTTATTGACATCATCTGTTGTAGAATCCCCAGATTTCTCATCAGTTCCCTCTTTTGGTGAGGCTGAAATTTAAGATGTTGCTATGGTTACAGTACCAGGGTCTAATGAAACACAATGATGTTACCTAGCCACAGTGTATAGTGTGTAGATATCTCCATGGTGACAGCTGGTGGTCTAACCAGATTAGGCAAATATCAATCCTTTCATTACCATATTTCTAATGAATGACATGTCTAGGAATTTTAAATAATTTCCAAATTAATCAAGAATTTGGGGGTATTTATTAATATAATTAATTTTCTAGTTATTAAGTTATAATTAGAACATAACATGACAAATGGTCTTTGATAAAATATGATGGAAGGTTTTGAGATAAATATAAACACTTTAACCCTTTCATTACTATATTTCTATTGAAAGACACTGTCGATTATTTTCAAATAATTTGGAGGGATTTAAAAATATAACTAACTTTCTCATCATTAAGTTGCTGTTTGGAATATAACAGGTTTGGAATAAAAGGTTAAAATTATGATGGAAGATTTTTAGATAAATATAAATACTTTAATACAATCTGCCATATATGATAGAACCAGAAGTGGTCTGAGGCAGTTCGGTATCAAAAGGTTTAAGTACTGAGATTACTATGTAGATAGTTCTGTTCTAATAACTAACTGTCTTATCAGTCTAGAGATGCTGAATTTATTGATGTTTATGTATGGATGTTTATATATACTACAACAGTGTATATATATACAGTAGTGATATGTATATATATATATATTAGTAAAATGGAAAAGAAAATGCTGACAAATTTTTCCCAGTGAAAAATAGTTTAATTAGGAATAAGTATAAATTAGTAATAAGTATTGGTTAGTATTCAGTTTTAGTTTTAAGTTTTTACCAGTTGTGCATTTCTAATGCTTTTCAAAAATAATTTTGAGATAGAGCGCTCGTGAGGTTTGCTCTAATCAGATTAGAGCAAACATCACGAGCGCTCTATCTCAAAATTATTTTTGAAAAGCATTAGAAATGCACAACTGGTAAAAACTTAAAACTAAAACTGAATACTAACCAATACTTATTACTAATTTATACTTATTCCTAATTAAACTATTTTTCACTGGGAAAAATTTGTCAGCATTTTCTTTTCCATTTTACTAATATATCACAACTCGTGTGTCACACCTCTATTTTTTTTAAATATATATATATATATATATATACTGCAGTGGTGTATATATGCTACAGTGATAAATATATACAGCAGTATACAAATATATATATATATATAAACACACACACTCACACATATATATATATATATTTAGTAATAATAATTACAAAGACCAAAGCCGGAAGAGGGCTTGAGTACTATTGTATATATATAAACAAGTATATGTAAACCTGTAGAGAAAATATTTATTATAGTACGGATTTAAGTTTAAGCAAAGAATTTCTTCTGAAACTCAAAAGATTCTGAAAGAGGGTGAAAGCAGAAATTCTGTGCTTGAACTTTAATCTGTACTAATAATATCATCATCATCATCATCATCATTTTACGTCCGCTTTTCCCTGCTTGCAAGGGTGGGACGGGAACTGATTCTGGCTTGATTTCTACAGCTGGATGCCCTTCCTAACACCCACCTCATTTACAGTGAGTGCTGGGTGCTTTTTTGCCGTGGCACCTCCACGACCACTTTGCAGTGGAATGATAAGGACCGCAGTCCCTATCATCTCATTTCTACAGCTGAGTAAACTGGAGCAATGTGAAATAAAGTGTCTTGCTCAAGGAAACAACACATCACCCAGTCTGAGAATTGAACTCACAACCTTTCGATTGCAAGGCCAATGCTCTAACCACTAAGCCATGTGCCTCCACAATATATATATATATATATATATATATATATACACACACACACATTAATTTACAATGTACAAACAAACAAACAAACAGTAAAACAAAGTTTCAACAGAGATTATAAAGATGCCATTATGAAAACCACAAAAAATAGGGAAATGTTGGTAAAAGTTATATAGTGGTCACTATATAGGGTACCGAGGAAGGTGGATTAATTCAGTACACAGACAGAAATATAGTCACTAGTTACATAGAAGATACTATTTAGAGGAATAGGAACAGATATATAGAAGGTACTATTGAAAGGAACAGGCTCAGAAATATAGAAATCAGTCACAAACAATAGAAGGAAAAGACTAGAGACTAGAAGATGATAGAAAATATAGTACATATATAGTTGAGACTGTTAGTTAAAATATTTGTTACTAAAGGATGGTAAAGATATCATTATAAACCCATAGGAAGATGAGTAATATAGATACCAGTTATATAGACGGTACTATTTAGGGTAATAAAGATTTAGGGGTTTATTAGTAGAGATCTGCTAAAAAACTAAAGAATGATTGAAATTACTATAGTCTGTCTAGAAGAAAGTTATCAAGATTAGTTTGAAGATTTTGTTACTGAATGATAAAGATGTCATTATGAAAACCACAAGAAGATGAGACATATAAACATGTTGTTAAATATAATAGGGATCCTAAATATTTCAGAGATGGTCATGTTGGTGACAAGAAAAAAAAATCACTCAGTTCACCCAGTAAAGTAGTCGTGTTGGTGACATGATAACAAGTACCTAGTCCACACTGTGATGTGGTTGGCATTAGGAAGGGCATTCGGCCATAGGAACCAAGCCAAATATATATATCTCCATATGAGTGAGATGTGGTCTCCTGACCTGACCTGACAACTCATCTAACCCATGCAAAGCATGGAAAAATGGACATTAAGTAATGATGGTGGTGGTGGTGATGGTGGTGGTGGTGGTGGTGATGATGGTGGTGGTGGTGATGATGGTGGTGGTAGTGGTGGTGGTGATGGTGGTGGTGATGGTGGTGGTGGTGATGATGGTGGTGGTAGTGGTGGTGGTGATGGTGGTGGCGATGATGATGATGGTGGTGGCGATGGCGATGATGATGATAGTAACAATGATGATGATGATGATGATGGCAGTGACAATGATAATGATGATGATGAAGATGCTATAGTAAATAGACTATAATCACAGAACTACAAAGGTGACTTGAATTACACACTAACTAATGGAAATAAAAGATATTTTAAGAAATTCTATTAACACTTTCATTAATGTATTTCTGTTTCAGTTAATTTTGAAAATAATTAAAAATTTGGAGGAATTTAATAAAATAATTAAGTTTTTCATTAGTAATTTGATATTTAGAATATTACTTAAGAAACATTTCTAAAATAAAATTTTGATGGAAGGTTATAAAATAAGGATAAACATGTTCCCCCTTTTGATACCAGCTGTCAAAGACTGGCTCAGATTCTATGGAATAAAACCATCCAATTTAAATTGATTCCAATCAGTGCACGACTGGTTCAGGTTCTATGGAATGAAACCACCCATTTTAAATTAATACCAAGCTGTCCAAAACTGGCTCAGGGTCTACAGAATGAAACCACCCATTTTAAATTGATACCAACCTATGCAAGACTGGCTCAGGGTCTATGGAATAAAACCACATGTTAAATTGATGCCAAGCTGTCCAAGACTGGCTCAGGTTCTATGGAATAAAACCACCCATTTTGAATTGATCCCAAGCTGTCCAAACATGGCTCAGGTTCTGGTTCTATGGAACGAAACCATCCATTTTAAATTGATACCAAGCTGTCCAAGACTGGCTCAGGGTCTATGGAATGAAACCATCCATTTTAAATTGATACCAAGCTGTCCAAGACTGGTTCAGGTTCTATGGAATAAAGCCTCCTATTTTAAATTGATCCCAACCTACGCAAGACTGGCTCAGGTTCTATGGAATGGAATCATCCATGTTAAATTGATCCCAACCTGTGCAAGACTGGCTCAGTTTCTATGGTATTAAACTACCCAATTTAAATTGTTTCTATTTAAATTAAAACCTTCCAACATAATTTGATATCAGAACCTTTTGTTAAGTAAAGTTACAAATACAAGTACCATTTTAATAATGAAATAATAACTTTAGTAAATCCTTCAAAACTTTTCATTAATTAACTAAAATATAGTGAAATTCATTAGAAATATGGTAACGAAAGGGTTAAAATGAGCATGAGCAGTTTTGTATGATAAATCTAGGTTTCAGGAGGTTTGATATGAAAAGTGTTAGAAAATTTAAGAAGGAGATCTACTGTAAATATATAACTAAGATAGAGGGGAACTACTTGGATTAGGGTTCTAATCTTACCAAGGTTCTCTTTATCACCTTCACTAGTTTTGTTGTCTTCAGAAGATTTCTGGGTCTTATTGACATCATCTGTTGTAGAATCCTCAGATTTCTCATCAGTTCCCTCTTTTGGTGAGGCTGAAATTTAAGATATTGCTATGGTTACACTACCTAATTAAACAATGATGTTACCTAGCAACAGTGTATAGCGTGTAGATATCTCCATGGTGACAGCTGGTGGTCTAACCAGATTAGGCAATTATTAACCCTTGTAGATTAGACACATTAAATATACTGATGTTTCCATGGCGACAGTTTGTAGTCTAACTAGATTAGACACATTCAGTACACTGACTAGTGTGTAGTAGCTGTTTCCATGGTGACAGCTTCTAAACATCGATTGTCTATTTACATTTCTGGCTGATAGGTAAAAGGCTTAAAAAACAGAAAGTAGTAGCCAGTTGTCACTTTGTGTAATGGTAACACATTCCTACTATATATGGGTGTGAGTTGGAGTCCCATGGGTGACAGTGTCCACTGTTTTACATTTCCAGGGACTTATATGCCCCACTTAGACTATTTTTCATAGTCCCACCGAAAAGAAGAAATAAATAAATAAAACTGCATGCATTGTGGCCATTAATGTTAGAGTAAGTTACCTTAATATTTTAATATATATTTCAATACAAGTGTTGACATACCATATGTTACTATATATTTAACCCTTTAGCATTTAAACTGGCCATATCCGGCCAGAATTCTCTCACCTCTTCTGTTCAAACCAGCCATAACTGGCCATTCATACTGACATTAAGGTATAGTTCTCAAAATAAATAACATCAAAATCTTGTAGATTCGATATTATGTGAGGTAAAGCCTTTACCACACAAATATAATTGTTTCTACTTTAGGCACAAGGCCAGCAATTACCCAGTGCATTACTGGTACTTTATTTTATCGACCCCGTAAGGATGAAAGTCAAAGTTAACCTCGGCGGGATTTTATCACACAAATATAATAGTATATATAGAGTAATGTGAATGTTATGTGAGATATTATGTGAGGTAAAGCCTTTACCATGAAAATACAATAGTATATATAGAGTAATGTGAATGTTATGTGAGATATTATGTGAGGTAAAGCCTTTACCATGAAAATATAATAGTATATATAGAGTAATGTAAATGTTATGTGAGATATTATGTGAGGTAAAGCCTTTACCATGAAAATATAATAGTATATATAGAGTAATGTAAATGTTATGTGAGATATTATGTGAGGTAAAGCCTTTACCATGAAAATATAATAGTATATATAGAGTAATGTAAATGTTATGTGAGATATTATGTGAGGTAAAGTCTTTACCATGAAAATATAATAGTATATATAGAGTAATGTAAATGTTATGTGAGATATTATGTGAGGTAAAGCCTTTACCATGAAAATATAATAGTATATATAGAGTAATGTAAATGTTATGTGAGATATTATGTGAGGTAAAGTCTTTACCATGAAAATATAATAGTATATATAGAGTAATGTGGATGCTATGTGAGATATTATGTGAGGTAAAGCCTTTACCATGGAAATATAATATTATATATAGAGTAATGTGAATGTTATGTGAGATATTATGTGAGGTAAAGCCTTTACCATGAAAATATAATAGTATATATAGAGTAATGTAAATGTTATGTGAGATATTATGTGAGGTAAAGTCTTTACCATGAAAATATAATAGTATATATAGAGTAATGTGGATGCTATGTGAGATATTATGTGAGGTAAAGCCTTTACCATGAAAATATAATATTATATATAGAGTAATGTAAATGTTATGTGAGATATTATGTGAGGTAAAGCCTTTACCATGAAAATATAATAGTATATATAGAGTAATGTAAATGTTATGTGAGATATTATGTGAGGTAAAGTCTTTACCATGAAAATATAATAGTATATATAGAGTAATGTGGATGCTATGTGAGATATTATGTGAGGTAAAGCCTTTACCATGGAAATATAATATTATATATAGAGTAATGTGAATGTTATGTGAGATATTATGTGAGGTAAAGCCTTTACCATGAAAATATAATAGTATATATAGAGTAATGTAAATGCTATGTGAGATATTATGTGAGGTAAAGTCTTTACCATGAAAATATAATAGTATATATAGAGTAATGTGGATGCTATGTGAGATATTATGTGAGGTAAAGCCTTTACCATGGAAATATAATATTATATATAGAGTAATGTAAATGCTAAAGGGTTAAATGAGGATGAGGCCCTGCAGGCTATGAGGCTCTGAGCTGCTACCCACTCACTCCCAATGTCAATCCATTACTGTGTGTACTCCACAATGTATCAAAGTAAAGAGATACAATCAGGTCTGAAGAACATTTAGACATTAAACAAATAAAAGAACTCAACATGATAAAGATGTCATTATAAAAATACAAGAGTGATAGAAATACTGGCACTAACTACAATAAGGTAGGTATTATTTCAGGTGAGAAAGAATTCGGTGGTATTTACTACAGAGATATATATCATCATCATCATCATTTTACATCCACTTTTCCCTGCTTGCAAGAGTGGGACGGGAACTGATTCTGGCTTGATTTCTACAGCTGGATGCCCTTCCTAACACCAACCTCATTTACAGTGAGTGCTGGGTGCTTTTTTACTGTGGCACCTCCACGACCACTTTGCAGTGGAATGATAGGGACCCCAGTCCCTATCATCTCATTTCTACAGCTGAGTAAACTGGAGCAATGTGAAATAAAGTGTCTTGTTCAAGGAAACAACACATCACCCGGTCTGAGAATTGAACTCACAACCTTTCGATTGCAAGGCCAATGCTCTAACCACTAAGCCATGTGCCGCCATATAGACATTATTTACATAGTGGGTACTATGGTAGACGTTATTTACATAGAGGGTACTATGGTAGACGTTATTTACATAGAGGGTACTATGGTAGACGTTATTTACATAGAGGGTGCTATTGTAATATTTAGGCTAACAAAGTATTCCATGTTATTCACTATGGAGATAGAAATATAGACACTATATATATATATAGAAGGTTCTATTATACTATCTAGGCTATCAGAGAATTCTGTGTTATTCACTACAGAGATAGAAATATAGAGACTATTTATATAGAAGGTTCTATTATACTATCTAGGCTATCAGAGATAGAAATATAGAGAATGTAGAATATTAGTTAAAGACTTGTTACTAAAGGATGATAAGGAATATGAGTAATATATTAGATAACAGTTATATAGAAGGTACTATTGTACTATTTAGGGTACCTGAAGATTAGTGGAGTACTTTACTGCAGAGATAGTAATATAGATACCAGTTACATACAAGATACTATTTAGAATAACAAAAATTTAGGAGTTTATTAGTAGAGATCTGCTAAATGACTAAAATATGATATAAATTACTATAGTCTGTTGAGAAGAAAGTTATCAAGATTAGTTTAAGGACTTTGTTACTAAAGGATTATAAAGATGTCATTATAAAAACCACAAAAAAATATGAGAAATACAGGTAATGGTTATATAGAAGGTACTATTTAGTATATGGAGGATGGTGGATTTATTCAGGAGAGATATAGAAACATAGAAACTAGTTAGACAGACAATACTATATAGGGTATCAAGGATGGTGGATTAATTCAGTACACAGACAGAAATATAGACACTAGTTACATAGAAGATACTATTTAGAGGAATAGGAACAGATATATAGAAGGTACTATTGAAAGTAACAGGCTCAGAAATATAGAAATCAGTCACAAACAATAGAAGGAAAAGACTAGAGACTAGAAGAGGATAGAAAATATAGTACATATATAGTTGAGACTGTTAGTTAAAATATTTGTTACTAAAGGATGGTAAAGATATCATTATAAACACATAGGAAGTTGAGTAATATAGATACCAGTTATATAGACGGTACTATTTAGGGTAATAAAGATTTAGGGGTTTATTAGTAGAGATCTGCTAAAAAACTAAAGAATGATAGAAATAACTATAGTCTGTCTAGAAGAAAGTTATCAAGATTAGTTTAACCTTCAGCACGCCGTTGACGACAAATTGCCACAATAGAGTAATTTCCCCTTATAACACGATACAGTGTAAAGGGAAGCAATTTATAAAATAGTTCAGCGGGCTAAAGATTAAAGACTGTTACTAAAGGATGGTAAAGATGCTATTATGAAAACCACAAATATATGATAAATATAGACACTAGTTAGATAGAAGGTACTATTTAAGGTGTCAAGGCTGGAGCTATTTAGTAGGGGTCTGTTAGAGGACTAAAGGGCGACAACCAAGATAGGTGGAGCTGGTGGATTAGGGCTCTAATCTTACCAATGTTCTCTTTATCACTTTCACTAGTTTTATTGTCTTCAGAAGATTTCTGGGGCTTATTGACATCATCTGTTGTAGAATCCCCAGATTTCTCATCAGTTCCCTCTTGTGGTGAGGCTGAAATTTAATATGTTACCATGGTTACAGTATCAATCAATCATTATATCATCGTCATCATTTTACATCCACTTTCCATGTTGGCATGGGTTGGATGGGTCTGAGACTTGAATGGTCAGAGAAATACGTCAAGCTCATATGTTCCATATTTGGTATGGTTTTTAAGGCTGATTGCCTTTCCTAACATACAATTTTACAGAGTGTGCTTGGTGCATTTTGTTGTGGTACCATCAGCACTAACACTTTACAGAGTCTACTGGGTGCATTCTATTGTAGCACCAGCATTACCACTCTACAGAGTCTACTGGGTGCATTCTATTGTAGCACCAGCATTACCACTCTACAGAGTCTACTGGGTGCATTTCCAGTCACTAACAGTATCACTTTACAGAGTGTACTGGGTGCATTTTATTGTAGCACCAGCACTCCCACATTACAGAGTCTACTGGGTGCATTTCCTCATGTCACAAACACTAGCACATTACAGAGTGTACTGGGTGCATTTTCTCATGAAAGCATTGAATACTGTGCAGATATCTTTATGATGTGGTGTTTAATTAGCAGACTCGTTAGGGCATCGGACATAATACCTTGCAGTATTGATTCCCACTTTCTGCCCTCTGAGTTCAAATCCCACAGAGACAAGCATTACTGTTGATCCTTTAAAGATTGGTATATCGAATACCATTCTGGTAGTGGGGGTTCGATTCTTGGGAGAGAGGGAGGGGGGTCAGATGTGAGGGATGGGGAGGGGCAACTGGTTCACTAATTAAAACAA